>BROE01000009.1:16541315-16713820 GCA_036571765.1 Plecoglossus altivelis | reverse complement strand
GAGGGGGGATGGAGAGAGAGGGGGGGAGGTAGAGAGAGGGTGATGGAGAAAGAGAAGGGAAGATGGAGAGAGAGGGGGTAGGAGGGAGAGAGAAGGGAGGGTGGAGAGAGGGGAGGATGGAGAGGAGGGGGGATGGATAGAGGAAGGCAGTGAGCAAAAAGAGAGGGGAGGAGAGGAGAGTGAGGAGGGAAGGAGTTAAAGGGGGTGAGTAGAGAGAGTGGTAGGAGCTGAAAGAGAAGATGGCAAGAGAGTGTGAGACAGAGAAGGAGAGAAAGGGGGTGAGTAGAGAGAGTAGTAGGAGCTGAAAGAGAAGATGGTAAGAGAGTGTGTGACAGAGAAGGAGAGAAAGGAGGTGAGTAGAGAGAGTGGTAGGAGCTGAAAGAGAAGATGGTAAGAGAGTGTGAGACAGAGAAGGAGAGACGAGAAGCAGAGGCATGCAAGCGAGGCAGGGAAAAGGAGAGGGGAAGGAGAGAGGGGAAGAAGAGAGAGAAAGACAAGGAGAGTTAAAAATAGGAGAGATGGGAGGTGAAGCAGAAAAGAGCAAGAATAGGGTGAGGCAGGGGGTTTCAAGAAGAGAGGCAGCAAGGAAGGGGGAGGAGGGGGAGAGGGTAGGGCGGAGAGGCAGGGAGACAGAACCATCATGTTTACAGGACTCGCCTCATCCTGTAGAATTATTCATGGGAATGGCTGTGGTTAGAGACACCCTGAATGATGCTACAGCAGAGGTATTAGCCCTGCACCAGGGCATAGAACAGAGGGTGTGAAATTACAATTCAGGGATGACAAACCTCACAGTTTAATCCTATTCCTTCCCTCTATCAGTCCTTCATTCCTTCCCTCCTTTCCTTGCTTCCTTCCTTCCTTCCCTGCTTTCCTTCCTTCTTTCCTTCCCTCCATCTGTCCTTCATTCCTTTCCTCCATCAGTCCTTCATTTCTTCCTTCCGTCCTTCCTTCCTTCCCTTCTTCCTTCCTTCCTTCCGTCCTTCCTTTCTTCCTTTCCTCCTTCCTTCCTTCCTTCCTTCCTTCCCTCCTTTACTACCTTCCTTCCTTCCTTCCTTCCATCCCTCAGCCTGCCATCGTATTGTACCTAACCTTGCTGGCTGGCAGTCCTTCTTCTAGAAGTAATCAACAGACATATGATTCAATAAAGCATTAGTAGAATTTTCATGTGAGGTAAGGTGCACAAATCTTTTATCATGCTGTTCTTATGAATCAATGTTATGTATAAAACCATTTTAGCAATCACCACCGCGGGCAAATATTATTTGATTTTGCAACAAACTGATCTAGACTAATTTATGTTGATATAACACATTTTGTGGGATTTAGGGATTCAATTACAGTCTACATACATACATAGTGATGTATTATGTGAGTAATTTTGAATCTCTGATAATTTGCTGATGTATTTAGATTTATTGTATAAATTGGTCTCTGTGACAAAGCTCACAAAAAACATATGCTTGACTTACGAGGGTCGATGAAAACAGAGATAAAAGTTACTTCTGCCCCTTAAATTACATTTAAAAAACATTCAATCATTTTATCCAAAGAAATGCACAAATATTGCATGTAGACCGTGCAGTAGAAAATCAAGATCGATCAATTTAGCTCCTGACTGAAAGATCACAGTCCCAGAGGTCAATGTGTTAAAAAAAAGAGCCAGTTGAAACAAGAGCCACAAGAATGATGGCAACATGTGACGACAGTCAGTCAATGCTCCACTTGATCTCATGACATGAGTGAATGTGACCTTGCCAGCGGAGGAAACTCTGTTTCCATAAGTGCATACTTCCAAGTTTGTGTGTGTGTATTCCTGCATAGAGGAGGAGGCGGGTGTGTAAAAGCAGTTATCTCTGGTTACACACACTGCCCTCCGGTCCTGAACACACTCCCAGCAACACATCGCAGACAGAACCTCTCCTTCTCTGTCTGGCACTGGCCTGTTGTCTACCTCTGCGTACTGACTACTGGATGGCTCACTTTTCATTCCTGGACCTTCCCTGCTCTCTCAGCCCTCCTTTACAGCCTGTCTCTTGGACACAGTCATATCTTTATTTCTACTGTGTTGGTATGTTTTAAGTTAAATCGAGCCAACACTTTTCAGTATTTATACAGCACCCAACTTCAGTATTTATACAGCACCCAACTTCAGTATTTATACAGTACCCAACTTCAGTATTTATACAGCACCCAACTTGAAACCAAATATGATTCATTCACATCATTCACTCGAGTGATGAAGCGACTCAAAAGTTCTGAGTTCAACCCCAAGTTAAGAGTTCAGCCCACGTTTGAATCATGTGTTACGGTCATCTTTGCGGCTTGTCAGTTTGCTAGTTTATCAGATACCTTTGCCTTCTGGTTCTCGATATGACTCAACCACAGCAGTCCTTATTGGCTCATGTGATGTGATAGGTCTGAACAACACATAGGGAAGGAACCAGAGATATGGAATGCTGTTTGAAAGTCGGGAGGTGTTCGAAGACTGAATTCAGAGCTGATACCACCTTAAACCATGATTTAAGACACCTACCATACCAGTTGTAAGCCTGTAAGTATAAGAGCATAGTTGTCAGGTCCTTCTAAATATAGTTTGAGAAATATGTATTTACGCGAGAGTTGGGATTTATCTCAATATTGGCTTGTCAGATTTTCCAGAATCCTTATTTATCCAAATCCCAGCCAATCTAATGGATTTGAAACAGAGTGAATTCTATTAATTCTTGGACGCTTTGTCTCGTGGTTTCTCGCATTGTCTCATCTCTTCTGGGCTTTGAATGTGAGAGTCAACGCCTTTAAAAAAAAGAAAAGAAAAGGAACACCATGACACATTTTCTTAATCCTAAAACTAAACGATCCTTGAGAAATATGAGCTCAGGGCCTGTGTGAAGTCACACGTGAGGCCTCTCTCCCTAGAGCCTGAGGAGACTCCTGTCCTCTGCCAGCCAGCGCAGAATCGCTCTATAGTTTCCTTAACCGAGACAGACACTCAGAGCACTGAAGGGTGACAGCATCATTCACATGAGCGATCGATTTGCCAGCTATGTAGAGAGAGAGAGAGAGAGCTATTATTCTGTGGCATTCATAAGCACTGATCAATTCCAGCGCTGATTCTGCGGTCATGGATTAAGGTTGTGAAATGTTAATATAAAAGGTGATTCATACGCTCCCCCCACTCTCCCCCTCAATGCCTTAGGGAAGGCTAACTGCCGACTAGTCTGTGATTACCCATCACAGTTGTTCAATGGCGGTCTAGAAAAAGTCATCTTTAATTTATAAACCAACCCTGGGGATATTGACGGAATGGTGAACATAACTAAGACAACATTACATCGTTAGGTTGTGATTGAGTAAGCGAACTGAGTTTCAGGCAGGTCAGCATTACCCCACTTAACACTACAGTCAAAATGACCATTAGGAAGACAGAATACTGAGCGCCTGATGAGATTGCCATACAGAAAAGCTTTGGGGCTTAGATGTGCATCACACTGTAAGGGATGAGATTGTGACTCTCCAGGGAGTGTGGTGTTGGAGGTTAAATTACTCTCATCTGAAGGGATATTGTCTGCAAATCTGGAGATTAAGAAAATTAGCATTTCTCCATTTCAAAAGACTGAGCATTCTGCAAGGAGCGTGGATAGCATTGTGCACGAGTCAACACGCTGCTTGGGAATCTACGTTTGGCAGTTTTATCTAAAACTGCCCTCCCTTCCCACCATCATCTGCAGGGAATCAGCTACAATTCACTTTAACCCACAATCTACGTCCCATAGCCTCATGTTGCAATCCTCTGCAAGTGCATGAAACAGCAGACGTTCTTATCCAACCCAGGGAGACATACTCAGACATGGTCCACCAGATCAGAAGGTTTCTCTTCCTGCTGACCAGAACTCCATCTAACTGATGTACAGAAGAGACGTGGAACAGCCACAGAGCATCAACATCTGCTTTGTCAATGGAGCCAACGGCCAGCCTGACGTCTCAACAGCAGCATGACAACCCTTTCCCTGTCAGTAGCACGGACACAACGCCTCTGATCTCTCTGACGTGTAGAGCTGCAGCTCTCCAATCACCACAGCAACCAAGGCTGTATCATGACCCCACAACCCTGGAGAGATGGGAGGTCCCTACAGCCCACAACACAAACTCACACTCTCAAACATGGGGGCACACACACACACACGCGCATGTCTTTTATGACATCGAGCTGCTGTAACCGCAAACATTTACACTCACACACAGTCACACACACACACACACTCATCCTCACATACTGGCTGAGGAGGTGTGAGATAGACTGGAGGGCTTGTTAGAGATGTGCTTCTGGTGGCCCTGGTGTGAAGACAGGGGGAGGAGGAAGCAGAGGAGAAAAGGGGAGAGGAGTACGGAAAAAAAGAAATACGTTGAACAGGAAGGAAAGGAGAGGAAAGGGGAGGGAGGGAGTGGAATGGTGGGAAGAATTATAAGAAGACAGAGGAAGGGGTGAGGAAGGAAAGGTGAGGGAAGATTAACTGGAAAGAAAGAATCGAGGATAAGGGAGAGGAGGAGGGGATGAAGAAGAGAAGAAGACAGGAGAGGAGGGGAGGACGTAGCAGAGAAAAACAAAGTGGAGGAGGAAGTAGAGAAGGAGAAGGAGAGAAAATCAGCATATCTGATGGAACGTACCGTGGATGACACAGACTGAAAGTATGACTTTGTTATTCTGGATGTTTTGTGGAGGGTGTGTAGAAGTTTAAGGGGTTTGTCTCCTCTTCCCAGGAAAGGGGTCTTGCCGGGGAGGTGTGGAGTGGGATAGAGCTGTGCCTGGCAGGCAGACCAACCAGGTGTTCTGGGAGATAGGCCTCCTTTTCAGAGCAAACACATGGCATGTCTTCATTTCACAGCCACGTCTGAAAAAACATTGACTCATCATAATTTTTCTGTTCTTGCTCTATTTCTATTTGACAGTTCTTTCCCCCGTTTGTTTTCGTGGATTAGTCCAAACTGAAATCACGTTTTGCCTTTGAACTTTACCTAGTTAACATCACAGCTGTAGGTGTGGACTAAACTTTGGATTGTTTTTTCAACACTCTCACAGAGGATCCATTGAATGACTGCATCATACAAATTCGGTGGTTTCTCAACATATCTCACTAAACCCACATGTTTGCACATGCTGATGTATTCTTTTCAAAACTGTTGGCACAGCGTTAAAAAAATCAAACGTTTCTATGATCTGAATTGAATTAAACAGCAATGTGCTACATTTGTCCAAACATATATTTTCAGAAATGTATTCGCTAAGGTCGTATTCATGAAAATGTTTTTAAAAATGAAAAGTAATTTAAAAAAATATTTTATTGTAACCCCAGATAATTGCAATGTTAGCAGACGTCCTGCTAGGTGTTTGTGTTTTCCGTCTTGACAGATAGAAAACAGGCCATCTTTGTGTGCACCTCAAACATGAACACAGCAGCCAGACAAAATAAACAGCTGACAGAGGAAGTAGATGGTCTGGTGATGGACCGGACAAGCAAAGACATTCTCAGGAGATTCGCAAGAGGATATGAGGTGTGATGTGGAAGAAAATTTGTAGCCAAATATAGAAGGACAAGGTTGATCACGTGTCTATGTGTCTATCTGTATTGATGGGAGTAGCACCATTTATTTGAGTTGGAATCACAATTCTTGTGCTTGAACCACTCCATGCAATGCATCCAACGAATTAAGAAGATGATGGAAGTTGCGGTATTTTCGATTCATGACAGTGATGTACGGCTCATGTGAAGTACATTCTAGAAACTGAGTAGGTGCCTTTCTCTGGTCAAATACTGGTATGAGTAAATATAAATAATACTCACCGTAAGACCAAGTGATATATGCTATCAGTTGTTGGTGTTTTTTCCCACCTTTTCCTCCAAAAACATACCACAGAACACCTGGCATCCTAACAATTGCTCTCTACCTCTGCCTCTCCCTCAGTGGCTTTCCCTCTCTTCCTCTCTCTCTGTCGTGCTCTCCCTCCCTCCGTCTCTCTCTTTCTCTCTCACTCAATCTCTCTCCCCCTCTCTCTCTGCAACTCATTTTCTCATACGCTCTCCTGTATCTATTTATCTATCTTCACTGCACACATAGTTGCCCTAGCTGCACTTTCAGGAGAACATCTGAATGCGAATATCCAGAAGGCACACTGATCCTGAGCCAAAATGTAAGAGCCTGTATGCCTGCCGCAGAAAATCACAGAGAATAGCTGATCTGTACTGCAGGGAATTAACAAGAGAACTTGTTTCATCCATAAACGTAGAATTATGTGATTACCCCATGGATCTGAAGGATATGGCTCTGGTGTTATCTCAAATGCTTTTATAATCCAATTTGAAATGTTGGAACTAGATTGGGATTATCAGAGTCAGGATGCTGTCCAATGCAGACTGAGACAGAAGTAGTTTAATCTCTATGCACGCAAGTTAGCATGTAACACAGAAGAATGAATAGAATGATGCCCTGTGCTTGTAATGTGCTTGCTTAACCGACTGAGATAACTACATACACATGCATGCACACGCACATGTTTAAAAAAACCCCACCTTTGTTTCTTTCTTTCTGTCTCTGTTACACACACACAGCACACACACACACACACACACACAATGACACCCATCACGTTCATGTTCTTCAGAGTAAGGTCATTATTAGTACAGAGGCTAGTTGTCGATTACTGAGTCGAATACACAACCATGCTGGATGTGTGTATACGGTGAAATATAGGGTGCACAGTATCAGGTGTACTGTGTACTGTTTATTAGAAGAGTTTAAACAGTAGATGTATGATGTAGGTGTGTGCAGGTTTACTGCAGGTGTAAATGTGTGATCGAAAATATGTGTGTGTACGAGTGTATTGGAGAGAGTGTGTGTCTTTATCACCCAACTTTAATCATTCTAAAGTGTCTACGCAACCAGTGTACAGTATTCTGCTAAACCAAATACAGGAAGGGTATTCATACCTGTGACCTTGTGGTCTGTAATCCCATGCCCACTGTGCTGTCCTCTAAACAGGAAAGGGTTGCTGCTGACTGGTAGGAGGTCGAGTGACCCAGCATGGCGCCAGGAGGGAGATCAGACTGGGGTGACTTTGCTGAGTCCACGGCTGTGCTCTGCTCCACAGCTCAATGCTACCACAGAGGGAAAGAGGAGCTCCAAGCTAAACGCCTGCAACTTATTTCTCACTTGTTCCCTGAAACCTCTCCTTGGAGAAGAGGCTAGATGCACCAGAGGAAGCGTGGATTTGTCGTTAGTTCTGCGGGACACTGGGAAAGCCGATGTGACTCAAATAGACGTTAGTTAAAATAGCCCGTTAAGTTTCCATCTGTAAATTTGCTATTAATTAATATGCACATATTCTCTATGATCTGCCTGGGAGTCAAACCCATTTTACTAAAAAATGCATTTTATTTTCTGCCTGTGGAGACAGTCTAAGCAGAACAGCCTCGGAGGTTTTTCCTCATTGGTACCAATGGACCTGCAGGATGCATTAGCTCCTGTGAATGTCATGTTCTCAGACAATAAGGGCTTATCTCCCTGACAAGCAGGATAAATATATAGAGTAAATATATGTGTATGTGTTTTGTATGTGCAGTCATGTAACCGGAGGGAAGAATAGAGAAGCAAAATGACATCACTGATTTGACTATAATTGTATCTCTTCAGAGCAACAAACTAAAAGAACTGCAGTTGTGCAGATGAAGGTTGAAGAAGTTAAGTTAAGTGCATCAAATTTGTATTTATTGTATTGATAATTTTTCTATGATTTTATCCACCAAGATCAAGATCCTGCCACAGGATCCTGTTTAAGGTTTTTCAAGGTTGAGCTCCACTCCTTTCCTTCACATCTCAGTGTCACTGTAGAAGTAATTTATTCAGAATTAGAAATTCTAATGTATGGCTCCTGTGGTCAGTCACAAAAGCATTTTCCATTCTGTTATCATTCCCAGCCGTCGCTTCAGAGGTCAATCTGTAAGGAGGGGCTCCTCCGTGGCAACCCTGACAATCTTTTGATCTTGAAGTGACTCCAAGAGTGACTCACAACGGCCATTTTTTAAAGCTTCCTGCAGGCTGCTTGAAAAGCAGAAACCATATCGACCGCATTGTGAGATGGATAAGTCTCAGGACACAAGTGTCATGTTGTCACTGTACGCCACATTTTAGAGCACCAACAGTAGCCTGTCCCCTTTGATAAGTATTCAGTGCTATTTTTAGCAAGGACCAGCAGGCTATGCTGGCTTTAGACTACATTTGAATAGACACTTCTTATGCAAAACAGTTTGTCAGGCCACGGCCGTATGCCAGCCTGAGGTCCTGGTTTCCTGTCCCAGTGTTTCCTGTCTGTTACCCTGGATGTGCCCTAGTGTTGCCTGTCTGTCACCCTGGGTGCGCCCTAGTGTTTCCTGTCTGTAACCCTGGATGTGCCCCAGTGTTTCCTGTCTGTCACCCTGTGTGTGCCCCAGTGTTTCCTGTCTGTCAATCTGGATGTGCCCCAGTGTTTCCTGTCTGTCACCCTGTGTGTGCCCCAGTGTTTCCTGTCTGTAACCCTGGATGTGCCCCAGTGTTTCCTGTCTGTCACCCTGGATGTGCCCCAGTGTTTCCTGTCTGTCACCCTGGATGTGCCCCAGTGTTTCCTGTCTGTAACCCTGGATGTGCCCCAGTGTTTCCTGTCTGTCACCCTGGATGTGCCCTAGTGTTTCCTGTCTGTCACCCTGGATGTGCCCCAGTGTTTCCTGTCTGTCACCCTGGATGTACCCCAGTGTTTCCTGTCTGTCAATCTGGATGTGCCCCAGTGTTTCCTGTCTGTCACCCTGGATGTGCCCCAGTGTTTCCTGGTTGTCACCCTGGATGTACCCTAGTGTTTCCTGTCTGTCACCCTGGATGTGCCCCAGTGTTTCCTGTCTGTCACCCTGGATGTGCCCCAGTGTTTCCTCTCTGTCACCCTGGATGTGTTCCCGAACTGGTCTTGTCGTGTGATTTACCCTGCCCTGTTTAATTGTGCACACCACTTATCAGTCCATGTTGTGACGCCTCTGTGTGAGTATACCCTCATTGTTCCCATTTTAAAAAATATAAATACATACTGCCTACATTTGGCTCCCTCCTGCCCTAACACTGTGACACTGTTCAGTTCATCCCAGGGCTAGTTGGAGCTACTGCAGATTTAGGAAAACAATAATTAGCCAAGAAAACATGACCATGATCTCCATGTAAAAGATCAGAAGAGATTTGAGACTTGACTATCCGTGTCTGAGAAAATAGTCTTAAATAAGACAGCATGAGCACATTTTCCAGAGTATACATATTAATGTAACATTCAGACCTAAATGCCAGCTGATTGAGTAGGCTGGAAGATTAAACAGTTTTTCTTTGATTTCGTTGGGTCCCATCCTTCCCCATATCAACTACATTTCCTCTGAGTTAAAACAGAATTCCTGACACATGACATGCTTTCAGGGCGGAAACCCTTAGGGTAATTAGATTTACAAAAGAAAAAGGGTTATCCTTGAATTGACAGTACATGATCACAATTCTAGACTGCAAAGTGGTGAAATGCATCTTCCCACTAGTGAGGGTTGCTTGGAATGTGTGTCCCTGAAGGCATTTGAAATTAAAAAAGGTTCTGAAATGATCACTGGAAAATGATCACTGCAGGATTATTGCAAACAGCAACATTGTCATCACTTGATAAATGTAGACAGGGGAAGGTATAGTGGTTTCCCTTGGTTTGACAGAAGAAAAATGTCCTTTATCGATAGGGAATGGTATCTTGTGTTGGATACTATTTTATTCCAAACGCTTGAAATTGAAAACTGTTATTTTTTTAAATGATTCAGTTAAGGTTGTCTTTCCATCCATGCGGTGGTCTGACTCATTAGATGACATTGATTTCTTTGAACATTTAGAATATACACATTTCTTTACTTTTTGAATCTATTCCTACTTTCTGATCGTCTTGCTTGATTTACTTGAAATCAATGAAATTGGAATTGGATGATCGGGTGAAAAATGTACCGTACATGGTTTCTTTTTGTGGTATGTTGAGATATTAGAATTAAATGGTGCATATCAGAATTGTGTGTGTGGCAGGAAAGGAAAGGAGGGAAAATGTAAAAGTCCTAACAGCAGCAAAACACAGTTGCTGGTCTGGAACAATACAATATTTAGTCAATGAGCAGAGCATTTCCTGAGCATCTGAAATAAGAGATTTTCTTACAGAAACCATACAGAAAGCAATTTCTTCTTCTTCCAATGTTGGAGTCTTGACCGTAATATAAAAATATAAACGTGTCTGAGTGGAATGGGTTTCTGTCTGTCAAGCACTACACTCAACCCCAGAGAAGCATTCCTTTAGCCTTCACATGAAGTAAGGTGCCATAGGTCAAGAGTCTTGTCTGTAGTCTTCCCTCAGAGTAAAGCAGAACTGACGGGTAACACCCCGCTCCATAGCCTCCTCCTCATCCCTAGTCTCCCGGACATTCAGCATCAGGAGACAGATAAGGCAGACAAGTGGTGTGTGCCATCCTCATCCATGGACGCTGAGTGGATGGCATTTGCTCTCATGGAATTAGCAGTGGTTGCGTGAGAAAGGGATGTTGTCTAACTGCGTCAAAGAGCTGTCAGTCATTCTGCCTTGCACGCTTTCTTTATCTCTCGCTCTCCTTCTCTCGCTCTCTCTCTTTGTCTTTGATTACCATTTTTTTCTCAATTAATCTTTTTCTCTCTCTTTGATTACCTTTCGCTCTATCAATCTCTCTTTCTTTGATTCTCTCTATTAATCTCTCTTTTTCTACAGCAGGGGACTGGTACTGCACTGGCTAGCCTCATCACTATATGCATGCACATGGAGAGAGAAGGAGAATTAGAACCATCAAAGGACTACGATTAGATAAAGGCAAAGGATAGAATGGGAGGAGATTATCATTCAGCATGATATTCATGATTTGCTACATAAGGTCGAACCATCCCTCCATCTGTCGCGAGATGCCAATTTGAAAGTGTTTTCTTAAGTTGTTGATGTTATTGTCATCCAATGATCCTCCAATCCCACGATTTATCCAGCCCCTCCCACCTTTGCCCTTTTTTGACCTTGGAGACCAAGATGAACAAACCGGGAATGAATGGCGATTGTGCTGATGTAACACATCACCATCTCGTTCTGGGTGACCTTGGAGGAGGTTGGGGAGGAAGCAACACCAAACCGATTCCATAATGAGGAGGCTTCTCCTGGAGCAGAGGGCTTGACTCCTGAGAGGAGCCAGTAAGCACAAGCGCTGATCAGACCTGACACTGGGCTGCTTCCACCGCCTCCACTGTCTCCCAGAGCAAGGAGCCTCCATGGTGCAAAGGGGTGGGGGGCTGTGGGGGTGAATCAGAGAGCGGGGGGGCAGAGAGGCGAGCGAAGGGAACAGAAGGGGAGGGATGGAGAGGGACAGAGTGAGGGGAGAAGCAGAGGAAGGAAGAGGAGAGGGGGAGAGGGAGAAAAGGAGTTTACAGATTAAATGCAGCCATCTCTGACCTTTTCAGTGTTACACAGACAGAATCTCAGGGTGACAAGCTGGGGACAGAGGGAGCCCTGAAGGAGCAGCGGATGTGAAAAGTGACACTTGAGGAAATTCTGGGATAGAAGATGAGAAGAGAGAGGGGAAGACACTGAGGGAGAGAGAGGAAGAGGGGGAGAGTGAAAAGGAGGGGTAGAGGAAATAAGAGGTAGAGATAGGACAAAAGTCACAGTCAGCAAAAGAGTGGGAAATATAAGGAAAGGTTAATTGTACAGCATTCGCTGTTCTGTATGTGCACCCTGCAGGAAGCCTCAGTCTGATCCAAACTGCATAGCCAGGTGGGTAGATGGGTCTGCAGGTGTCTTCCAGCCCATGTTTTAAACATGCAACTTATGTAAGAAAAAATGCAGACTCAGCCAGTTTGCATCTTACACCATGTATATGATGGATGATATTTCTGGAATCTGAGAAGATTATAGTAAAATGCTTTCCTTATGAATACAATATGGGACCCCAAATCTCTTCCACCCCCCTCCCCCTCCACCCTCCCTCCCGCATGGTCTGCCCTGTGTCAGCAACCCAAATAGGTGACCCAGCTTGCTATACTAATTAACACATAAATAACCTCCACTTTCTCCCATACTGGAAGGTCAACTTGCTGTCTTTAGTGTTAACCACTCATAAATGCACGTTAAAGTTTTATATCAATAGAATTGCACGCACAAAAATAAAACTGCATCTTGACACCGCATCAATTTTCATTATCTCCAGGCAATCAGTTCTAATTGCCATGCACTAACGATGTCAGCCAGCACCTGATCCTAGCCTCATGATACTTCATGAAGAGTGGAGGCGAAAGGCTCTTAAAGGCTGTTAATAATTTCATAATTATCTTTCTTTTGTCATTTGGCTCCATACTCCTTAAGGTAACCGCTCATTATGATGTATAATGATTGTTCCGCATGGCAGAGAATGCTTGGTGGTTTAACTCTCAGACTATCATCTGATTATATTATTATTCATTATAATAATGCTAACGTAATTTAACTGGTGGAAAAACACATGGGCTCTTTGTCACTATATGTTGTTTAATTTCAACTGAAACTAACTTTGCACAAATTGATATTAATTGCTGTCATATGGACTCATACAAATTATGTTCTGATCTTGATGCTTTTTTCTAAAGATATTGTGTCCTAATGTTGCAAAATAAGTCTACAACTCATGATTATACTAAAGCTGTTGAAACGATCGAATCTCATGACCAATTGGGGCTGTTCTCCTGTCTCTAAGCTTGCCTGGGGCAGCATTCACTGTCTGCTCTGTAGTCACTGCTCCACCCTTACATGACCCCTCCTGGGGGAGGGTCAATCACTCACTGAGTAATAATCTGCCTCTGATGAATCCCAGTTCTGGGCTGGTCCCATCTCATCACTCACTGCTGATTGCTGCTCAAAACGTGCATATTACACCTATCTTCATCCATCTCTCAGAGTAGCCATGTTTTTCTCCACACAACTCCTGTCACGTGACGAATTCAAAGGCATCCCTGCTCGTTGTCTCACCTTGAACTATGGCTCTAACACTGGGTCCTCTCTCTGGCGATAGAATCACAGAGGGGCGGCCACAGGGTCGGTTTTGCTGGGATGCATTTAGGAACGGCTTCCTCCCCACTCTGTTTGAAAAGGTTTGAGGTGTGACTGATGTGTCTCAAAGAGAACGATGAAACCGCCAGAGAAAGCGTTTGGAAATGTATGAACGATCAAGTGGACTTGCAAGAAGTATTACGCTGGCCACATCTGATTAAATAAATTCACAGATCGTGTGGCAACTGAAATAATTCGCTTCTCTTGTCTAGGGGATTTTTTAAATGTATGAATTTCATCAAGGTTAGGACAAGAATAAATTATTCATGATGTACCAATTAGGTATCAAGTAATCCTGTTGGCCACAGTAGCTGCAATAAAAGAAGTCCCGTAAACAACTCAGCCTATAAAACCATGAGAAAACTCAAATATTGTTCCACTGAACAGAAAGGTTGTTCCGCTTGCTGAGGTGCACTTCACAGATATTTCCAAACAACAAAATCCAATATCAGCATTTTTATGCAAATTCAGATTGTCCAGAAATCCTTAGAACACATTTTAGCACACAAGCGCACACACACGCTTCTTATCATTGAACAACAGCAACTAATTCCTAGTTTTCCCCCTCTTATCCAGACAATCTGTATGCCGTCACACTGACCAGTCCCACTAATAGCCTCTGTTTTAACCGCCCTCACAGAACTGGGCTCCTCTGCTGCCTAGCTAACGTGTAGCTGTGTGTAGATGTATGTGCATGCTTCTCTGTGTGTGGTTGGTGTGAGTGTCTGTGGTGTCTGTGTGGGCATGTGTGCATGCGTATGTGTGGTTTGTGCATGCACGTATGTGTGTGCGTTCTCTTGTGTGTGTGTCCACCCTAGCCAATCTAATTTAGCCACTGCCTTCGCCTCGTCCTGTCACATGCTGGCTGGACCTGCCTTTCATCTGACTGCCTTTATGTTGGAAAACACACAGACAACCAAACATACTCTCAGTCCATGAGCTTACTCCTAGGAATCCTAACATACTGTACGTGAGTAAACACCCAAACATGTACTCTCCAAGACAAACATATGCTCAGATCTATGCGCCTTGTCAGCCGCACAGATGGTAAGGGGATGGACAGACTGTGAATGTGTGATTTGAGTTAAGTTTCGAAGAAGTTTGTATTGATGGATGTGAGGGCTGGGGTGGGAGGGTGGAGGCTATCTGGGAGCAAGACGCCTGGGTAACTAGCTCTCTCAGCCATGGCAACAAAATAAGGAATAGTTAAGGGAAAATCACAGCCTGCAGGGCACAGCAAAATCACCCATCTGTGGATCACAATTAGCTGAAAGACATCATTTGACATCACCTCCACTTTGGCTTGGTTGTTTGCCTCTGAGTGAAAGTGTGTGTGACAGCGCTGGTGTGAGGTGCGTGCCTGGCGTGGTCTGGCATCTGGAGCTTAGAATTCTGCTTAGCATTAGCATCCACATCGATCCTGCGAACGGTTCTCCTCTTCACTCTCCTTTGTTAGATACAAAGACACATAATATACACACAAGCACACACTCTACAGTGTTGTACCATGCACCAGCCATCAGATGTGTCTTTTCAGCTCCATGTGCCTGGAACAGATTGCATTCCAACAGTGACTATTAGCAATATCAACTGCTGAGCAATTACAATCCCACTGGTGTGTAGAGCTGTGTAATGTGGCTTTGCACCAATCCCTCTAATACGCATACTTGAGTAATCCATATTCCTCTCTAAGGAGAGAGGATGAAAGAAGGGAGGGAGAGAAAGGAGAGGAGGAATGGGTGAGGAACTGTTTTAATTTAGTCAATTAAGCTGGTACATATCTCGCAGTCAAAGGACTGCTGGGCTGTGGAACAGCAGGGGTAAAAGCGAGGCGTTTAATTTGGGAAGATCTCATTCGAAAGACATTAATGAGGTCTGTTATGAAGCAAAACTGAAGCTGGCGAGGCAAAACTATGTTGAGGGAGGAAGATAATAATTGTAATAGAAATTGGGTGGGTGTTTGAGATGCAAGCATTCTGTAATTTAAGAAGATTTTGCCTTGCTCTATTCAAGACCATGTTTTAGCTCTGTTGATGGCTTCACTATCAATGACAAAGATCATTTTGCTTGACCCATTTTATTCTTTTGCGTCTGTGTTGCATGGAATTGAGAATTCCTTGAAGTGACTTCTGAATGATTTCTTTTGTATATTTGTTGGCATCAGGGTAAAAGAAGCCATTAGGAGAGCAAAGATGAGTAGCAAAGCTGTTCTACCCAGAGAGAGGGCTCAGTGTATTCAGCCAGACACACCTTTCCCCCCCAGACACGATCAAACAAGGGACAACTGCACTGTTTAGTAAAGGCTACAGAGAGAAATTGGTAGAAGGAGGCTGAGCAAGAGACAGAGAGAAGTGGAGACATAAATGGATAAAGTTGTGAGAGAATGGCACTGATTGTCCATTAACACAACTGCTGTAGCCTGAAGAGAGGTATTTCTGCGAAGACTGATAAGAGACAGAAGGAGAGAGAGAGAAGTGTCAGAGAAGGGCAGAAAGTGGAAGAGAATCGCAGAACGAAAAGAAAATGCCTGAGAAAGATTTGCTTTCATCCAGTATGTTCTGGGGTGAGTGTATTGTTTTACCAGGCATGTTGCAGTGAGCTCTTGTTCACAAAGCTGTCCTGGTGTGGAGCAGGTGGCTGCTAGGGGCACCACGGACACACGGCCACTGCAAGCCGGCTGCTACCTGGGGTCCGTGTTTCCATAATGATCAGCATCTGCTGGAGACGTCTCAGCTGGTGGAGAAAAGGAACCAGGCACAGATCAGAGGTTTCATGTTTTCATTACGGCAACATCAATGCTGTCTAGTCTTCCAGCAGGTCATCTTTATATAAAATAAATTCCGCTTTTCTGCCCTGGACACACCCAACTTGTCATCCAATCATTTACTAAGAAGGGGGGAAAGGAAAGATTCCTTTTTTGGAGAGCTCTGTCAGGCCTTATACTGTCACCCTGAGGAAGTGATATCAGGTATTAAGAGTGTGTGCAAGGTTTATTAAGTTTAAGCAGCCTAAACGGGCAACGTTTAAATACCATAAAAACAGAAGGTACATTTCGTGTGTGTTTGTGTTGCCCCAAGAGAGTGAGCCAAAGCTCAGCGTATTAAAACGTATTAAAGCGTATTAAAACTGTAATAGTCAACGGTATTAAAGAAAGTTTCCATTCCACCTCTACAACCCTGCTTACATTTAATCATGCCGGGTTTACAATTTAACTCCTTACATCAAAGGCTTATTATCCCAGAAGATGTTAACTGATGAGCACTTTGGTACATCATCTACAGAACAGAAAGTTTCATTTATTTAAATCCCACTCTGGAATATTACTTTGGATAAAAGGGTCCACTAAAACAGTTGTATTATTGTTACTACAGTGACTGTCTACAGTGTCAGTGTGCAGGTTAAGAATCAGTCCACAACTTGGCCTGTTTGTTGCAACATGCAGTTCTTTCAAGATTTATTCGTGTGATTAAAGTGTAAGTTATTTTCCTCCATCCAGTGTGGAGCTCGGAAGCACTGCATGCTGAGTAGAAGTAAAACCTTCTCTTACTTCAAGGAGGCACAAATTGATGTTTGCAGATGTTTTATTCAGGATGTAGTCTGGGCAGCTGGCCATGAAATCAACTCTGTGTTACAGCAAAAGCAGTGAGCTTTCTCACAAAACAACGCATTCCAGTTACATGGAACCCTCCTCTGTATAACCTTTCATATCACTTGAGCGTAGTGCTGAACATGTGAAAATAACAGTAAAGCTTAATAGAGAGAAACTGACAACAACAAATGCACCAATGTTGTCTTGAACTGATTTGTGTTGAACGTTGCCAGCATTGACAGGTAGTGCGAAGGCAAACAAGCTCTTTCCAGTCAGTGTGTTTGACTGCTTCAGCGAGTGTGTGTAGAATAACAGCCCAGCAGGATGTGGACCAAACAGCCCCCTGGGTGGTGAGCCAAGACAGTCAGAGCTCAGGCTGGAGCTGGCAGGGAGAGGAGAGGACTGTGGAGGTGAGCCTGATTCAGTCACTCTCACAGCACAGCTGCCCAAGATGCCCGTGTGCAGCCCCTTCTCTCAGATAAAGAGTGTATGTGTGTGTGTGTGTGTGTGTCTTAGTGTGTGCGTGCACACGTGCATGCGTGGGTGTGTGTAGACTGTTTGCGTATGTGTGCATGTAGAGTGTTTGCGCTTGCTTGTGTGCGGATGTGTGTGTGTGCCTGTGACTGAACGGACACACTGACGCTACAGCATCAGACAGGTGAGTCAAGTGGAAGCAACATGGGCCCAGGGCAGATTGAAAGGGACAGAATAAAACAACCATTGGGATTAAGAACTTGGGTAAGTCGACAAGGTTTCAGAGGAAATATGTGTGTGTTTGCATGAGTGCCTGTGTGCGTTGGGCAGCAATCAACTGCAGGTGTCCAAGATGCAGTTCCAGGTCCAGGTTTTCCCCTTCAGAGGACTTGAACACTGCATGCATTCACAGACCTGGGTACGTACACCTATGCATAATGCATTGCTGTGTTTCCACCCTCCACCACCTACTCCATTCAGTCTTCTGTATCGTCGCTCCAAGATGTTGTTAATGCTCTGTTTAGGCCCTCTGACTTACTAAAAAGACAAGTTTAACTTTGAAATAATTCCACATGGGAAATCATATACCCCTGCCTTCTTAATTGCATGTACTCGTGCTGTGCAAGCTATGCTCCAAGCCAAGGACTTTCCCGTTCCAACCACACTGTCAAAGGCAAACCTATTTCCATTGCAATAAATGGTTTAATCAATATGTGAGTGTCTTGACAGAAATTCTGCTGTTGAGACAGAAAATGCACCTCGACGGGATAATCAGGAGAGCGTGAAGGGAGGCCTGCAGTCATGCCTGGTCTGCCGCTTCCTCAGTTAGACAGCACAGCAACACAAGCACCCCGCAGGAACCGTACTTTAACATCAGCCCACAAACCTCGGGATCATCTCTAATGTGTGTGCTCTTGCCACAGTGTGCATGTATGTCTGCATCAAGCAAATCCGTGAAACTCAAGGCTACATCCACACTCACCATAGAGTGTCTCTCTGCCTGGCAGCTATCCTTCCTGCCTGGCTGTTTATGTTCATGTTTGCCTGCCATTCTGCCTGTTTATCTGCCTGCCTGCTTGCCTTCCTGCCTGGCTGGCTGTTTATCTGTCTGCATGTTTGCCTGCCAGCCTGTCTCTCCTGTCAGCCCTGCATGTCCTCCCGTCAGTCAGTCTGTCCTGAATTTCTGTTTGCTTGTCTGACTCGGAGCCTTAAAAATCATCAGATGTCTCTGTCTGTGTGGGCTTTGTGGCTTCACATAGAATAAGGCATTCAGCGACGTGCCCAACATGATGTTACTGTTTAATATTTAATGTGGAAGTTGCTGCCAAGAGAGTTCATTAACATCAACATCACACCCAGCGCCAAGGCCTTGACTGAAGAGATGGAGCGAGAGAGAGAGAGAAGATGGTCACCAGAATAAGTGAAGAGAAGACTGAGAGGGGGGGTGAAGGAGATGGACAGAGAGATGCGGAAAGAAAGAGAGATGGGGAGAGAGACAGAGAAAGATGAGGAAAGAGATATGGCGAGAGGGATCAAGAGAGGTGGTGGAGAAATAGAGAGAAAGAGAGATAGAGGGAACGAGAGTAAAAGGTGAAAGAAATCATTTATCTCCACCTTATTTCCTAAGGGGGCATGACAACATGACACAGATCATGTTAAAAAAGCAACAATAGCATTCTTGATATTTATGAAGCAGCACTCAGCAATGGTCAATGTCTGTAAGAATTTTTTAGATATTTGCCTTTTAACATCTCATGATATGAAATTAGCAGTCAACACGATTCCCAGCTATGTTTTCATTCATTCCACAAACACGGTTTTGGAAACCTCATTTTAACTGCCTTATTGAGAAAACTGACAAGGTTTGTGAAGTCCTGACTGGTTCTAGGTTATGCCATGTCATAAACAAGGTTTTTTATTGGAAATATTAAGAAACAGATAACAGATATTCAGAGCCATTTTCAAATATATTGATGGAAAAACTTCATTTGAGTACATTGTACTGAACTTCTGGGTATCCACAGCACAGATGGTCTCCAGTAACCTTGTAGCCACTTTGGTCTTTAGGCAGAGCTTAGTTGCTGATAAGGAGCCAGAGAATCTTTCATTTGAACTTTCAACTCTCTTTGCTGGTTTTCACACTATCCTTTATTAAACGACGAGAGTAGCAGTATGCGACTGAGTGACTCAACTTCCATCTGAGAACCCATAACAGACACAGCAGGAGGCTGGCAGGGCTTCAACCTCCCAGAAGAAACATTGATACATGTGTCCTGTGATTGACTGGCAGCCATGTCACTTCACGCTTAACATTCAACTCAATAACTGGTGTATCAGACGTTGTGGAATGTGTTAAGGTGGTTTTGTTCTCTCAGATGGCCCTCTGCTGTGCTGTCTGACTCTCTCTGCTCAACATTTCTTGAGGATTATTTCTCTCCGTGTTTAACGATGTGTGTTGCATGTGTGGTGTGCCGGTTCTTGTGTGTATGCGTGTGTGGTGTTACGGTTCTTGTGTGTATGCGTGTGCGCGCGTGCTTGTATGATGTGTACGTGAGTGTTCTGCAGGGATACCCCTGCCAGCTAGACATTAACAGTGCTAGTCAGATCTGGAAAAAAATGACAGAGTACATCCACTTCATATGCTGTGGTTACACGCAATTCTCTATACCCAGAAGACTTAAGTGAATGCACACAAATTCCTTCAAATTTATTAAAACTATGGGTGATCTGTCTGAAATGTTCAGTTGGGCTCAACCTTTTTGGGGAAAGAGTCTCTAAAACAACACACTAACGAAGGAAACAGGTGCCTGCTCAGTTAGGAGAGTGCAAAATTATCGACATCAAAGGAACTTGTCATTAGCAGCAGTACTAATGAAGAGCCAGTTCATGGAAATGCAAGAGAGATAGTGGGGGGAGAGACAGAAAGAGAGGGAGGGAGGGAGATAAATAAAGTGAGTGAGTAAGTGAGTGGGAGAGAGGGGGAGAGAGAGTGGGGGGAGAGAAAGATAGAGTGAGTGAGTGGGATAGAAGGGGAGAGAGAATGGGGGGAGAGAAAGAGAGAGTGGGGGGAGCAAGTAAGACAGAGAGAGAGGAAGGGAGCGTGAATGAGAGAGAGAGACAGAGAGAGAGAGAGAGAGAGAGAGAGAGAGAGAGAGGAGAGAGAGAGAGAGAAGAGAGAGAAGAAGAGAGAGAGAGAAGAGAGAACGATGGAGAGAAGAGAGAGACAGGGGGAGCAAGGGGGGGTAGAACACCAAAAGCAAAAAAGAATAGAGAGGGGAAAAGAGCAGAGAGACAGAGACAGACCTGACCCTCAGGACAGCACTATCCTCTAAAGAGGTTAAGGTTAACAAACTAACAGCTTGCAATTGGAGCCATTGTCCAAAGCATGCAGGTCACAAGAAATTCAGACTCTTGTCAAGGCAGAAGGAAACCTTATTGCTGTTGCACAGCCTCCTGAATGATTTACTCAAATTCATGCATGCAAGAGACCATCCAGAGGTTTTGCACTGATTAACATGTGGGCCATATTAGAGCTTGTTGTCTTACTCAAATGTTTAATAATTGTTGAATGATTCTAATGGCTTAATAGACTTCTGTTCTCTTTGTGGAGACCAGAACAGACAGGTTAAAGCTAGTGGAGCAAAAAATTACTTTCACAGGGAGTAATATCTATAGCAATTATATCCATGTTAAAAGCAATAAAATGTGACTTGACAACTCCCAGCACTGGTCAGCATGGAGACAGCTTGATTGTGAGTATAAGATACAGGTTAGCTACAGATCAACTATGCGATTGAACATAACAGGATGTCATTGAGAATAAAATCCATCAAGGTTGAGGAGACTGCTCAGATCAACCCAGGGAACCTGAGAGAAAAAAAGGCTGCACATGATTCCACCTCCCGATGGATTCCTTGAACACAGCTCACATACAGTACACGTTCCATCACCTGCTGGCATCACAGTGGCCGCGGCTGGTAGACACAGTGCCGTATGATAGAGGTGAACTGTGAGGCCTTGTGTGAGCAGCTTGGCTGGGGTGTAGCCAGGTAGTTCCCTCACGTTGCCTCTTTCCCAGGGGAGGACAAGGCGTGAGCAGAAGATAGAGGGAACAGAGGAAAGGGGGATGAAAGAGTCCTCTCAGCCCCATAGGACCGCAGAGATATTTGATTTGCACTTAAAATAGAACACTTTTAGATGGGAACGTGGGTATACGTGGGTCTGCATGTGTGCATGTAAGCAGGTCAATATGTGTGTATGTGTGTGTATGTATGTGTATGTGTGTGCATGTGTGTGTATGTGTGTGCATGAGTTGTGGAGCAGGGCTGAGACAAAGCGCACCTGAGACAAAGCGCACCTTCTCCTTTTCCATGTTTTTATCACTTCGTGAAGTTATCATTTAGCTTCTTGTTCAGAGCTTGTACACGTTCAATTACAGATTAAATAGAAAAGGAAGGAAAGGGGGGATTTAGCTTCATCAAAGTGTTCAGAAGTGCTCTCATCGCCTCTCTGTTCTTCTGAGGAAAGAACATTTAGAATCTGTTATGATGTGTCATGATGCAATACTGGATTCATTGTAAAGCAGCTATATGACAGCATTTGTGTCGGCTGCAACAACTCACGAGTGAAAAACGGGTTGATAAACGGGTTTACAGTGACATGAGAATACAGTTTGTTGTCTATCACAGAGTGACTAAAACTGTCATTTAATGATGCCTTAAACAATTCACCTTGTCATATAAACGAACGGCTTTATAGCCCACCAACATCCCTCAACCCGCTTCGTCCAAACGGAGCAATTCAATTTGACATGATTATCATCAATATGATAAAGAGATTTTTTCATGGATTTAAATGTATTTATAGCTAAGACGAGGAGTGGCACGCTGTCAACTGAAGTAGTCTATTGTAAACCTAACAAGCAAACCTGTGTCAGAGTTTTTCAAACGCACAGTTGTGTGACGGGCGCAATAAGTATTTCACGCTAGTTTTTTCTACAGGTACTCTTCGGGGCACACATTTTGACGAAACCTGTCGCTTTTTCTTATTTATACCGGACCCAGTGGTCCGTGACGGATCAGGAGAGGCGCGCAACCCGCTCCCTCCCAAGGGGAACGAATGCAGCTGCAGTACCGGTTGAGTGTCACAATACTAAGGGTGGCATACGAGACGGAACTCCAGGCACTTCTTTTCACTAAACTTCCTATCAAACTCAATTGTGGAGAGAAAAAAAAGATTTATTTTTAATATGACAAATGATTACAATGTTTTTAATGTATGTATAGGAGTGGCCTGGGGCGGAAGAAACACCTTTTGTTTGAACGATATATAATTGACTCGACTTGAATCTTTTTGTCGGTTGAACGTTGTTTGGATTGTACTTTCGCAGCGGAGTGTTAAAGATATAGATTTGAACTGAACACTGCTTTTATCCATTGGTTTCAGCTCGGAAAAGAGGTTCTTCGTCATGAAGTACAGAGACACAGTGACTTCAGTCAAGTCTAGAGAAGCATCAAGAACTGGGACGATTCGCGATGTCCCAGCCTCTCAGTTATCTTATCGGTAACGAATTTTGGGATTGGAAACTGTCGTGCGTAAAACCGGCATAACTTGGTCCGGATGGACTTTTTACTCATTATATCCTATGTACAAATACATAATTCGTCACGGGAATACTTGGATGGGTCCTTTGTGAAACCTGTGGTGAGTAACCCTTATTACCCGACAAACGCTGAAATGTCAAAGAGGTTATTATAAGAATGTTTGTATCATTACGCACTGTCTAAAGGATGAACGTCCACCCAAGAAGATGATTAGATGGTAATGACTTAAACAGAGAATCATAATAACCCTCACTGATGAATGAGTTTGGAAAATAATGTGCCATATAAGTTTTTTTAATTGAAACGAATGCAAACTGAGCGATCAAATATGCATTTAGTTATTTTACAACGCAAGGCGGTAGATGTAAGGACCTGTGGGTTGAGGTAATGCATGCTTGCTCATTTCTTTTACAACACTCCGTAGCCAAAAAAGACGCGCAGGGTGGCAGGTAGCACTCGGGCGCTCGTCAAAAGGGCGCTCGTTTAAAGTGGGGTTTAATCAGCAAGTTACATAAATCTAGCAATCAATTGCTGGGTCTGTTTTCTGCCCTCCTAAACTTTATTTCAGTGATCACGTATTGACAGTTTCATTGTAACTGACAGTGGAACAAATGAAACTAAAAACAATTAAACCGTGACGTATTGTTGACCAAAAATCTTAAATCTAAAAGGCCAACCAGACAAACTATCTAGCGAAACCAGCCATCGGTCTATATAGGGTCAGAAGTTCACAGTCATGTGTAAGACTCCCTGTGTCCCAGTGTAGACATATGTAGGATCCCAACAGCTCCAGTTCTCAGCTCATGCACCATGCTCTACTGCAGATCTGAGTCTGATAGGGGGTAAAAAGGTCGAGGAGACATCTCTCCTCCTGCTTCTGCATGTGCTGCTGGAGTCATTACAGAGTCCAAGGGGAAAGGAAGTTTGTGTGTGTGTACATGTGTGTGTGTACGGGTGTGTGTGTACATGTGTGTGTGTACGGGTGTGCGTGTGATGTGTATTCATGCTGACAATAACATTACAGCTTAGAGGTCAGGATCAAGGCTGTGGTCACAGTCTGGAAAAAGCGAGAAGGAAGGACAGAACTGGGGGGGTGATGAGAAGAAGAGGAGAGATGCGGAGGATCAGGCGGATGAGAAGGGAGTGGAGGAGAAGAAGGGGAAGAGAAATTGTTTTCAAGAGGAATCTAAATGCTTACAACTGTACATGTTTTTATTTCTAAATAACATTTTTATATTTTAACTGCATTATGTGCATTTTACACACACTCACAAGTAGGAACTTCTTTTAGATGCACCTTTCATATCAGATTAGTCTGTGTAAAACAATATTTTTTTCATTATAGATGTGTGAATAGCATATTATTTTATTCATTTCCTTCTGCACTCTAAACTACAATCTGCTAGAGGGCTTGTATGTTGTGTGTAACGTACAGATGCGACCCAGTGGCACTCTGTTCCCCTGTTGGACACATACTCCATGAGGGCTGTGGATCAGAGAAATCAGTCAGTGGTTTGAAGTGGTGCATTGGCAGGTTGGAGAGTTAATGCTAAGGGGAATGCTGAATAGCTCTAGGAGAGAGGTTAGAGCAGAGAAATATCCCCAAACCTTGCTGTCACATACATTTGGTTAAAATTCACATCCTCCTCTGTCAGACACTTATATGCATGAATGCAGACACAGCATCCTCACACATCCGTAGACTGAAGTCCAAGGACACACTCCTAAACATACACACACACTCTGTGCGTCTCTAAACATCAGAATGCAGGTGTGTTTTGCCTCCAGGTTGAGCGTGTAGGAAGCTTGTCTCCAGTTTAGCTTGAGACTTATGGCTCATCTCTTTGACTGTTGCTGTGAGGGACTTCAGGATAGCTGAGTGGCTTCAGGGAGTATTCAGCTGCTGCAGAAAACACACACACATGCACACACACACAAACATGCAGTGTGAGTTCCTGTCTCATTGTAATTCACTGGCAATAGCGCAGACATGTATAGCACATCCTGTAGAGGATAAAACATATTTACAAGGATCTGTGGTTCATGACTAAATCTGGCTCCAAAACTGGAGGTAATTGCATCAGAGTCAAGATGACTGGAAGTGATGAAATAAGAAACAGATATGTATGGATGTGCATGACATAACCATTACCCCAATGGATAGTGTACAAACATGAACAGTGCAATACAGTTAGCTGCTGTAAAAAAAAATCATGGGATTCATGGGATAATTCCCCATCAGACGTTGCCAATCTTAGATTGTTTTCACCATTGAATTAAAGCGACCAAGGGGAATAGAGATTGTTCGGGTAATTCCATTGGGCCTTAATCCTAGATTATTCCCATGGGATTGTGGTGACAGTGCGACAATCACATTGCGTCTCAGTCGCAGAGCCTCACCCAAACATGTCTCCTCTTTTTCGCTGTATTGGTTTCCGTTCCATTCCGTGGTTTCTTCATCACTGCTGTGCTGGTGTGTTTCCCCCCCATCCCCATCTTCTAGCTTCTTCACAATCATTCTCTCTTTACTTTTTCATCCTTCTCATGCCCCCGGCTCTCATTCTTTTCCCGTCCCCCCCACCACCCCTGCCTCTATCCCCTCCTCTCGCCTCTATGCTTCTGAGCTCTCCCCACCTTTGCATCCTTATCTCTGCATAATCTATGACCAGGGAATGTAATTATGACTCTGCAGTATCCTTTGAATGGTCTTCCAGATGGAGGATCTGTAATTACAGATCTAGAGCTATACATCATTCACTGAGAGACAAGATAGAGAAGGGTATTATCTACCGCAGCTCCTTCACTACACAGTCTGCACTAGGACATCATTAGTGGGAAATGGCACATTTAAAAGCACCGGTGCTGTGTTGAGAGATGCTTACCAAAATCAGTGTTTATATAAATTGTCCACAGCAAAAAGAAAAGGCACTTTGGGATCGTGTTAACATGGCATCGCAGTTCAAAGTATTTTTAGCAGTCCTAGCTGTCGCTTTGCACTTCTTGTACAATATGAATGAGTGCAGAAGCACTCTGTTTTGGCTGAAATGGCATGAACAGTAACTCAAAAAGATACCGAAGAGAAGTGTGGATGTGCGGGGGTGGGTGATCCCAGGTGGGGCTCAGTAAGGTTGGACCTTGATCACCTCTATGTAGCTGGACAGATGAGAAGAAACTCAATGTCCTTCCTGATGTCATAACACCACGGTCAGGATTTAAATTGAATTTGTTCGTCTGGCAATCCCAAAAATACTGAGGTTTACCAAATGAATGTCTGGGATAAATAGGGTGACGATATGGTCGAGTGATGCTTTCCAGTGTTAAAGTTAGACCTTTGTCCACAATCTTTAAATCCTAATTGGATCGTAAGGTTCACTGAGATGATTTATGAGATCCCTGATTTATGAGGCTTTTTTCCCTGTTCTCTTCCATAACCAGAATGCACCACTCTAGCGATGAGGTGCTACAGCTCACTACTCTTTCGCTGAGCCCTGTCAGTGCACCCTCATCTGATAGGAGAGAGAGAGGGGCAATGCAGAAAGAGAGACAGAGAGTAGGGAGAGAAGAGATAGATTGGGGAGAGAGGAGGGAGAAAGAAAGAATATAAGGGAGAACGTAAAAGAGATTGAGAGAAAAAAGGAGTATGAGAACGATATACATAAAAAGGGCTTAGAGACTTAAAATGAAGCTTTGTAAAAGTAGGGAATCAACCGCTTGGATCACCCACATATAGCACTCCATCCCCTGTGTACCTGCGTGAAAATAAACAATGATTGCGATACCGGCTGTACGTAACACCCAATTTAAAGAGGATTCAGTGGAATGTGAAGGTTTGGTAACAGAACTCTGATTTACCCAGTAGAATGACATGGAGATGGAATAGAGTTTATATGTGTCAGGGGAATGAGGGTTGGAAAAAGTGTGTAAAGGTGGTCAGGCTTGTTATTCGTCTTTTCTAAAACCATTATCTGGAGTATTACAGCCCAGGTACCACTGGCAGGAGAGGAAACAGTAGCCTCTCAGATGACCTTGGTAGATTTACCAGGAAGGTACATCTATCAGAAATCCCTGACACATTGTAGCCACACGCAGAATATATACTGTCTGTTAAAAAGTGTATTTACTGCCAGAGTGACTGGCAGAATGTTTCACCCAGAATATTCCCACTTTCTCATTCCGCTCTGCTGATCAGCTGTTCAGTCAGCTCAGTCTTAAACATAAACTTTCCAAAAAAAGATCAAATCTAGTATATAGAAATCCTCAAATCTAGTTGATAGAAAATCAGATGGAAATGTTCCCACTTTTGGGGAAGTGTTTAAAGTGAGATCTGAGAGATCATGTGTCACATTTTAAACACCTACTTAGAGATCCTTTATGCCTTTCCGTCTTTACCGTTTGAGACATTACCATTCGGGCTGTAGTTGTTTTATCATGCTGAGCTTGTCTCATTTTTGGGTGTCTCTGGAATGCAGAGTTTCCAACACAGTTAAGCAGAAGAATCGAACCTGGAGGTGGATGGTGACTCATCCTTTCAGAGGATCAGCAGCCTCCTATTAGTGGTAATCTGCAGCAATGCCATTTCATCTCATGTTAATCTGCAATGTGTACAAACAGTACCTTTTCACAAAAGGATCCATGTACATATCTCTGTGTTCTGTAGACAGAAGGACACAATAAGGCACAGATGCCCTGAGCTTGCCATTCTCCAATTAATGTCACACAATACCTCGGAGCAGATAAAAGATTTGAAAATAAGTGCTTGTCTGGAAGGCGAGTCTGAAAGCTCAGCAGGGCAGCACTCTCACACCAACAATTGTTTTAATGAGGCGGTCAGAGTATAAACAAAACCCAGTGCTTCTGCGGAGGGTCTTGGACCTGTGGCTCTTCTAAAACGGTTTGAAACGGTTCCTTTGCCGTCCTTGCACCACCTGGACCTGTGTAACCATGACAAAGATACTCCTTGCATCAGCACATTCTTGTTCCACAAGGTGGAAATCCCTCTGGTGTGCTATATTTTCTTTGCTGGAAGGGTTTCAGTGTACAGTTCCACGTGGGATTCACAGCACACGGCATCTCGTGTGGTGCTGGCCAGGGACCTAAGGTTGGCCAATGAGGTTTTTTGTGGCAGTAAGAATGTTCTTGGCAGTTATGACTGTTAAGAAGCTTACATTTATAATCTTTTGTATTATTTGTCCTTTATTTGTGCTAGAGACAAGAGAGACAGAGTGAAGGGAAGAAGATGTTGCCATAAATAGAACACCGATATAAGCCAAAAGGGACAGGGAAAGAAGGAAAAGAGAGCGAGAAATAGAGATTGAATTAGAGACAGTGATGTCCAAACAAATCTTATAAAGTGAGAGGAGACTTGAATTTTTGTTGCTGTGTTCCCTTCCGTATCGGCTTACACTGGAGCACAGATTACCCTGCGCCGCCTGAGTACTCTGACCTGAGGTTTGGTGTCCAGAGGGTGGGATTATACCATGGTGTCATTGCACCATCTGCACCTCCCCCCACTGCCTGGACAGTATGAATCAGTATCAGAACCTTGACCCTCTTGGAACTAAGCTGGCCTCTAGCAATGTGGAAGTTAAGGGGCTGGTAATGACCACACAGACCTACAAACTGTCTGGACTAACTGTAAGTCCTTCTACAGTTTGAAAGCAGATGGGACTGCATAGTTTTGATCACATTTCTTGCTTGTTTGCAATGCATCTTTGTACTAGGTCCTTTATGGTTTCCCACCGGGGGTAATGCGGCTCCAACTCGATGTGCGTCCTACTGTGCCTGTGTTTGTAGTGTGTATAGCTATGGTGAGGCCTATGTTTCTATGGGGTTTCTCCCCTGTGGATCAGAGAGAATAGTCATTCCCAGATCATCTCCATCCTTTTGTATTGGTCCAGTTTCCTAAAGGCCTTTCATGGACACATGCTGAAATTGTAAGATTGGACATAAATAGTAAGTGTTGTTAAGTACAGCATTGGATGTCAACGTGATCACCTATTATCGCCAATCCATTCCTGTCATCCATCCACCATCCACTCAACCATTTATCTCTTCACGCTGTACATCAACTCCGAAGAGAATACATGCCCCCTGTCTGCCTTGGCCTGTACGTCATCAGGTAAACCAAGAACAATAGCTTTAGCAAAAGCCATTGGCTTTCAGTTGCTAAATCTATTAGCTTTTTTGTCTCTACAGTGCAGAGCCCACAAGCTTGCAGTATTCTGCAAGGATTACCGCCAGACCACCATCAGTACTTACCCAGACCAACATCAGTACTTACCCAGACCACCATCAGTACTTACCCATGCCAACATCAGTACTTACCCAGACCAACATCAGTACTTACCCAAACCTTAGTTAGTTGATTAGTGTAACATTAGTAACATTAGTGCTACCCCCAACCAACACTGGCGCCAGCCCAGACCAACATTAGCTTGACCCCAGACCACTTAACACCAGTCAGACCAACATTTGCACAAGCCAGTTCAACATAGAACCAGAATCAACATATCCATCCAAAGATCATTGATGTTATGTAGCATACTGCCTGTTGATTGCTTTTGAGGTGAAAATGTCATCACTGTGTTCTTTCTGGCTGTCTCTGGCCGGTGATGGGGGATTTCCAGATGCAGGCTATATTAGCTTCTAACGGTCTCCTGGCAGCTAGAACTGTGTCTGGTTCAGGTTCAGTCAGTTTGTGGTGCCTGGTTTGGTTTCAATATTATGTTTACTCCACATTCATTTAGGTTCTCATCATCAATTTGGAGAACCTGCACACAGAGATAAGCCTTATCTGATTGACTGGATGTATAAATAGATAAAGATTCTCCCATTCATCATGGACTTTCAAATACTGAATAAGATAGACTCTATGTAATCTAAATCTATAGGTGGGAAACGATGATTAGTGTGCATGCAGTCAGGGTGATTAGATCAGTTTAGACAAACATTCTGTCTCTCTAACACACACAGCTTTCACAAATCAGCACACACACTGTATGGCATTATGCCATCTAACATGGTTTACAGAACCATTTTCATGGCAAACTACCTGAAACCCTTTTTTACTAGCAGATTGTGCTTTGAAGTGGGTCACAGATGAGCAGAAAGTTAAAAGTCTTTATGGAATATTGTTTTATTCATCATTTATAATTTTATTCAAAAAAATTGCAAGCATTATTCTATTTTTAATCTTGAGATATGGCTTAACAGTTTATTAAAGTTTACTTGGACCTTGCCAAGGATATTCTGTAAATTCCCCAAGGATGCATCAAAGTTGTGGCGCAGACGAAAAGTCCTTTGGGGTCTTGTTACATTCTAGAGTAGAAAGGGTACCGCTGCCATCCTAGAAAGGGATTTGGGGCATTAGCGATTTATCAGAGACTGTATAATTATCCTTGTCAGCTCAAATCTGAGTGTGGAAAATCTTTAGAGCAACCAGATGACACAGCTCCAAACTATCTGGCGTCTCAATTCAATGGCTTAATATGGGTGAAGTTTGGTTACCTATTTTTTTTATCTCCGAATGGTGGCGGTTGTTTATTTAGGACAGAATGTGAAAGACCGACCCAGGGTCTCACCTACTCGCTTTCGCAGAAATTAAATGAAAGTACATTACCTTCAGAAGTGAAGGATAGAAACTGCTTGTTCTTCGGTGCCTCCTTCAAATCCCCCTCAGCTAAAGGTTGATATTGGTTCATGCCTTCTGTCGGTGCCCTTAGGCTCGCCAGGCTAAATGATTCACAGTAGAATCCCATCACGGGTTCTGTAAGCCACGACCGGGTTACGTTTGCCGCTGTCTGAGAGAGCTTCATTCAGTTTGCTCAAGTAATTGAAAATAACTGAGAGCAGTTTCCCCTCTCCTTTATGCTGGAGGTTATACAGGCTTGACACACAACCAAAAGTGTTTCAATTCTTCCAGGACAATGGTTCCTTCTCATGCTTTCTCCTATGACTGACTGCCAGTGTCAATATGAGCCATTGAATTTAGATGAAAAAATTGAGAATTTATTTCCCATAGTGTCATCATAATGTCTTTGACCATGAAACAAATTGGGTGTGTACCTGCTCCTTGGCTGGGTATCTTAGAAGCAGTTAGTCTGTGGAACCTGGTTTGGCTTCTATTTTTGTTTACTTCACATTCATTTAGGGTTTCATTATCTGATTGGAGGGCCAGCACATGGAGATAAGCCATGTTCTTGTCTCATTGGCTGGATGTGTAAATAGATAAAGGTGCCCATGTTCATCACAGATACTTTCAGATAAGATACACCCTATGTAATCTAAACCCATACATGGGAAACCAAGATTAGTGTGTGTGTGTGTAGTCACGGCGATTAGATCCATTTAGACACACATTTTGTCTCTCTCTACCTGCTCCCTGTTTGTATATCTTGTAAGCAGTTCAATGTTGAACAGTGCAGTTCTGAAGACAAGAACTATGAGTTCAATCACAAAAATTTACCTAACATGCTTTTTGAAGCCAAACAAAGCTAAATTCCTCAGCTTCTCTGACGTAACAGACTAACAGACATTAGGAGAAGAATAAAAAAACAAGTGTCTGATAAAACTTGCTCAACATCCTATTGCAAATATGTCTCACTTGTCGACAGTAGAGACCTAGAGTAGAGTAGAGACCTGACTGAGAACAAACTCTAAGGTACATTTCTATGGCTAATGTGTGTATTAACAGAGTTCAACATAATTCTTCATGTGGGAGTAGCTGTCAATCAACTTGAGAGTTAGAAGCTGCTCTAATTAAACAAGCTGTTACAGCGGCATTAAATATCAGCTGGGCTTCTTAGCTTGTTTGTCAGCAGTTTTTGCTGGCCATTATTAATCTGAACTTCAAGACCTGATTATTTGGGTAAACATGGAAAAGAAGCTTCTGGAAATAATCAACATGAAAGGCACCATTTTATAAGCTTTATCCCTTTGACTTCCTATAGAAAACTCCCTGATCCCACCCTCCTGGGTTATGCAACAATGGAAGAACAAAATACCTCCTCTGGTTGGCCCTAATGAACTGTGCATTGTGGTTTCAGTGTGGTTGCCAACCAATTTACACACAGGCTAATTCGTGCACAGAAATTCCATCTGTTCCTTGTTAGTTACACAAGCCCAGCTCATTGTGCTTCATTAGCAAGGCGCCATGTTACTACTGGTAATGGCCTGTGCACCTTACAATTACTCCGATAGAAATGTCACAGGCACACAGTGGGGTAGGGAAGCTTGGGCTTGTGAGGAGACGCTGAGTGAAACACCAGCAGAACATCCTGGATCTAGTACCTCTAACTACCTTCTTTAACTAATTACTGCAAGCCTCCATTGTCTGGCAAGATAGTGGGCCAGTAGAGACCACGACAGAGGGAAAGACAGAGTGAGTGAGAGAGACAGAGAGACAGACAGACAGAGAGACAGAGAGAGAGACAGACGGAGGTAGGGTTGCACCTGGCTGGCTGTCCCCTCATGATGGCTATGGGATGTGAACGCCAAGCTAAATGTTTCTACCACCTTGTCACTTCACATCTCTCCCACTCCACAGAGGATGCCCTGCAACTGGTGCGTTCAGATGGCAGGCGGCCCAGGTGGACTGTCCCGATCTTGGGTGAGGGCCAATTTGGTTGAGCAGGCTACACTTCACCAGACTTCACATAGTCTGTGAGTTTTGACAGATTAAGTTCAGCATTTAAAAATTATAATTAGTGAGATTCTGTGGCCAGGTTCTCAACCTGCTTCAGCACTTCATTAATAAACTCCTTTGAGGCCGCTATTATATTCTCTGTCGAAGTGACTATTTGTTCATTTTACCTGTAAACACAAAAAGCACAGGATATGATTCAATATCAGTGACACAAGTGTGTGCTAATCAGACAAGCCCATCCAACCCTGGTTATCATGGTGCTGTATTTAAAAGTGCCATTAACAATGTCAAGAGCAATGTCACAGTGTCATAAGCCATAATCAAATGAATTGTGGAAAAATACATCCAGATGTTCGCTAGATCCAACATTTGGGTAAGTGCCCATGGCAGGGATTAAGCTGTTCTGATGGGACACCCTTCAGTCTAGTGACCCTGCCTACTTACAGGTATAAAATCCCCCAGACAGGTGGGGACTGGAGCAGGGTGGGAGGACGGAGGGAGGGAGGCTGGGGCAGGGAGAGGAGGAAAGGAGGAGGGGAGGAGGAGGGAGGGCTGGGGCAGGGTGGGAGGAAAGAAGGAAGAGTTGTGGGCTGGGGCATGGGGGGAGGGGGAGCCCAGTATATCTCCTGATCTTCGAATAGATTGATATTGTATTGTTTTATTCACAAAATTGATTGGTATTTAATTATGAGCAACCATCATTTCCTCAACTTGGCTGTGTAAAATTCATACACATGTATCGATGTGAGTGTTCTCTAAATCGTAAACATTTGCAGCCAGTGAAACATTTCTCACGTACTGAAAACCTGCAGGCTCACAGCCAGACAATGGTTGACAAGATGAGGTACCTCATCAGCTTCATGTTAACGTGCTGCGTACACTGATGTATTGACCTCTGGCATAAAGACATACTGAAGACTTTGTTGTCATCATCTTTCTTCTTTACTTTTAATTTATGGAAATAGAACCAAGTTAATGTGAAACGTTGACACAAAGCTAGCTGTGCGTCTATGCATTTTGCGTGTATCTCTATCTCGGCGCGTGTGCATGCTAATCAGTATTACTGCAGAAGAGTAATGAGAAACGTGACTCAAAACAGCACATTTGCGTTTAAGACGGTATTGTCAAGCTTCTGCAATTTGTATGTTTTCCCTGCTCTGTTGAATTTCAATGTCAATCTTACATGTAATGACAAAAGATGATTTGGGATGTAGGTGGTGAATCCCTAATGCAGTGAGGGAGGGACTTAGCAGATTCGTCAGTTCTTTTTTCATGAATCTGCAATGCAAATGACTAAATGTTGTCTTTGTTTCTTCCTAGGGTGAATGTGCCGTGAAAGAAGCTGGATCTGCTGCAGAAATACAGGATAAGAGAAGGTGTGAGAGCCAAGTCCCTTGTCTCCTCACTTTGTACTGACCACCAAGTCTAAGGCAGAGGCATACATGCAGAGACATACATGTTGAGAGGTCAATAAAAGAACCTCTCTGCGACAAGTGAGAAGAACCTGTCTCTGGAACCTCACACGGACCTGAATTGAATTTTTCGCCACAACATCCATAGTGTTAAATGAGGCCAAATTCTGAAACAATCTGGAGATATTGACTTGTTGTGGGCCTTAAAAAAGAGAGAGACAGGGCGAGAGGGTTAGAAGGTGTCTTTAATACAGAGGTGCAGAAAAGAAGCTGCTGACAGAAGAAGAGCAAGAGACAGAAAGAAGGAGGTGTCTGTTATCATCTGTCTGTGAGAGGTTTAGTGGAGAAGGGTGTGTGTGTGGGGGGGTGGAACAATTGGGAAAATAGGTGTTGTGCTGGTCTGGCCGACTGGAGAGGACAAGAAGACAGCAGAGGCAAAGGGAGAGGAGGATATGAGAGGAGAGGAGTGGAGTGGAGATGCGTCCAAAGAGAAAACAAAGAGTTATAGAGCTGAATACTAATGAGGTCCTTTAGTCAGACCACCAGGACCAATTGATATTAGAGGGCTTGGACAGAGGTGGACAGAGATTCAGGAAAAACTAATGCAGCCATTAGTCGCACGATAAAATGATGGACCTGGACAAAACTAAAAGCCTGGTGTTATGAAATCAAACAAGCTCTCTGCTCAGAGATGACCGACACGGATGCATACAGGCAGATTTGTTTACCGAACAGGCTGATATAAAGGGATAAAAAGGCGTCTGTGCAACAGGCACAGGTCGAAACCAGCTGTGATATTCATCAATGCAGCCCGGTGATCCCCACTGGGGGCTAGGCAGAAAGAGTGGGGATCGATCCTCTTGATGAGGACCATGAGCATCCTCTAACTCTGACCACAGGAAAGAGGAGTGGAAAGGACGTCTGAGCAGAAAGGTTAAAGCACCAGGCGGCATGGAGCAGGATAACACCTCTGTCCTGGACCTGTTCTTGTCCAATATCACAGACATCCCTGGAACCACTCCTGACCCCCCCTGGGATGAAACCACACTCCTGAGCTTGCAAATATCCCTGTCCGCCATCTTGGCCGTTGTCACCCTGGCTACAGTGCTGTCTAATGCCTTTGTCATTGCCACCATCTTCCTCACCAGGAAACTGCACACCCCCGCCAACTTCCTGATTGGTTCACTGGCTGTGACGGACCTGCTGGTGTCCATCTTGGTCATGCCGATTAGTATCGTCTATACGGTCAGCAAGACCTGGTCACTGGGGCAGATTGTCTGTGACATCTGGCTTTCCTCCGACATCACCTTCTGCACGGCCTCCATCCTGCATCTGTGTGTCATCGCCCTTGACCGCTATTGGGCCATCACTGACGCCCTGGAGTACTCCAAGCGGCGCACCACGCGGCGGGCAGGGCTCATGGTGGGGGTGGTGTGGGTAATCTCCATCTCCATCTCCCTTCCACCGCTCTTCTGGCGGCAGGCCAAGGCTCATGAAGAGCTAACAGAATGCATGGTGAACACAGACCAGATCTCGTACACCCTCTACTCCACCTTCGGCGCCTTCTACGTCCCTACCATCCTTCTTATCATCCTCTACGGGAGGATTTACGTGGCCGCACGTTCGCACATCTTCAAGCCGCCGGCGTCCTGTGGAAAACGCTTCACCACGGCCCAGCTCATCCAGACCTCTGCTGGCTCCTCCCTCTGTTCGATTAACTCCGCCTCCAACCAGGAAGGACACACCCACTCAGCAGCCGGAGCAGGAGGAGGAGGAGGGGGAGGCTCGCCTTTGTTCATGAACAGCGTGAAGGTGAAACTGGCCGACAGCGTGCTGGAAAGGAAACGTCTGTGCGCTGCCCGGGAGAAGAAGGCCACCAAGACGCTGGGTATCATCCTAGGAGCCTTCATCGTGTGTTGGCTGCCCTTCTTTGTGGGCACCCTGGTGATGGCCATCTGCAAGGACTGCTGGTTTGACCCTGTGCTGTTTGATGTCTTCACCTGGCTGGGATACCTCAACTCCCTCATCAACCCTGTCATCTACACGGTCTTTAACGACGAGTTCAAACAGGCCTTCCATAAACTCATCAAGTTCAAGAGATGCTACTGACACGATGGTGTGGTCAAGTTGTACACATACATACATTGGCTTTGTGATGGACTCTCTGCTGGGATATTACCAGGCGCATCTGACCTGAATTGCTCCACAGCCTCTGAAGATGTGGCAAATAAGGACATTATCAAACTCACTGGTTTAGCTGGTTACCCATTTAAATTTAAGATAGAACATGTAATATGTTACAATTTACCTTTTTTGTAGGAAAAAGCAGGAACAACAAGAAACTAAAACTCCTACTGTGGACATCATTATGTGGACTACATGGCCTGGATTATTGCGAAACACTGTGATGTGGCATTTGTTAATTGTTGTAAAAGCACATGTGCTCATTGTACTGTGTTTGTTCAAATGAGCATCTTTGAACCCATCTCAAGGATCCATGCCATTGCAGTTCTTCTAGATATTTCTCCTATCAAGACTTCTGCATGTATTTCTAAGAAGTTCGATAGGTTCCTAGAACTAAAGGAATTGCTTTATTAACACCAAAGGGACCGATTAATGATTAACACTTTGAGGAACTCCTCTGAAAGACTTTGAGGACCGAGACCAACGGATTTGACCACAAAGCAATGCTGTCACACCTGTTCATCTTCCATAAACTTTATGTGATCCAGTACAGTACAGTATATAGAGATGATATATACATATATATAAATACTCACGCTGTGTTTCTGTGTCCCACTCTGAGTGTGAGAAAAAAGGGCAACAATGTGTGTGTATAAATGAGTGTGTGTGTGTGTGTGTGCCTGCTGGTGTGTACTTGTGTGAGCTCCTCCATATTTGCAGATGCGGTGTGTGCACTTCAGCTTGGGGTGAATGTATGAGCCAGGGGGGCTTGATCTCTGCTTATTATCTGTTCATCTTCTTCACAAAGAAGCTAAACAGAGTGTGATCTAATGTTTGGGGTGTGGGCAGAGAGAAGGCTCAGTGTTACTACTAGAGTGAGAGTTGTGCTGGCAGAACCAGCCATCCACCTACTGGTGATGTATCATCATCTCAACACTTCTGATATTTATACACCAGGAGTGCTTTGAAGTTGCACCATTCTATCAGGTTGTAAGGGTTTGAACAGTTATTGTGTGGGTGTGTGTGCGTGTGGTCGCCTGTGTCTGTGAAATAACTCCCTAGAATCATTCTCTTCAGTACACCTGCAGGTGATGTAGTACACCTCCACCTGCTCCATTGGTGGATAAACGGATCCTTTCAAAATGCTACCTGGTATCACCTACTTCCACGATACGCTAACTTTTGTCACACTCCTCAGTGGCTACGGAACAGGTTAGCGCTTCGCTCTGACAGCAGAGAGACAGTGTCCCTTATCTTACATGCAGCCACAAGGACATGAAAGACTGAAGATGTGAAGAGCTGGAGGACAGAGGTGAGGGGGGAGGGGAAGTAGGGAGGAAGTGATGGAGTCAAAGGGGAAAAGGCTGAGTGGGTGGAGGAGTTCTATTATGAACGGCCAATTTACTTTGTTTACGAAGGCTAACAGCTCTACCGTTCCACCTCCAGCACCAGCTTTTAATATTGACCATCTGTGGAGACCTTGTAATGGAAGTTGACCGCTGTGGACACCGTCACTAGCAATGCTTCATAAGACCGATGAAGCCGTCAATATCGATTTGCATAAATGAATCAATTACCATGGTGGCTAGAGTGTTACCTTGCTGGGATCAAACTAATTATAGGCTTGCATACTCTCACTAAACACACACATGTGCACACGTGCACACGTGCACACGTGCACTGAGCTCAGAGGGGGAAGAGCAGAATCCAATGACATTCTGAACTAAATGAAAACCTTTGCCTCATTTTCCATATTTTCTCACGTTTCCCAGACGACAATGTTAAATAAATAAATGAAACACAATTACTTGGATCAGATCAAACACACTGCTACTAGCGGGGCCTGGAACTGGTTCCTTATTTCCTTGGAAATCAAAAGGGGTTTCAAATTGTCTCCATTTATTATAGAGGAAATCTACAGAGAAGGAAACACATGGATGACATCTAACAATGTCGAGCAGCGTGCAGAGATCGAAGAAAAGGCACGCAAGTCGTATACTAGGATTTGACAAGAGGACATGAGCAGTTTAACTAGATAATGTTTGTCTAACTGACACCAATGGAAAGGTCACTTAACCTCCTGGAATGTCACACTCTGTCACGAAATATCAACAGCATGGGAGGTGGGCTGACAGTAACTGGAGAGGACAGACAAAGAGAGAAGGGGTGATAAAGAGAATAAGAAAGAAAGGAAGAAAGAAAGGAGAGCGGATGAGAGAGAGAAAGAGAGGAAGCTGACTGGATATAGTCCAGTCCTCTGAATAGATAAACAAAGAGAATAAGGCAAGTGAGCGGTTCCAAACCAAACACACTGTATGTGTACTCTCTTTGAGTTGTGACACACTTGTCTCTTTAATGCTCATGAATTTGCCATCCCATTCTCTTTTCTCTGATAACCAATAGAGTTGTCAGGAATGTGAGCATGTGTGGGAGTGTGTGGGCTTCATCAGCAGAAGCAGAACTGCGTTAACTGTATCTGAACCCGGAACAGATCTAGCCGAAGAGCTCACATGATGTGACGGCCGCTTGCTCCTCACTACACCCAGTGTGGCTCTCTGCCCAGGCCATTCTCTGTCATGTCGTATCATTCTCCATGGATGTCAGCTTGGTTCTTTGAAGAGCCACATTTGCGTCTGCGTGTGACAAGGGAGAACAGGAAGGAGGGAGCAGGACAAGGGATGAGAGAAAAAAATAAATCTTGTTATTATCCAAACTGTTCTGGTTCCTCTATTATGTGCAATGCGTTTAAGACGTCTGTGTGTTATCACAATGGCTGCTAGCCCTGTCAAAACTCTTAATTAGCAACAGTTCTTGGAAAGCACTTTATCACCTTCCTCAGAAGGAGTGGGGAAGCTGAAGGAGAGATCAAATACAAAAATGGCTGCCTAGTCTGGTGTCAGGAAACAGAATGTGCACTTTGACCCCCGCCCCCCTCCACACACACATTCACACACATACATATATAGAAGATATGGAAGATATTTTACACAGATTACCACAGAACGAATCAAAGGTTACCTGAATGAACACGTCACATGAACAGCTGCACTCCAAGGCAAATGGGAAATAAATGTTTGAAGGAACCTTATGAATAGTTCATGCCTTCCCCTCGACCTTCTATAAAACTTTTCTCTCTCCACATCTGTATGAAACTTGTATGAGCTCCAAACACATGTGACTGTCCACCACGACTGGTCATGATGGTCTGTCTCTCCCTCTACTGTGTCAGTTTGCATTTCAGAAATACCAGTGGGAGTTCATTTTAATACCAAGCGTCAAGGAAACGACAGTTCCTTCTATTAAGCTTTAAACTGCTCTGAGGAATCATGTTATATATTTTGCCTCTTGGTCTAAGGGGTTTTAATTACTTCAATGACCTTAGTTAAGTCTCTGATTTTCTTAGCTCTTCAGAAAACCAGTTTGAGGTCTTTCTATTCCTAGTTTACAGCCTATCCTAGTTATGAAGCCTTAGAATCTCTCCCTCAAATCTGAGAGAACACTTGATGTATTTGCCATTGGGATTAAGGTATATCTATTTAACAAGCAACTGCCTAGATGGCTTGAAAGCCTTTCCTGTCGATGGGCTCCTTCCCTCTATGATACAGGCCATGCTTGTTTTATCTTCTGTTCTTCACACAGTCAGCGAAAAGCCCTACCATGAAGTCTATAAATGATGCATCGTTTTGATAGTTAAGGAGAGAGTGAGAAAAGGGGTGGACTGAAAGAAAGGCTTAAAGACCCTGGGACGTATAGAAATGTCAGATGAAGGTGGAGATGAAAGAGGTGTTGGACCGTAAAACCGTTGAAAGTTGTAGCAGCAACAACTTTCATGAATTCTAGTGAGAAGCTGTGTAGAGCGTTCAAAACAGCAGCACACATGAAGATGATGGTTTTGTGACATTGTCCTGGCGGTGTAAAACACATGACAATCACATGGTCTCTTTGACCATGTGACTCATGACACACAGCCTTCTACCCTGCACCTTCAAGGCCCCAGGTGCTGCATTAACTTGGGAGGGTGATGCATAGATTATGTGGGGAGGGAAGCAACTAAAAGACCTAGGAAACTTCTATGAGAGTTGATAACCAGCTGTTTCCCTTGAGTGCATCAATATTCCCCCCTTCTGAGTCTGTGTGGGACAGTAAGTCCTGAGTTATGTGTCCTTTCTGGATGGGAGCAGCAGCAGTAAAGTCCTCAGCTGCCTCAGAGCCAGGACAGTCTTAAGGTACATTCATGTGATTTTTCTGCAAATGGTGTTTCAGTGTTGGGACATAGCTGTTTGAAAAGCCACACCGGTGTGCTGTATTAGCTTGAAATGACACTACTAAGGATTCCCTGGCCACCACTGCTTGTCAGGCCTGACAGCCCCAACCAAGAGGGACTTATACAGTGATAACACTCTCTATCCAAGGGATTCTGACTTAATTAAAGATGTATGTCTGTTTGGGTTGATCTTCCACGACAGCAGCCTTACTGCCTTTACTGTTCATGGATCTGCCAACCTGGCAGATTCATGTTCACTCTGGGAAAACATGCAGGGTGACAGAACAATGGGATTACCTCATTAACTCCCTGAGCTGCCATAACAACTGGACAGAGTGAGAGAATACTGAAAACCATGATGCTAATCAACACAGCGTCAAGGACAGACGTCCCAGAGGGAACGATGCAAAACAACCTTTTCAGGTGTTCCTGCGTGAGCGAGAGAGAGCTGTACTGATGCATGTCAAGTGGCTTCCTCCCACACGCTGGCTGATGGGGTTAGCTATCCTCGTTCACTCTCTGTGTGTCCAGCTTTCCTTGGGTGTCCATGTGATATTGATTCTTTTGGAGAAATACATCATTGTTTTGAAGAGACGAATAACGACGTGGGCTGAAGTTGGATAAGATGCAGTTTGTTACACAACAGGATCACCTGGGAAAAATTACAACACCATCCTAAATGAATCATTTGACTCAAACTATGACAATGATCACAAAGGCACGGAAATGAATCAATACACAGTATAGTACTATATACATTACATATGGGTTGCATTTTCCTTCTGCAGGCTGGAGTCTGTCTGACTATACTGGTACTAACTTATAAAAGATCAGGGGGTGGAGGGGGTCTTCCACTAATCACAAGGTTGGTGGTTCGATCACGGACCTCATCGTCTGTGAGCAAGACACTGAACCCCAATTTAATTCTAGTGAGCAAGCCAGGACAGTGCATTGCAGCTCCACGGGTGTGTGAACCAGAGGCAAAATGTGAAGAGCTTCGGGGATGCCAGAAAGAGCCGTGAAATGTGCTATATAAATGCAGTCCATTTACCTCCCCCTGTCACAAGGAGGTTTGTAAAAGGACCCATGGTTACATGACAGACAAGGAGGGAGGATGAATAATGAAAGAATGGAAGTAAACAGAGGTATGGAGGACAGTGATAGTGACAGTGACACTCAGCTGGCAGGATCAATCTCCTCAGTGAGAACCCCCAAGAGGAGGGAACCTGTGACCTCATGATCTTCTCCAACAAAGCTTGTGAATACTTCATATCTCAAGATCCCTCCCCACTCGTCTCTGACTCAGACGGTACTTATCGCCTCTCATCTTCCATCCTTTTGGAGACTTGTCACATTCTAATGCCTGACAGCTCAATGAAGCTGTGTTCCTGAGCAGGACTGAGATGCTTCAGATGATCCTTGACTGTCACTGACAACGCTGTCGCCAGACGACTTGTCGTTGGTCCTCTCTGCAAACCATGGACTCACCGTCAACTTACTCACCCCCAGATAAGTGCCATTCCAGATACAGCTCTTCTGAACAGAGGTACGAGACAGCACCATGGACGATGACTTCTCACTTATTCAGACATTTTAAGGATGCCGTATTACAACCTCCATACTGAATGAGGAACACGGTGAGCCATTCTTTAGTCTGCAGGTAGAGTGAAACTCAGTGTATGGCTGACACACAGACATTTGATCTGAGTGCACAACCACCAACACATGCATTATTAAAAGTAAGCTGAACTCCTACACAGATTTTGCCCCCAGTCCAGCCTTGCCAAGATCATAACTCTTCCTGAGAATTCCACATACCAAGCTGTTCATATACCGATTTTCATTGCACTCGTAATGATGAAACTATGGATGGGATTTTAATGAGACTGGGATATTTCAGGAAGGATAGTTTGAGAACAAACTATACAGCTAATTACAAAAGAACATGTGACGGATGGCTAAGTTTTGCCACACACCTCAAAATGTCATTATTTGTACTTGTGCTTATCTCCCAATAGCTACACCTCGTTATGTCAGAATCTGGCAGCAATCATGTTTCATAATGTTGTCTGTGTCCATTAGCATTAACGACCTACAGACTTTTGGAGTTCTTCAGCTCTTGGCTGAACAGAAGCTACTAATGACTTCTGTGTAGTCTCTGTACTTTGAAGACAAAGCTTCAGGTGACTTCAGGTACAGGTGGTTAAGAAGCATGTCTTCACTTAAATTGCCACAAACGTGTTCTAAGTCTATTTCAAAGTGTATGAAATCAGTTGGTTTCATACCTCCACCGCACTGTAAAGCCATAACTGTCAGTCTACAAAACAGAGAAATCCATCAGTAGACAGGGAGCCTCCAAACTCCAAACTTAAAACACCACAGTTTGTCACCAAACTAGTCCAGTGTTTAAAGGTCAGGTCCGATCAGATTTGACACTCGGGAAGAGAGGCTTTTATCTGTGTGGAGAAGCGAGCCATGTCTCTTTCTCCAGTCTGCTGTCCTCTCCAGATTAGCCAGGCCAGGGACTTCATTTCCTGGTCTAAACGGTTCACCAGAGGAGAGAAGAACTCAGGGAGGGAAAAGAGAGGTAAGATGAAGGAGTGGAGCGAGAGAGCAAGAGACGAGAGGAAAGATAGGACCGAATAAAGAGGTAGACTGAGAAAAAGAGTCTGAAGTTAGGTAGGTATGGAGAGGAGAAAAGGGAGATGACGTGAAGGTATCAGACGGATGACTGCTTTGAGAAAACCTCGAGTTCTAAAGGAGGCAGGGTAACGTAACCCTTTTTCATGCTGACTTTATCTCAAATGAAATGTGCCATATCAAAGCCATGTGCAAACTCTGGAGGGGAGATTGAGGTTTCCCCTAAAGGCCACAAGCCAAATCAGCTTTACTCCTTTTTTAATAACCCAAGATAATGAAAATATACACTATTCTCTAACAAACAGCAAACTCATAAAAACACGATAAGAAAAGACACTTAAAACTTCTGAACTCCAGTCTGCTGGTCTGTCTTCAAGGAGGTGGAGGATATAACTGTGGGCGAAGTCTTTAGATATTTCACTCTGTCAGCCATCTATCTCAGTATCAACAGTGCAGGCCAGGGTCTAAGCCTCACTGCCTCACTCATCCATGTCTCAGACAGCTATGACAGGCTTCATCCCTCCCTACCCTCTCCAGGAACTGAGAGCCCCTAGAAAAGCATGACCCTCATTGAGGACCTCGTTACTGACAGCTCCCATCACCGTGCTGGTATGTGTGTGTGGGGGGGACCCATTTGATATTCACTGATAAGAAGGTGACTTTCCCACCAACACAGCGACTTCCCACGACCTTCTTTCCAACCTGTGATGGGAAAGGGAGGAGAGAAGGGAAAGGGAGGAGAGGGAAAGGGAGGAGGGAGGAGGGAAAGGGAGGGGAGGAGGTAAAGGGAGGGGAGGAGGGAAAGGGACGGAAGGAGGTAAAGGGAGGGGAGGGGAGGGAAAGGGAGGGAAAGGGAGCGGAGGAGAAAAGGGAAAGGGAGGGGATGGAAAGGGGGGAAAGGGAGGGGAGGAGGGGAGGGAAAGGGAAGTCAGGGGTGGGGAGGAGAAGAAGATGTAAATAATGTAGGTCTACTCAACAGGATATGCCCTATCTGAGTGTAGATTGTGCTTCTGATGCGTGCAGGTGCATACGTTGCTGCCTGTAGCACATCTCTGTTGGCATCTCTGGGACATGATCGCCAGGATTCTCTCCACATCCCTCAGACCTCTAACCCCTGACCCCATGCTCTGGCCCCATGGAGTTATCACCACCCAGACCAAGAAGAATGGTAGGTTTCTCAAGCTGCCCCTGACAGCTGAGCTCAACACTCAAGCTCGCATAACCAAGCGACTAAGACCAGTACTGGGGATAATGGACTACAAAGGAAGGATAGTGTAATAACAACATAAGTGTCAGCAATGATAAAAGGCACAGAAATGTGTTCTTCTGATCCCTACTAGATCACTACTAGAATATCTTAATGGTGAAATGATTCAAATTGGAAAACATACCAGTTGTCTACATGAACCAAATGTAAGCATGACAGTCATTTGTGTCATACAAAAAACTTCAAATATCTCAAATATCTTAAGATAACTATGATAGATGCAAGTATTCTTACTAGAAAATAAGTTTAGTTTAAAAAAACAAAACATGTGTTTTGAATGTTGTTGGAGTGTTGCAAGCACAAGATCAAAACATAATTTTAGAGAACATTACGATGATAGAAACTCACTGCAACTTCTCGAAACTCTCCACATATTTATATTCTCACAACTCTTTTTCATTATAAATGAATGAAATCATGAAGGCCACTTCTTTCAGCTCCAGGTAATTATACCTTTGGAAATGGTCCATAGAAATGGTCTTGATTGTTCATATTCTCTTTGAACACTAATGATGTGTGAGAGAAAGAGGGATGGGGAGACAGAACAACAGAGAGACCTAGATAGAGAGAGACGGTGAGGGGAATGTCTGAGAGAGAGAGAGAGAGAGAGAGAGAGAGAGAGAGGCAAAGAGAGCAACAGGTGGAAGAGATTTTCACGTCTGGTTATAATGTGACGAATGTATAAAGTATAGAATTACTCTAAAGCACTGGCTTTTGTAACTGTTAGTGTGTCCAGATCGTTTGATTGTGTCTATGATTCCAGAGAAACCAATTCAATGGGAGGACTGTACAGCTGGAATGAGATGAAAAGGTGGATTTGGACACTATCAAGTGCATTGAATGGGTTTCAAGCCAGCAGGTCAATAGTTATCGACTGTTGTTTCAGACCTAAATACATCCTCTAATTGTTCTTAATGAAGTTTCAGGTTATCTCTGGTTATCCTCTACATCTTTTGTGGAGGAAATCACATGGATTAGTAACAGACTGTCGATTTTCATTCGCATTTTGAGCCAATGTTCCACTTGAGTGAGTCAAGAGATTATTTCACGTCCTTTTAAGTAATTTGTTTGAGGGATGTTAGGGGAGATGAAAACAGAACCTTCAGCCAATGCAGATAACATCAAACAGAACAGTAGACCCTGGGATCTGTAGCCCTACAAAATAAACTCACTTTGGCCACAGACTTAAAAGGATGACTGGTCAAACAACAGGAAGATCAATACGTCCGTCAATCTGAGAGGAATCTAATTAGTAGATAACTTATCATCCTGTTTTGACATTTACTCAAACCCTTGAGGAAACAGAACAACACCATCTGAAGACCATTCAATGACCCCTTCAAGATTGTGCTCTAGCTTGGTGCTTATATTTTGTATTGTTTTATAAAAGCTTAATCCCCCCCTCAAAATACATTTGTGATGTTTAATCTGAATTCTAATTTATCTGCAGTGATGGCTCAGTTGGACAGAAAGAGGGATTTTAAAATGATGGTTTGGGCTTCAAATCCAGACGTGAAAAAAAAAGGTTATTCTTCAGGTTTCATCTCACTAGTTGTATGACTCTGTCTGCAGACAGAAAGTATGGACCCTGGTATAATGTTGCTAGATTCATATGTAGAAAACAAAACCCCATCCACACACACCTACACAATCTTTCATCAGCACAAACACACACTATCTCTTTCTCTCTCACTCTCTCTCCCTCTCACATTCACACACCAGTAGTATGGAGGAAAAGAACGAGTTGTGTTCTGGTGAGACTTAACCCAGTTCCGTCTGGGAGATTTATGGTACCAATAACATTTTAAATGGCTCAATCTGCAAGCCATGTTGGGATTGATGGGAAAAGTCTCCATCAAGTGTCAGTTAGCTAATGAGCAGTTGAACCTCTAACTATCCAATAACCACAAGAGATCATTGATTTGTGCAGCACTGGAAAATAAGATTCAGGTCAAATAAAAACAACGATTCTGTCAGCTGCAGGTGATTACATTAAGACAAATTCTCCATGGGACACAAATCAAACAATGTGAATGACAATTTGTAAACACACTCTATTGTGTTTGTGCATGTGTGTGTTCACAGAAGCCATTAGTGGAACGCATCAATCAATGCAGGACGCAGGTGTTACAGTCTGAACATGGAGGCTGTGCAGCTGGACACCCACTCAGGTCTGAGGAAAGTTCACCTGACCCTCCACTACCTGCTGTATGGACCTTAAACAACTGGATCCAAACAATATATCTGTTGTTAACCTGCTAACAAACTACCAGTCACTTTAAGTCTCTCACTCACTCAGTGTCAATTCTTCCCAACCCTTGTACTTTAAGAGAAAGCACTTTCTTTTTTCCTTTCCTTTTCTCTCTTTCCCTTTCTCTTTCTATACAGTCCCTCCACCCACCTCTCTCTGTCTCACTCCTCTTTCCCCCTCCCTCGCTATTTCTAGCTGTATCTGACTCCTGAACAGTAAACAACCGTTTGTCAACACCTCACACTATTCTTCCACCAACTGCAGCTGTTGTTATGACAACTCATAGCACACGGTAACAGGGTGAGGTGCCCAGTACCTATGGATGTAGCAGTGAAAGAGCACAACAGGAGACCTCTAATGATCCACATCCAAAAGGAAGAAATATATATTTATTTTTAGAGGATTCAGGTGATTGGCTGTTTGGGTTGAGGCTAACAAAGACTGTTGTAACTTGCTGCTCTCTCATTCTTCGACGCCTTCTGACAATCTCTTTTACTGATAATGAAGGGTCTGTGCAAGGTGGTGGGAACATTGGCGTGACCATATCCTTGTCTCGTGCATTTGCAACGGAGCGAATACAGATTGTCCCTCAGCATTATTGTTATTCTTCATCAAAACTGGCACAGACCCATTGTGACATGTCTTTGTAAAATAAGATAGGATATATTGCTCCCACACACAGATGCTGTACGTGGACACAGCGACACACACGCGCTTTTGACAGGATACAGATTCTGCTCTTTACTTTTGCCTTTCAATAATGTAGCCTTTTTCCCCTCACCCTGGATGCAGAGACAGGAAATGAAGACAGCCCTATCTCTCTGTAATAATCCTGCTCTGGAAGAGAAGCTCAGCTTCTGCACGCTGGGAAACACGGACACACAATGACTCAGTATACTGACTCACATCCTACACTGTTTCCACAAATATGCATGTAACATACTTTGTCATCTGTGATCCAGTTTATTTGAGCTCTCTAAACCTGAATTTCAGGTGATTTAAGCAAGTACTCTGCTGCATATGTACCGAAACGACTCTATTCTCGTAGGACTGATCAGTCACACAAGGGAAGTTGGGACCAGCATTTTGTTTCAACCTCCTTGATGGAATGTAAAGGTAGATTCATGCATGTCATTTGCATAATCTCCTGGGGGTGGATAAATGCAAATGAGGATTCAATTAACTATTTTTGGAGCGATTTCTTCGTTGAATAATTGAAAAGCTGCTCTGGGATTGCCATGGTGTCCTTCAAAGGCATTGAAGTGCATGTTCAGTACTGCCCTCCTCTCCTGTCAACCATCTAATACACTCCACGCTATAGGCTTACAACGATCATTGACACGTTTACGCTTAATTGGCAAAAGCAATCCAACCTTGCCGCCAAACTTTTTTTCTCTCACAAGGAGATAGAGAACTTGAGGTACAAAATCAAGGATTTTGTCACCACTCAAAATGCCTTTCTGAATTAATTCCATCAAATAACGTCATGTAAAATACAAAAAGGCTGTGAGGGTTGCTTTGAAGAGCATAGAAGATTGTTTGGATTTCTGAGATTAACTTTCCATTTAGTACTGTTATGAGAGTCTGAAGTTCAATAATGCTGCCAGATTCTGAGTTGCTTTGTCGCTAACTGTGTGTGAGTGCACATGTGAGTGGTATCCAGGTAACCTTATTTTCAAGACATCCAGTGATGTTTTTTTTTCTAGTTAATGGAATCCCTTTTAACACCACATTGGAGCTTTTCACTCTGGAAGCAACCAGCTACAAATGCAACATTGACAAAGACACAGGTTCCAATGAACTGAACTGTGCTGGCTTGTACTCAGTAATAACAAGCCCTTGTCTAAACTCACAAACTAGAAAAGCAGTGATAAAACCTATCTTGCTTTTATCGCATATTTATTCTGACCCACTCAACCTATGCTGAGTCACTCAAGTTCATGACCATGAGCATATAAACCAGTGGATGAAGGGATCTGGAATTCTATTGTGAGGAAGAGTCTACTTCAGTCAGCCTTGCATTAGTTAAGAATATGCAGTATCTTTTTAAAACACAATCCATAGCACACTGCACTTTAAATGACTGAAAAAAAGCTTTATGGCTCAGAGTAAAATCTACCCGCAAGGAATTATAATCATCTCTCCTTCTGACACATCTAAGAAACTCAAAAGTTTTCTACATGTGAACCAGTAAATCATTACTGCTTGGTCTATTGCAGCAACTTAATTCATCAAAATTGCTTTCATTAAATAACAAGTTATAGAAAGAAAATTCAGTAGCTGAAGAAAAAACGTCTGTTTCTGTCTATTGTGAAAGGCTTGTCAGTTCACTTCATGCTTTACCTTTGATGCAGCTATTTCCACTAGACACTGCACTCCACTAATGCAATCTACGGCTCATATTCACTTGTTTCATTTCTAAAGTTGTGTTATTTTGTGTTCCCATGATTTCATAAATAATTTTCTATTCATGGTAAATATAAGGATTGGTTGAGCACTGCAGCAAAGCAGCACCTTTGAAAACAATTTCTCCTGCCTCTGATTACCAGCCGGTTTGGAGCCAATCTGTTCACACAGCACCTCAAGAAGCTTTTTTAACCTTCATCCTCACAGACACAGATTGCTTCTGTCCATGTAGAAATAGTATCACCAATTTCAGTGAAAGAGCAACAAAAAAAAGCAAAAAGTTCAAATTCGACCATCTTTTTCAGACCCACTCTTAGAGGAGCATCCTTGACACACACACTCCCAGTGCGAAGGCTGACCCTGTCCAAAACTGTGGAGGCAGTAGCGAGGAGGTGCTGTTCTCTCATTCAGGCCAAGGTCTTGAGGAGGCGTTCACACAATAAAGGTCTTTGCACTCAGTTTTAGGTGTGATTATAGAGATCCATAAGAAAGAATCATGACCCGTCACAGTGATTTTCCCTTCTGTTGACTGTGGATACGGTCTCTCTCTTAAAGCAAGCTGTGGATACGGTCTCTCTCTTAAAGCAAGCTGTGGACACGGTCTCTCTTAAAGCAAGCTGTGGACATGGTCTCTCTTAAAGCAGGCCCTGGACATGGTCTCTCTTAAAGCAGGCCCTGGACATGGTCTCTCTTAAAGCAGGCCCTGGACATGGTCTCTCTCTTAAAGCAGGCTATGGACATGGTCTCTCTCTTAAAGCAGGCTATGGACATGGTCTCTCTCTTAAAGCAGGCTATGGACATGGTCTTTCTCTTAAAGCAGGCTATGGACATGGTCTCTCTCTTAAAGCAGGCTATGGACACGGTCTCTCCCTTAAAGCAGGCTGTGGACACGGTCTCTCCCTTGAAGCAGGCTGTGGACACGGTCTCTCAAAGCAGGTAGATAGACGGGCACATCACTCCAGGTTTCTGTTTCAAAGGACCTCAGCTGCCAGTGTGTGTGTGTGTGTGTGTGTGTGTGTGTTCGCGTGTGCCACCCAAACATGCAATCCTACACTCCACAAGCCTTAATTACAAAGATAAGCAACGCTTTGCAATCCAGTTGGAACCACTTGAAATGAATCACGTCATGAACACACACAATGCCCACACAATCCAGCACATAATCATGTGGGCTCATCTGAGAACGCTGCTCTCCTCACCACTGAGGTGGAAATAGACTCAATACAGCTTCGTTGGTGGACGTCCTCCACATCTCTCAATGTCACAGATGGAACTCCTAACCATGAAGGCCTGAAGCTGTTTCAAACAGAAGGACGTGAATATTTAATGCTTTGTGTGACGACAGGTTGGTCATTCAAACTTTCACTGACGGATGTTTTTATACTCAGGTATGTCTGTCGTGCAGATAGGTAACCTTTTGCCCATTGATAACTGGCATTAAGGTAAGACAAGTAAGTGAAGAACCACATTCTGGATGAAAAGTGCAAAGTTGCTTGTGTGCTGCTGTGAGTGCACAGATCAGAGAAGTATTGTGATTCACCTAAAAATATCAATTTTGCAGTTAATGTTACGCTCACTTTTGTCAGGAGAGACACAGCAAAGCTTCCACTTAAATGCTTCATTTCTATAAATGGACATCACTTATGAAATTATAATTAGTAATTACATTTATTCATTTTCTAAATGAATGAATTTTCCCCACCGTGAATTGGAAAATTACAACACAGTAATGAGGTTTAACTCATAATTGCTTTGATGTGAATAAAGATCGTTTCTCATTCACATGAACTCAGTGCAATACTGCCCCCATGTGATAACCTACTCTAACTTCATGGACAGGCAATGATCCCCATGCTGAGGGATTGACCAAGTCATATTAAAAACCTTCTGCAAGTGTCATATCTCTGGACCTATTCACTATAAGCACTGGAGACTTTGTTTATGAAACATACTGAACAATAAGCACAAAATCACAAATATGAGTTAATTGAACTGGTTTCTTTTTATTCATGAGTGTTAGTACAAGTCTAGTTTGAGCATTTGTGGTTTGAAGAATGATTTCAAGTGCTAGAGCTACAGTAGAACACAGCTTGATCAGAAGTAACATTAACCATATGATCCATAAGCTAATATCAAAGTGATGAGCTTGGCGTTAGTCCTTAATGATCAAAGTAAAGCTAAGTATTAAGGATTTAATTGGATCTAACAGTGCTAAAAAGGAGGAAAACACTGGGTTAGACTGTCGAATAGAAAGTGTTTTTAAGACAAACAAAGAGAATGGAGCAGAGTGAAACCTCTCCAGATGAAAACACATGAAGATATGTAACAGTTCTGCAGCAGTCTAGAACTGATGCAGCATTCATCATCTACTAGTCTCTGACCTACATTCATCATCTACTTTTACAGAGCTTTTATTAATTCAGCTCCACTCAAGCAAACCGAATGAGTCCGAACGCCAATTAATTCGGTCCAGAGGTCCAGATCAAGACAAGGACATTCGGATCATCCTTTCCTGCTCGCTCAAATTCCATGCGTGACTTTTCCAAAATTTTAAAACTACTTTCAGGAAAAATCTTCAAAACTAAAATGCCTCCAGGGCTTATAGTATTGATGGAACTATGAATGTGCCTTGACAGAATTTTGATACATTTTTCCTTGTACTCTGTGTAAAACTAGAGGTGTCCAAGAAGCTAAGCCTGATTATTACGCAGGCTGATTCTGGGGCGGCAAAATTATTTCATTGCGACAAATTAAATGATCCTGGACAAAAAGAATTATACCATTTCTGATGGGAAAGAGGGACAAAATGCCCCAGGGTGGAACACAATAATATTGGTGTTGCTGCTCTTCACAACACCATAGCTATTGACAGATGTTGATCCAGCATTGTCCAGCATTGTCTTTTCATGGTGAGCTATGCTGCACCAATTAAAACTTTCTAAAACATTGCTTGGTGAACGTTCCACTATTAAAGCACTTTGGCATAATGGCATGACATTGTCACACTTACCATTTGGACATGTTTGATCATGGTTTATGTTGCATGGTATTACTATACTGTGGGTACTACTACACCAGGGACCACAGATGTAACTTGTAGGAAAGGCTTTAAAGTTCATTTTCTTGCTCTAAAGGTAGGAGAAAATTTCTTTTTTCACCAGTTGTGTAAACCTACATAGTGTCTGACGCGGTCTTCCTTACCTAAGCCCAGAGTCTGCCGCCTGCTTGCTGTTACTGATTCCCACGAGTATCAAGACTGAGACCTGGATTAGGGGAGAGGAGAAGAAGACAGCAACAGAAGAGGAGAGGCTTTTGGATCTCAAATCACAATCCATCCATTGCGTCTTCCACCTTCCTTACCCCAGACATCCTCAGCACAGTCTCTGAAGCCCCCCTGAGTGGTGTGAAGGCTGGGTAGGCGGCCCTCCATCACACACGCACGTCCTGATTGGTAGATAAAGCCAAGTGACAAGAGGAAGGAGTTAATATATAAGGAAGTACTTACGTCACTTGCTTAGGAAGCCACCTGAAGTCTCTGTTTTTGGCGTGTTTGTTTGGTTTTGAGAGAGACATCAGAGATCAGAACATTCTCTTGGGTATAGGAGTGCTTCTGCAGTTCTTGGTTGCTGCATCTCTCCCTTATTGCTTCTGACATATTCATATTCTGTCTTGTTGAGTTATAATAATAGATTAACAGTACATCAAGTTTAAAAACACTGCCATGTTGTAGGGAAGTCTGTTACTGTAATGCACTGCAATAAGATACAACAGAACTTGCAAATGGCAAAATAAACAACTTAAAGCACATCAATGGGAAAGTGTTGCGCTCTCAGGGTTGTCAAGAAACCGCCACAGGCCAAGTTATCTTTGTTACGCCAAATATCGCTCGACTTCAAATTAGAGAAAAGGCTCATAAGCTAATAAATATGGAGAGGCTGAATATAGCTGGAATAAGAAATGACCTCAGGGCACTCAGGTACTGTAGAGGGATGAGAATGCAAAACAACTATGTTTCTTGATTGAGTTGATGTTGAAATCAACATGCCAAACACACATCGCCTCTTGGCTTCCCCACCCACAGGACCAAGGGGAAAGAGGCTTGTGTTTAAGTCCCATTTCATGTTACATTTTAGATTCATTCCGTCTGAAAAGGTTACATCCTATAAAGAAGAGGGTGTGAATGGCATTTACTTGCCTCCAGGGCAGTGGGCTTCAAGGCACATCTGGATGACGTGTTATGGTGCAAGACAAGACATTTATTTCAGACCATACTGATCCAATTGAGGCTGATGCAGATTCTGGACTTAAATCAAACTAGTATTTTTAGGAAGTCTCAATCTATTTGTCTCATCAATTTCTTAACACAAAGGTGTTCATATGTTTAGGTCAAACGTAAACTATTCAGACTCGCGTGAAACCCAAACCTCTACAGGGTTTTGTTTTTCTTGGAAACTGTCGAATATTAAACTCCCATTAAAAGGTATCCTGTTGGAAAAGGCACTGTCTTCCATTGAAGCTCTGCAACTGAAGTCTAGAAATAGACTGGTGGTTTGGCCAGTTTCCCAGACACAGTCAGATGATTCTATGATTGAGAAACCATTTAACTGATTTCAACGATGAAAGTCTCCGCTGCCACTAAAAGAAAAGCAGGTTTGACAGAACTTACTCTGTTACTGGGCATAACATGAGCATGAAGCAGGCTAAGGCTCTGGGGTGGAGGAAGAGGAGAAGAAGAGAGGAGAAGAGGAGCACTCAGAGCTGCCCCAGTGTAGCGGTGAAGAGGTAAACAAGGCTCACCCTTGGTATAGGAGGAGGAGGGGGAGGCGGGGGATGATGAAGAACACAGCAGAGAAACGATGTGTTCCTCACGTGACTCACTCACGCGCCGCCATGCCCTGACCCGTGCCTCCGTCTTCACCTGGGTGGTTCGAGATAGAAGGGAAAAACTTCAAACAAACAACTAAACAAAAGAAGAAAAAAAAAAAGCAATAAAAAAATTACTTGAATGTTGTCTTTCAAATCAGTAGATAGACCAATTGTACTTCAAGTACAAAAAAGAAGGGGGTCGGGACGGTCTAAACACAAGCGATCAAGCGAAAGCCAATGTTTAGGAAAGTGAAAGCGAGCGAGCTCAGGTACATGTACGCTGGACAGAACTGCTGGTCCGTGTCTCTGAGGAATAGTTTTGCTCCACAATTCAGCCAAATAGTCAACATCAGCAGGATGATGTCACACTAATAGACTTGCAGTGGTCGAAACATCCTTTTTTTTTTTTTGGGTCATCCAGAAGTCATTATCATAGTGCCAAATGTTGATTTCAAGACTCAAATGCTTCCAGGCGTGTCAGGTTGTGCTGGGTGTGCAATGGTCAATAAAAACTGCATTCACAACCTCAGTCAAGTCAACTGTTTCCTCAATATGCAGAGATTGGTTGGTTGTCTTCAAAGTGAAATTTGCCAAGACATTTGGTCGGTCAAAACTGGTCAGATCAAAGTATGTCATGATGACACAACTGAATTTGAAAATTTCGTATAACTGAATGGAGTATGGTTGAGTTTTATTGAAATGTAACAAGAACAATTTATAAATACAAATCACATCAAAGAACAAATTGTCTCGCAGATCAAGGATTTGCCAGACCTGTAGTTTAAATGGGCAGCTTTAAAACTGTAGTAACACTTTTTATAAAAACACAATTACTCTACCTAGACAAATGGTAAACATACAACTGCAACGTTACTGTCTCACTACAAGAAAAAGGCACTATCTACCTCTCTTCTTGTACCCACTTACGCAGCAAATGAACTTGAAATAAAGCCATTATCTTAAAGCCATTATGTACAAGCAAGTGCTATTTCTTAAAGAAAATAGGGAGGGAGGGGACTTAGTCTATAAGGGAAGGGGGGGTGATTTAGAGCAGGTCATTAAATGAATGGTAGTCATGATCATCCAGTTCTTCCCCCAGTAAAAAACATGAGTCGACAATATTTTAAAATGTAACTTTCAAAAGGAATAATATAGCAATTTTGCTTTTAAAGTGTAAATGTCCAGATACCACAAGCAAAGTAAAACAAAGGAATAGACTGAAGAAGCAAGCTTGTGTATATACACTTATCGTCTTCTCCACACTTGTAGTGCAATCATTCCATATGTCGCAAAGTGTATTGTAAGTTTGTCAAATTATGCAAGTTTAGTTTTTTTTTCCTTTTTTTTGTAATATGTTTTACGGATCTAACTGGTCGATTTGTGGACAGCCAATCAAAACTTGATGTCACTCAAGCAACTTGACACCCAATCCGTTCATTTGTGTTTAGTCTACTTCCATTGTTGCCCATAAGAATCTTGGTAAAACTCCTGGTTGTCATTATTGTAACCATAGTTACCAGAGTAGTCGCCACCCTGCTGCAGTGGTTGCTGGGCGATGGGTTGGGAGCCCCAGTTCTGTTGGTTGGCGGTCTGGCGGCGTTTGGAGTCAGGCTGGGTGTAGCCGTCTGCTTTCCTCTTCCCCCCTACGTTGCCCCCACGGTTACCCCGGGCCCCTCGGATGCCCCTACCCCGGGGCAACTGAGCAGGGCCTCCAGGAGCCCCGCGGCCCCCTCCACGCCCTCCCCTGGGAACCCCCATAGGAGACCCCCTTTGGACATAGCTGCCTCTGCCCCGAGGGGGTGGCGCTCCTCTGCCCCTGGGTGGCGGGGGAGCCCCCCGGTTCACCCTGCCCCCCCTCCCTCTTATAGAGTAGATGTCATCGTAGCCATAGTAAGGATCGTCATAGCTTCCTCTGTAGTCATGATAATCATAACTGTAGTAATCGTCGTAGTAGTCCTCGTACCCATAGTAATCCTGAGGATAGGCGTAGCCCCCACCCCCCCTCCCGCCTCGGCCACGCCCCCTCATGGGAGGAGGCATGCGCGGGGGAGAGTAGTAGTAGTAGTCGTCATACCTGACAAAAAAAACAAACAAACAAGCAAAAAGACAGACAAACAATGAACAAAAATAGCCTTTGGTGTTGTTTTGATGGACCATAATGGTAGGAGATACAAGGTGTGATCACAGCTCACCCTGAGCTCCTCGGGGTTTGTCTCTGGGCCTGACGCTCCTTCTTCTTCTTGTCTGGAGGCTTCGCCAGGACAATCTCAATCTCCTCCCCTTCCAGCTCCTTCCCATTCATCTCCTGCATGGCCTGGACATCGGTAGACATTGGAGAAGGATTACATCCAGTGACTTTGTCCGACAGAATATTAACACACCTTGAGAGGCACACATACCTGCTACACACACACTTATACTTCCTTGGAACCTTTGCTGACTTACACACACATTTCCAGATTCCCAAAACGCACCTTAACAGCAGCGTCTCTCTCCTCAAAGTGGACAAAGGCGTAGTCCTTCAGCTTCTTCACTCTCTCCAGCTTCCCAAATTGAGAGAAGGTCTTCTCCAGGAGCTCCTCTGTGACAGGGGTGGCCAGGTTCCTCACAAACAGCACCTTGACCTAACAGCACAGCAACACAGCGTAAGAGAGACACATAACCACCCTGCAGAAGGAGGGATGAACATTGGAGTGAGGAAAAGCAATGAGAACATTATTGGTTTTAAGTGGGATATTAATATCCAAGACACAGTGGCATATGTGCCATTACATCTTGCAAAAGCATGGCTTGTACAGTATTCAGGCCTAATTGTTGTTGATGAGTCAAGGGAGTCTGTTCCCTGCAGCGATGGCCTTTCCTTAGTACTGAATCATCACACATTCCTCTGCAGTGTAATTTCAGTCAGTTCAATGTTATTAACAGCTTTTCAGAGTGTTCTCTTCAAGGATTTGATACTGTGGCCACTTGTCTCGTTATGTGGTCCTAAGGTATTGATGGGGTCAGTGTTTTTAACGGGGCCAGAGCCAAGTTTCAGTGACCTGAACCTCACCCTGGCCATTATCCCTGGGTCTGGTTCCTCCACCGGGTCCGCCCATTCTACCGTCACCGGGTTCCCCCACACCTTGACCTTGCCGCTCATCAGGCGGCGGCGGGCCTGGGCAGCGGTCTTGTGGTCTTCATACTCCAGGAAGCAGAAGCCTCTGTTCTTCTTCTTGTCGTCAGGCTGGTGGTACAGGATGACCTCCATAAGGCCCTCTAGTGGAGAAATGAACAAAAATTGATGTCTTTTTAAATCTCTTGCCCCATCAGGAGTTTGACAACAGCTGTCAAGTGTAGCACTGCAGAACAGGTACGAGACATTCAGATTCATGTGTGCATCTACAAGGCTGCATGTGAAAAGGCAGTGCAGTGTATAACAACATTAGACATCCAGTAGGGTCGCCCATGCATACTATCAACACTATGAGATACGAGTGTATAACACTTCTTTTTATGATTCATCGTCTCCTCAAATGATGTTTAAAGTAAAACATGCTTGACTGCACACAATAAATATCGATATGAATTGGAACTTGGATCTTTCTCTAACCTGTAACTTTGCTGAAATCTTCCAGTATGCTCTCTCTTGTCTTGTTCTTTGGAATTGAGCCAACAAACAGTCGATTGTTTGCGACAGAGATGCAGACACCCAGGTATTTACCAGACCGGATTTCATAATTATCACACTAAAAACAAAAAGGGTTGACAAAAAATAACGGTCTTAAAATTTTGCACAAAACATGTAGCCAATTCATGCAGTCAAAACATCAAATAAATCCCGTGTAAAACAAAGACTTTCTGCCAGGCTTCAGTCAGAGCAGGCATGTTAGGGCACTCTGTATCAATGGACTGCCTTTAATTGTGGTTGAGTGGTGATATCATAACAACAAATATCATCCAATCCAATCATTAACCTAACCTTATCCTAACTGAGGGTAAACCTTAATTTTGGTTGTTCCTCTAGTAATTTGACACACAATACATCTAAGGTCTTGTTTCGCACACAAAAAAATATGTGGCATCTTCGAAGTGGTGGGCATGTTGTGTAAACCAAATGATACAAACCCCCCCAAAAATCCCATTTAATTCCAGATTGTAAAAGGAAACAAAATAGGAAAAATGCAGGAGTGATGATCAACAGACTTTGGTCCTCTGTTAATGTGGAATAACTGGGTTTGTTTTAGGTTAAGTAGACATTTGTATTGTGCCGTATCTATCATGGGGGGAACCCTTGGTTAATAGCCAATCCTATCCAAGCAAGAGGATATCATAATGGCATGTCTTACGAGTTTAACAGCCTCTTGTGCAGCGTCCTTGTTGCAGAAGGTGATGAAGGCGTAGCCCCGATTCTGACCCGAGAGAGGGTCCATCATCAGCCTCAGGTCCCAGATAGGCCCCGCCTTCTCAAACAGCGGAACCAGTTCATCCTCATACAGGTCTCTAGGAATCTTACCCACAAACACCTGCAGCAGCCAAACACAACGAAAAGGTTTATCTCCCTAAGCTGTTAGGTTGGGAGTAGCTTCTTTTCTAATGAATCGTGGAGTGAAATTGCACTGGAGTACAGACAATACAGAAGTTCCATTTCCAAGTGAAAACAATCTTGAAAGTGGTCGAGTTGTGACAGAAAAAAACAGTCTTTGACCATAACAAAGTTGGGTCATTTCCCCTTGCCTCAGTCCCGACCCCAGGCTGTGCTCCAGTGTACACCTCGTCTGGAGGAGGCCCTCCATACTTCCTCTGTCCTGTGGTGACGTCCAGAGTGTATCCTGTTCTCTCCAGAAGACCCTGCAAACACAATCAATGACAGGCAGGATTCACACAGAGACCATTCACATCTGTATTTGAGCTGTATCCACCCAAACAAATCAGCTGAATTTGAAGGTAGTTTTAGCACTTCTTTCGCTTTTCATCACCTTGATCTTGGACTCATCTGGACCCTTTGTGGACTCTTGAACTTTGCTTCCTTGTTTTTCTCTTTGCCTGTATGTCTTCATCACACCACAGAGAAACGCACTCTTGTTCTGAGAGAGACAGACACAGACACTGCTGTTGTACAATACTGATGAAAGACAGTATGTTTTACCTGGAGTAAACGCCATAAGCTATTTATACAGCAAAATGGTGGATATATAGAAGAACAGCTTTATGCATACTTTGAGAGACAGTAAATAGATTGTTTTGCTCTGGGGGACAGAATCTTATTTAAATGGAGCACTGTGGTGGGGTGGGGGTTGAGGAAGACTCACCTGGACATGTGACAGGTCACTCTCCTTAAACTGCAGGATGACAGCCAGGGCCCCCTCCTCATTGAACTCCCTTAGGGCATCAATGGCCCGCTCATCCAGGTCAGCATAGGCCACCAACCCTGAGATAAAGGGAGAAGGAGGGGCAGAGAGAGATAGAAAGAATGATAGAACGAGAGAGACCTTACATTGATTTGTCTATATAAAGGTTTAATAGAGTTGGCCTTCGCACTCACTTACCAGTCTGAAATATGTCATCCAGGCTTTCCGCTACCTTTTGAGGAAGCCCAGCATCCAACAGGGTTTGGTAGTTCTGAGTATGTGGGGCACAGACATCCATGGGCTCCTCTTCCTCCTTCAACAGAGTTGAATTGCCATTCACCTCTGCAGCCATTCTCCTACAGCCAGAGACGTTAAAAGTTATCACTTTGTAAAGAGAGGTGGTTCTTTTTATGTGATGTCGTTCATTGGTTGTCATATTATGGGCATTGCATGAAAACTACTATTTGAATTAACCATATTGCTCAATTTTACGGGTTAGAATATTGCATAATTGCATGACTATTGATAACATGTTATTGAGACAGAACCACAATGATTCCACTCATTATTTCTCCATTAACAAACCGCAGCAAGTCGTGCGGCGTGCAAGACAGGTGGGCAACAAACAAGTCGACCTGGTGTTTACGGACAAACCAGCACGATTCCTGGCGGGAACTAGGTGGACGTCAAAAAGGAGAGGTAAGCTAAATTTGCACCTGGCAAAGCTAATATTACAGTAGATAGAAAGTTTCAGGGTAGTACTGTGCTAATGTCTCCTTTTCGAAATAACACTGATCAACGAAATCAACGCGAGAAACTAAAGTGTGCTCATATAAGACCTGCACGGACTAACTCATAGTTAATAACGTCATGATTTAGCAATCTAGACACAAGGCCTGGCTGTCTAGAACGCCTTGACTAACGTTGGACTGTAAACATAAAGCCGACCCGCCCCCTACATTACCCACACTTCTCTACAAGCTGGCTAACAGCTGTCGGTATATTTGAAGATACTTATTATATTGTATCGGTAAAACACGAAAAAAATGGATGGCGGTTAATAATACCTATATGCTTAAATAATTGCACTAATGCCATGGCCTTGTTCGTCCCAAAACTGAGCCCATCTCTATGCAAAGGCTACGAGATAGTTATTGTTTCAAATACATAATGGCACAATTTACCGTATGCAAATGCGATTTTAGGAACCAAAACTTACCGTTAGACGTGAGCCAGTTGCAACTAAAGAAAATTATGAGTTATCAAAATGCATATAATATTGTTAAGTGGACCTTCCCCTCTTTATTTGGGTCTGTACACCGGAGACTGACAGCTTAGTGCTCGTTCATGCGTCTTCCTCTTGGTAAATCCAACCCGATTCCATTCGCGCGCACGTTCTTATCTACGGGGTTTCCGTCGGCCCTTTGCAGGGCCTTCGCTTTTCGGAAGGCTTACTAGGTGCATATTCAGGGCCCAATGTAAAGATTTGAGTAGGTGCAGTTGAACTGCTCATTTTATCATCATTTCAACGTAAATTTTAAATATACGCCTTTATTATAGGCGAAGTGCAACTGCCCAAACCAAAAACACAAGCAAACGAAACAGCCTAAACACTTTCTATAAACATTTATTCTCTTTTATTGGCCACAAGGTACCAGCTCAGACAAGTACTCCATACTGTTTCAGCACATCAGTGTACTTTGCGATCTTGCTCTCCACGTTCTTCTCTGCCACTTTTTTCAGCTTGATCTGAGTCTTCACCTTGGTGTATCGGATCTTGGCCTTCTCTTTCCTCTTCTCCTCCAGGGTGGCTGTGATGGCCTGGTACTTCCAACCGACCTCATGGGCCAGTCGTCCAAGAAGGGCAAACTGGGAGAAAAACGTGTGGTTAGAAAACATGGAAAATAATATATTTCATAGTAAGAGTGAACAATTATGCATTGCAAGTTGTTCTCCAAGTCATGTTAAATTGAACACATATGCAGACAACAATAATGCGACTTAATCATAATTGCAGTAAGAAACATCAGCCATGATTAGATTTACCTTGCGAGTGGGCTTCAGACGCACGATCTTCAGAGCGGCGGGGACAACCATACGCTTTCTCTGTGGAACAAATCAGCATCAGTACCAAGAGCAAATGGTTGGTCCACCAGGCATGGATGGTGGCAAACTTGTCTCAAGAGGCATTTAAAACTCATTGTTGTTACAAATTGCACTACTGACATGCATGAATCAAGTAGCTTGACTTCACAATTTTTATTTGATAAAAATTACTTATCGTGGTGCTACCATTCAATGAATTTTAACAGCTTCTGACTTACCAAATACATGTGTTGTAGTAGCTTAAAATTGCAATAGCTAACTATGTGGCCCACACTGGCTCAACCAGCTGAGCTATAGAGCATCTGGTCACGGCTTAAAAAAAGGTTTCCCTCAGATCCAGATCCTGCTTGTCGTGTGGAGTTAAGGCATCATTACCTTGTCATAGGGAGGGGGAATCCCATCAAACACCTTCAGCCTCTCTAGAGCAGCCTGGCCCCTCTTGGTTTTGTGAGGGAGCATGCCTGTTGGGGGTTAAAGGCCAGTAAAACATGACTAGGACATTCACAACATGAATCCAAAAGCTAATATTCTTTTCCCCCCCATCTATGGGTGACTCAACATGCTCGTACGTGCAGACGCAGATACATTGAAGCATTGCCCAAACTCAACTCAGTAATCAGATCCGTTGATTGTCTCATCAGAAGATGGATCAGTTTCGGGATAGGGTTCATCAGTGTCAAGCAAGGACCAAACTGGGCAATACCAATGCTAAATGGCAACAAACTATGAACGGATGTGGAAGAGTGAACTCACCTCTGACAGTCCTCCAGAAGATCCTGCTTGGAGCTCTGAAGTGGTATGGTCCACGGGAAGGGTTGGTGTTCATCCTCTTACGCAGGAAAGCCAAGTACTTCACTGTTCAGAGGCATAGGTACAAGAGTTAGATTGCATTACTTAAACCTACTTCTTATCAAACCATTCGTGCTTCTTTGTCTCAGATGGTAGTGCATGTTACGTAATCTCATGGTCGTTAAACTCAAAGATTTAACTGTGGTAATCATCACTGACAATGCTCCAAGAAATCCCATCAAATACAAGCTCAAACAACTTACGCTTATTACGATAGAAGTTGCCAGAGATGTTGATGCCCTCACATCTGACAACCACCACCTTGTGACCTGGAAAAAACGTTTGGGAAATGATAAATTACCTAGCCTACAGATCTTTATAAAAGCAGTTCAGTTACAAGCAGCTCAGATATGAAAGATCCTCAGTTTAATTCAGACAAGGGAGATAAAATATCATCACTGACAGCTGTAGGTTTTCTGCCTATGTTGATAAACCAGGCAGACCATTTGATTAAATGGCTTGTGTAAATAACACTCACCGAGTAGGACCTGCTTGGCCACAATAGCGGCAAGACGTCCGAGTAGATGGCCTCTGCCATCTAGCAGCAGAACCTGGCAGGTGAGACACGAATGCATTAGTTTGCTTAAATCTTGACATACTACTAGATACTAAGACGGCATCAAGAGGCGCAGCTAGTTAGATAACTATTTGCTTATGTCTCAGATGGTAGTGCATGTAAAGTATTCTCATGGTCGTGAAACTCGAATACTAAACTGGTAATCATCACCGACAACAAGCAAAGTCTAAAAGTATGTATAATCTCCCTGGTGACAATGACCATCTACGGCACATGTGGTTAAATTAGCGAGCACGAGTAGAAAAGGCCAGGGCAATAGACATGACCGATCATAGCTAGATCGGTCAATTACGTAGTGGCATGGAAGTTAAATACGCAATTCAAAGAATATACCTATTTAAAATGACAATACCCGGCTACACATACGTTTTAGCATGCACATTTTAGAACAATTGTGAGGCCTGTGCTAGTTGTTAGCTTGCTATCGTTAACATAGCCTCGTCGCAGGACTGCCATGATTGTGAGGTATGTCAGGCTAACGTTGTGGCAGACCAAAGCGTGAGATCCAATATTTGTCATAAAAGACGATCAGCTAAGTTAAAACTCACACCACGTAGCAAACGCTGAAGTTCACATGATAAGATGATAAACCACTTTCTCAAAAGTGAATCTTGACCATTAATTCTTCATGTAAGAAATAAGTTAAACGTAGCGCTCTCACACACCTTATTGAACCGGTCCGCCATGATGTGCGAAAAGAAAGACAGACGGGTTGGCCTGCCGTAAAAGACAGGGGTTTAGCGGAAGTGACGAAGTTTGTCACCCTTCTTCGAAGGATGTGTGGAGATCACTTACAAAGGTTTGTAGCCACCCTCTGGACAGAATGACTAACGTCATTTTCATTTTTGTCAAAAGACAGAGAGAACTGACCATTCATTGTTAGTTGATCCAAACGATCATTTCCTAAATGTGCTAAATGCATCAAATTTCTTAATTCTGTGAAGTTATATACAATATATATTCCACTCTCTGGAAAAAACTTTTGATTCTTTCAGGTAGAGACAGACTTTGTGAACTGTTAGTAATCTTATCTACAGTTAACAAGCGTCACACAACTTAGTCTTTGACTGTTTTATTTCATTGCAGTGATAGCTGAACACATGCATGCAGATATTGAGAGGGCTACTTTGAACATTTCAGTAAAAGGCAATAATTGTATTCTTTCCATCTTTTCTTTTTTCTGCAAAACACCCCCTTCCAGTCCTTCAATTATATGTCTACATTCCATTTCTGAAGTCGAAAACTTGAATGAGAGCACACAATAAGGTAAAATCTGAGGATGCCAACCACCTTGACTGATTGTAAATGTTAAAAAAACTCAAGCATTTTGGACATTCAACCACACATTCATTGGGAAAGCTTCTGCGTGCAATGCAGCCAATTTACTAAGGACTTTGGCATTCAAGAATAACAGAGCTTCACACTATCATTGGTACAAAGTTTTGTTAAACAATAGATAACAAGCTTTGTTGGGTTTTTTGACAGTTCTCAGTCATCATGTTTCAGCTTGCGGATCTTTCCCTTGTGGCGGTCGATCTCCCGCTGCAGACGCTCGATCTCTTTCTTGTGGTGATCTATCTCCTCTTGGTGGTGTTGCTTCAGAGCAGCTAACTGCTCCTGCTCTTTACGTCTATATAGGGAGGGGAGATGGCACAGTGTGAAAGTACAGGCAGCAAGTCAAAACAAGCTAAATGCTACAAGCACAACAGTGCCATTCCCTATTTACCTCTAGCTACAGTTACTGTTGGGTCATGGTGTGTGATGACTTTGCCTTGTTTGAATAAAGACCATACCATACGTGGATGGGAATTCATAAAAGCAAATATCAGGCCAGTTTAGGGTTTGAAATGATGTTAAGGGACGTTGTTCTAAGAAGCCCAAACAACAAGCAATATCAGGTTTGGAAAACAAAGTCCGCCTCACCTGAAGTACATCTCCTCCTCAGCAGCTTGCTTCTTCCCTAGGGCTCCTCCTGCCTCTCGGATTGATCCTCCACCTCCTCCTCCCTTCCCTGCACCTTTGCCCAGCTCACCCAGCTGAATCATGGGAAAGACAATATACCATGAATACACTGATTATTATCACAATTACATACTGTTTGGCACACTGGTTATCTTGAGCACATTTGCCCTTTCATTTTTTCGCCCTTCAAATAGGGTCCTACACTTTGCAGTTTTCACCACTGACATGATTTAACAATAAGGAAGTAGGGTGTGACATTATTTGCCTATAGCCAATAACTATAAGATTTGGAATATCATAATTAGTTGGGATTATAATATGAAACTGATTATGATATTCCAAATCTTATAGTTATACCAGAATTAAACAGAATATGAGAATAATGCTCTCAATAGCGATACTATCGTGAGCACAATTGGCAACAATCCATTCACGGGGAGGCATTCAGTTTGAAACAATGATATCCAATGAAACGTCATAGGACGTTCAATATGTTCAAGTATAATTTTAAGGCTATCCTTGAACAATGTTACCGTAAAGACATGCTGGTGTTGCAAAACGCGCAGATTAACAACACATTTCTATAAAAAGTAAAAGAACGAAAAACTGAGCCTCTGACGGAGGGCAGGGTAATGATGTTGACAATCTGAACGCCGAAGTTCTTTAGATTTATAGTGACAGCGAAATGTCACAATTATATGTGCAATTTACCTGATCGGATGACATCCTTAGCTGTGTGGCAAGGAAGCTCCTAACGTTGGGCCTCAAAAACCTTGCCATTTTTCGTTCTAAAACATACCACTGAATGGTTTGCCCTTGTCAACCAAAATACACCAAAAAAAGACCTTTCCATTAAACAACAAATGGTGGGTACGGTGACGCATGGGGCTTTGCGATTGTGAAATTCATTATTTTAAAGTGTACTACTTCAAAGTCTGGGTCATTTCTTAAATATTGCCACTGTAATTTAACTTATGCCAGTATCCTGAATTCAATCGACAGCGGTAGCTTTAAAGCGTTCAAATACGTGACCCCTGCTTAATGGTATGGTCCAACAAAGGACACCAAGTTACGCCGCACGCACTACGTAGTAGCGTAACTCCGTGTTGTGTCGATCAAAAGTTGCTTATTTGTTGCAACCTGTTCACCTTTGTCACTAGAACATACCTATTTGTAACAATAGCCTTTTAAAATGCTGGCCCATATACTTAGTTAGAAAATTACACAAACGCCACGTGTCACTTACGTTCATGAAAAAGTCTGTATGCGGACAGGTGCTTTGAGGGATTTTAATCACAATACTGCAAGAAAAGTCAGTTCTCCCCCGTATCAAACCAAACACTGAGTCATTTGATGTGAGGTGTCTAAGGACTTTTGCGTCTCCACATTAAATCACACCTTGCACACACACACAGGCAAAAAAAAAACAAGCATAACATATTAAGAAGTATCCAAACCACATTCAAATAACCTAAAGTTTCCATCAACTTTTTATCTAGTCAATTTGCCAATAAATGTTGATTCATAAAATAAATTATTTACAGGAAATGGTCACATTTTTGTTTACAAATGCATAAAAAAAGAAGTTTTGTAAAAAAAGAAAAAAAAGAAAAAAGATTTGACAGCTCGATGTCTGAATATCTTAATATTTGAAATTCTGAACTTATCATTCCTTGATGCACTACCTGTCTGCTACCTACTTTCATACTTTCCCTGTCTTGTAATTAGCTAACCGTGCAGAATCTGTATTCCAACATTGCTTGTTGGCATTGATGATAAGAGGGGCATTGAAGTTACTCTTTGTTTGCACATTTAGACATTTTAGGAGTACTTTTTAATTATCAAGTAACAAATTGTTATTAATCAACTTACACTGAATAAAAACTTTGACGAAATATAATGACCAACTCTTGTAAATATTAACCTGTATTCACAACAGCAATTTCTGCTCCAGGAACACATGTGTATGTGCACAGCAGTTTCCCTATCTCACGCTCTTCTGACAGTGCTTGTGCAGATTAATTGTGTTTGTTTTTTTACAAGAAGTTAAAACAAAGAAGAATAAAAACAATCGAAACTTCAAGGAAAATAATGTGAGGTTGGATCCAAAATAAAAGGAAAATAGACTGGGGGGTACAGAGATTGAGAAAGAGAGAGAGCAGTAGATCAGAGGGCCTGTAGTGACCTCCGGAGACCCTTGGGGAGAGCTGGTGGCTGTGCTTCCCCTCTTTGGTCCCGTCAGTCCTGCTTGATCCCCAGAGCCCTGAGCCTCTCCAGGAGAGGAGGGTGCGAGTAGTGCCACATGGAGAACAGCCAGTCAGCCACAGGAAAGCCTAGGTTGTCTTTGTTCAGCTTGATAAGCGCAGAGTACAGCTCAGAAGCCTTGCCCATTGCCCGTGCGAAGGCATCTGCCTGGAACTCGAACCGGCGACTCAGCACCGTGAGACAGAAGGAGAGGAGCTGCGGGGAAGACAGTGAGGAAAAAAACCAATTGAAGTCTAGTACTGAAAGAATGACAATAACCAACCTTTTTAAGGTTACAGTCAGAAATGTCAGGGCATTATTTAGGAAATAATCACCTCATTGTATGGAGAAAAGATGAATTGGAAGATGATCATCAACCCAATCAAGGTGGGCTGGCTGTCATAGAAACCAAATGCTAGGAACAGCTCTTTCCGGCCAATCATAACAGCAAAAAGAAAGAAGCACAGGAAGGAGTTCATCTAGAAGCACAAAAAAGAAAGGATTATTCATCATATCATATTATGTACATACTGTAATTTAATGAGTAAATGGGTATAATAACAGTCAAAGCAATCGTGTAGAACCCAACAGTTTTAGATTTGGTAAAATGCACCTGACTGATGACAATGTTTTTCACTGTGTGGCCTAATTTCCAGTGGCCAAGCTCATGGCCCAGAACAGCCAGGATCTCTGGGTTGTTACAGCCTTGCTTCTTATTCTGGAAAAAGAGTCAGACACATTTATTGTTTGTAATTCAAAAATGGAATTACAAACCATATTAAATTACAAATTGTCAACTCTCTAAACGGTATCCCAGAAGAACCCTGATATGAACTCTTCAGGTTCTTTTAGTGGTGGAAAACTACTACCTAGTTTTTTTTTACTCTCCAAGCATTTTGGATGGTCACCATGTTGTCATGAGTACCGTCTGTACAGTATGTGCTATCAAGTCTCTACCTGCTGCTACATCTCCCATGCACAGGGGGTATGTCTGACCTTAGGCTGGGCTTTTGTCTCAGTGGCTGCGTCACCATCTTCCGTCTGCTCTGGCTGCGGCTCCCCAGCTTTGTTGAGGGGGGAGTAGTCCTCCAGCAGGGTGTCAAACAGAACAATGCGTTTGTTCTTAAAGAAACCATAGAAGTAGGCGTTGCTGTGGGAGGAGCGTTTGGAACCTGGTGAAATGGGAAGGAATTTAACTTGTTTTAACAAGTTTAAGAACATGGCAGGTGTCTTATTTCATGCAGCCACTCACACTCAGTTATTGCACTTCTGTGCATCGTTTTACATAAAAGTGCTAAATGATACATTTCAGTGTAATCTTAGTGTCAAAACAGATAGAAAAGCTGTATTTAGATTGGAGCTACTGTGAAACTCACCTTCAACTACATAGACCTTGGTAAGGGGGAAACTGATGGACTTAGCCATAGTCTCAATATCTGCCTTCAATTCCCCCTCTGGCAAGGGGGTAAACTTGTCAAAAAGAGGAGCTATGTAGTCTGCATAGATGGTTACTAGCACCTGAGGAACAGATTAATTGAAACAAATCAGAATATGCAATATACAATTGCAAAAATAATTGCAGACACTATTTTAACTCGTGTACCATATGGTGATCTGTGTCAGGCTTTATGCTTAGTTTTTTGTCTCTGTGGTCTACAGTTTGAATACAGATGGCCTAGACTGTATTAGACTAACCAGAGAAACACCCAGAGTGAAGAGCCAGGCATAGATGAAGAAATAGTCTCCGCCTATCTTGATGATGTAGAGGAGCAGTGAAGTGACAGGCAGAAGGATACATTGGGTCACAATAAACTTCTTAACTGCATCCTTAAGAAAGAACCCAATTGTCTGAGGAGAGAAGACATAGGAACAACCAGGAGAAAACAACAGACAATTAAGAACAATTTATGAGACAGTTTTTGTATTTACGAGTATGTGCATATATACATTTGTGTGTGTTTGTATATATATGTATGTGTGTGTGTGTGTGTGTGTGTGTGTGTATATATATATATATATATGTGTGTGTGTGTGTGTGTGTGTGTGTGTATGTATGTGTATATATATATATTTGTGTGTGAGCAAGCTGTGCATAAGAAAAAAACCATGGAATTGACATTGACAGTTCACCTGCTGGTTGAAGCCATGCTTCTCCTCAATGACAAAAGTGTTGTAGATACTCCAGGGAAGGCCAGTGAAGGCACTGAACAGGGTGGCCAACGTCAGGAAAGCTAGGGACTGGGAGATCTACAACCAAATAACATCAACAAACTAAACAATCCAAATGGTTACATAAGTAGTGGTTGTAGTCTACCTATTGTCATTGTTAGACTGTTGCAAAATTGTCAAGGGACATGCAGACCTCATACTCGGGTCCCAATCCAAAGCGAGCTGTAACAGTCCCTGCAACGCCCCACATGTAAGGGATCCCACCAAGGAGTAATATCAGCTATGATGTAAGAAAACAGGGAGGAGAGAGGTTATCACAAATGGGCCAGTTCTTACAAAGATAAAACAAATGGCATCAGATTCTCCTTGGTCAGTGTCTTGGTATATTCTAGTATAGGGTAACAGTTTGAAGAAAAGTAATTTCTTACCGTGCCCTCAGTTTCAGAATAAAGTCCTGACCAGAAGCTAAAGTTACTCTTGTCCAGCTGGTAAAGGCGGGACTTCTCAAAAGTGTCAGTGTCCATGATCTTCCCCAGCTCCTGAGGTACATGTGTGGTTGACCTGTATATCTTCCGCTGATTAACAAGAGAGACTCTTGATTGGACCATTTCAACAAAGTCGTGTACATGCAATGTTAAATGGACATTTCACGTAACGCCAACAATTTTACAAACTCAATTTCCTTTCCTCAGTATTGAAAACTGGCAAACTAAATGTGAGAAAGGCTAGCAGTCGAAGCAGCGGAACCTCACTGCTTGCTATCAGTTTCCAGCTAACAAGCAGGCTTTGTCAATAAGTTGAAACCACGTATGACTTTGTTAGTTATGCTTGACATACTACGAAACACAGTATAATAATATCTCATTACCTGTCTGTATGCAAGGTACGCCTCCCATAGATACACTGTCCATGAGAATCCCAGTACAGCATAAAATATCTGCTTTTCAATTGGGAGATCAGGCAACATTTTGTGTTCTTCGTTTAACCAGCAAGCTGGCTAGCTATTTGAAGGTGTGGACTGACTGTAGACAGCTTAGCTCTACTGGTCCTTAGCTATGGCTATGCGCTATAGTTTCCGATCAGATGATAATTCAGTGTGTTGATACGTTATGTGTCTGTTCCAGTGTTGCTTGGTTTTATTTCAAATGAACTACACTATGTAGAGAAGATCATGCCCGTTAGCTGTAGATTTCAATTCAAGCGAGCTTCTGGTGCAACTATCAAATGCGCTCACCAGGAAATAAAACCGGCGGATGCAATAATTAAAGTTCCGGTGTTGCACCGAAAACTGTGACCCATCGAAAAGTGTGACTGCAGAGGGCGCTACTGCATATCGTTTGTCCATGCGTGGTAGACGCACGCTTGTTCATTTAGTCTCGGATAATAAAGCAATTTGTCAGAGTAGAACGTGTTCAGATATTAGTAGTAACCCACCAAACTCAGCCTCTGTCTGTTTGATTCAACTTTATAGATCTTATTAGAGGAAACCGATTTGAATCATTGTTGACAAGGTCTGAGTCTTTGGCTTCCTGTCTGTCTTCCACTCAGATGCACTGCTGCTGCTGCCTTGTAGTCGATTGCTCTTGAGGGCACTGAGTAGAGCAGCACGGCTGGTGTCTCCCATGTAAACCACTCCGATTATCCAATAATCTCTTCAGTGCTCTGACTCTCAGCTCCAGGTGCTTGACCTTTGTCAGGAGAGGGCATTGGCGTCTCTTTATATACTTCCTCTTTGGTTCCTCTTCAAAGTGCACCCATTTCATGCGATGTTTGGTCAGCCACCACCAGACATCCTGAAACAGATTAACATCCACTGACACAATCTACTCACATATTTAAGTTGGGGAGGTAACATACAGAGCATTTTCTTTAGCCACATAACAAAAAAATGAAGCAATAACAGGATCAATTTGATAATTCATGGGTGATGCACTGGTCCCTCCTACCTTTAAAGCAAATTTGATAATATCCCAATAGATGTAGAACAGATAGCACAGGGCGGCCACGAAAGAGATGGTCTGACAATTCCATCCGAAGACGGACGGGGCCTGACGGGAAAGGCTAACCATGCATGTTACTTCGCTGCTGCGGTTGGTGGCCAACATGAGTTTGACGCGCATTCTTGATCACACTTGGAATTCCGAAATCCAGTCCATTTTAAATAGTGGTAGACACAGCTACTCGGATAATAATAGTAGGCCAACTCATTCCTATTAGCTGTGACATCATAAATATCAACGACTATGCCTCCGCTAATTCGATTCTTATTCAATTATGCAAAACATTCCATTGGGTGTACATGTAGGGGTATGCGGTTATTTCTGAACGAGAACATTAGACTTGTGAACGGTCATTCTGAAACACGAGTTCAAAGGAGTCCCATGAAATCAATGCTGTCAAATTAGTGGTTGTGCACTGCACATATTACTTTACGTTTTCGCTCTCTATTATTAATTAGTTATAGGTGCGCACAAAGTAGAACTGATTGCGAAGTTGTAATAAATGTGAACATTAAAGGCGTCTTCCATAATAAACCGGCATTTGTTTGTCGGTACCTAGCAACTCTTGAGACATTGGCACCATGGACGAGTTTCAATCTGGCGAAGAGGTAGACCTAAATATATTACGTTTGTGGCCTTCAGGGTTACAATCTTTCTGATTTTATACTTAATTATCATAACAAATGTTTGACGAGAGAGTAACATTCTGTCAACATAGTGTAACATGGTTTATCCGTTTTTTCCAGACTGCATTTGTTGTTGATGACATTAACACAATCGTAAAAGACGTAAGGATTTATTGTTAAGTATAAAAGTAGCGAGGACGCTGAAAATAAAAGTTCCATAATCTTAGACTGTGGCTGATTTAACTAATGAAAAATTGACAGGGTTATTGTGATTGCAGGCAGTGGAAATAACGATTGGCAACAATAATTACCAACAAAGCCGAATCCACCAATGGACATCCAGTGTTGTGGAGACAAGTCTCAACCAACTTTCCAAACTAGGGAAACCCTTCAAATACATTGGTAAACCAAACGTGATAGTTTGAAAAGTCTTTTAGGTTATTTTTACATGTCAGAATAGCATTGTAATCTTCTGTCCCACAGTGACTTGTATGATTATGCAGAAGAATGGGGCAGGCGTGCACACGGCCAGCGCTTGTTTCTGGGACAGCACTTTGGATGGTGGGTAGCAAACCACTCACGATCATGCTAGTAGAACGTATCCTTACCAGACATACCTTTTCATTGCACCATTTCCTGCAGTTTAACCTCTATTTCTCTATTTCTCTCTCTCTCTCTCTCTCTCTCTCTCTCTCTCTCTCTCTCTCAGGAAGCTGTGTAGTGAGATGGGAGAACAAGACCATGTTGTGTGTTGTCAGTGTTTTTGGTTTAGCTGTGTGACTGGTCTGGGTAGCGGTGTTCAGCACTGATTATGCTCAGATGGAGTTTCGGTAAGATGAAGTTCAAACATAACCAACAAAACCATTCATCCATTTGTGAAATTAGTGTAGTCCGGTTTTGTTTTCGTTGGTAAAGTGTCATTCAAATTAGCACAAAATTGAAATGTCCTCTGGATATATCATAATAGCTAAAACTTTGAACAAAAATAATTTTGACAGACAAAAATAAAGCATGCAAAACAATATTTTTGAAAGAGCCTATTCAAACATTTATTTATTTTTTATTATAAAGCAATACATACTTATCTGCCAACATCCACTTCAATGAAAACATGGAATCTTGATAAGACTAAGCAAAGCTGAAGATGGCATATTCATCAACCTTTTGTTTGGATTAAGAGGTGCTTAATTGTTGTACATCCACTTTCTGACAAAAAAAGTCTTTGTTGAAATGGAACAACCACCATCAGTTTTCCTAAATGATATTTTAACACTTGCAAAATGTGTATTGTGACAAGATATATACAATATTACAAGTGAATCACTAACAGAGGAAATGGAAACAATACTTGTTAAAATCTAATCCAGATCATTTTACCAGATAATAAACCAGTATTAGGTCTGATGCTTGTCAACTAATATGATCGCAACTGATCCGTTTGGCAACTTCAAAGAAACAGTCATTATAACACATTCTTCAGAAGAAAAGTAAACAAAACAAGGTGTTATGTGAGAATAAAATTAAAAAGTCTTTATAGATGTTAAAAAGGGTTCAGTTGAACTAACTTCCAAGAAATAGCTGATCATTTGAGTCAGTGGGGAAGATATCTAACAAAGAAGTGGACAATTTGGACCTTTCTAAGACAACCACTGGCCTGAGATACTGCAACTGCTTGATGGCCAGGTCCCCACATCCAGTCAATGCTTTGTCTAAGATGGATCTCAGGTTCTGGACTGACGTGTAGTCTCCCTTCATGGTTAAGGGCTTGAGAGGTGCCGAGCGAGTGCGTCTGTTACGAGTATGAGTGAGACCATTCTGACTGTTCTCCTTGACGGAGCAGTCGCGTCTGTGGGAGTCCCTGCGCTTGGCTGCCACACCGGCCGATCCGCCCACCCTGATATCCTCGTCCTGGGTCGTCTCCTGTATGAACTTGAGGAAAGACGACTCAAACCCCATTGGCTTGTATGTGGCCAGGTCAAAGGTTCGTGGAGTAGGGCAGAGAGGCTGAGGCTCTTTATGGGAAGGAAAGTGCTCGGAGAGCTCATTCTTGCGCTTCAGCGGTTGGCGGGCTGGCGTGGAAGTCAAGGCCCCGCAGATGTTGGTGGGTTTGTGACCAGACGTTTCCAGAAAGCCCTCATCAATAGAGAATCTCAACGTGGATGATGGTGAAAGATCTGCCGGGGAAGGAGGGGGGTTGAAGGCCTGCTGCCTTGATCTTACGTCTTGCACGTGGCCATTCTGAGTAGCAGGGTCCTCTGTATGCCCACTGGGCTCTCCGTACAGAAGGTCATCTGCTCCAACAAGGACGTTCCTCTCCGTAGGGTTTTTTTCAGCAAACCCCAGGGGATCATGGTCATCTAGCCTTTCCATTTTGATAGAGTGAAGGCTCATGGGTACAGCCGGACCCCCAGGGTTTTCTGGTTCTGACTGGTACTCCATCTTGAGAACACCATTCGGTGTCCGAATTCCGTCTGGTCGGGAAGACAGCGCTGACTTCTTCTGTATCAGCTCCTCCAGCTGCTCTGCCGTAAACAGAAGCTTGTCTTGATGAGTGATAAACGTTGATCGTGCCATGCTGTGGCACGTCAGGTAGTGACGGCGCATGCTGCTCATTATTTTGACGACAGAATCACAGCCTTGGACCATACATGGATAGGCTACGCGAAGACAGCGGTCTTGGCACATCTGCAAGGCCTCCTCATGGGAGCGGAAGTCCATATCTTCAAATCTGTCTTGAAACTTTTGGAATTGCTTTTTAGTTTTTGTTGGTGTCTTGATATCTTGTGGTTCCTCTTCCTCACCAGTATCCGTATGAGTATCGGGATCATCTTCTGAATTGCTATTGCGTCTCAGAGACTGCCTGTGTGGTGACAACATCGAAGTGCCAGTCTGTGGCTTTGATGATGTGATTATTAGCTTCTTTTGGCAACCGCTAACTGATTTGTCCTTTTTGTGAGTACTCTGAAGACGGACCACTACCGAATCGTAGAAATTACAGTGTGTGTACAGCATGTGTTTGTTGAGGTTTGAGGCATGGGTGAAGACGCTTGTGCAACCGTCATACTTACAGGGCATGAGCTGGTTTGATTGACTATAGTAGTCACGATGGTCGCGGTTTGTGTGACGTAATAAACTGCTCTTGAGGTGATACGAAGCGTTACAGTTGTTAAATGTACACCGAAACCTCGGCTCTGGGTCATCTGAAGGCGGACTGGGCTGCATTCGCGTTGTCCCCTTCCTGACATCAGAATTTTTTTGTCGCATCAGGTCTTTTTCAAGAGAAAGTTGAGAATGATTGTAACGATGTACTGCTTCCAGATGATGTAAAAGCCCTACCTGACTGGGGAAGGCTGCATTACAATCTTTATTCTTACAGTGGAAGCTTTTGTTGTATTTAGTCAGAATATAACAGAGATTACGTTTGGCTACCAAGCGTTCGTTGTTTGATCTTTCCTCAATATCCTCCCCTTCCTCTTCTTTCACGCATACATCAGGTGCAGAGGTCTGGCTCATTTGGACATTTTTCTCTCCAGGTTTACCATGTCCATTTTCTCTCCTCAACATGCCAGCTTTTGTTTTCTGGTACCTCTGCTGCCAGGTTGGTATCTCCTTCCTTCCCATTTTGAGGGTCTCTTTTTTTAACGACTCACTCATTTGTTTCAGGGAGGTTTTGACTTTCGCAGTGTTCTCAGAAGCCTTCATCTCCTCGCGCCGTTTAAACAAACATCTCATTTCCTCCAACACTGCATCACTGAGTTTATGAACATTAACATAGTGCGCCCTCAAATCAGACTTTTCCCTGAAGCTCTTTGAGCATATATGGCACACAAATGGCTTGAATTTCAATGACTTGAGCATACCTTTTGCTTTTTCTTTGACAAAGTTATGCTTGACCATATAGTGTCGGAACAAGGTGTAGCTAGTCACACTTCGAAAGACGCAGCCTTTGACTTCACAGGTATAGGGTTTAGTACAGGCTTGCAGCAGAAAGGGACTCGTTCTCTCTGACCCCGAAGGCAGCTCTGACGGTTCAGTCTTTGTAGTGACTTTCACTCTCTCGCCTAATAACGGCTGAACTTCCTTCTGCAATAATACAAATGGTGACTTGATCATAAAAGCCTGGTCAAGGGACACTTTGGACAGTTGAGTGGGCACTGAGGTTAAGTGGGGTGGTTCACAAGACCAATTTTTAAGGCTGGAGGGATTCAGGCTCAGTTGGCTTAGACCAATCAGAATTTCTTGAAGAGGGTCTCCAGAGACATTGGGGCTTGAAAGGGTTGTTGCATTGTGGGTAACCTGGGAGGGGGTTGTATTGTCTTGGCTGGTCCCTTTAGTTTGTTGTGAGGTCGATAGTTCATTTCTACCAGTTTCCTCGGTGCCCTGCTCTGGATTGACATTTAAGCTTTTAGTCTTTGAACCACCCTTCTCTTTGTCATGTTTCTTGTGCTCCTTGTTTTCAGACTTCAGATGTTCTGGATGAGCAGCTTTCAGGTGTCTCTGTACATCTCGGGCTCTCGTAAAAGACATTCCACATCTCTCAAAGCCACAGGTGAACTTTTTCCCATCAAAGCATACAGCAACAGATGCCACAGTTCCCCTGGGCTCCTTAGATGTTGAGGCACTACTGGTCGATGAGGAAGGGGCAACATTGTCACCATTAACCATCTCCTCTTGTTCTGATTTGATATTGTTAGGCTTCTTAGGGCTGGCTACCTCCTCTATAACGGGCTCCAGAAGTTTCCCTTTTTCTTTCCTCTGAGCCTCAATCTCCTCCTCAGTTAAGGTGATGCTGTGGGTGGCCAAGTGTCTGATAAACTCCTTTTTAGATAAGTAGTATTTCTTACAGTCAGGTTTGATGCAGCTGTAGGCAGCGTCACAGAAATGCTGTGCCTCGTGGTGGTATAACTGGCCCAAGTCGCAGAAAGTAAGTAGGCATCCTTTTAATTCACACTGGTAGCTGAGTTGAAAGCCGTGGCTCTGTTTGTGTGAGACTAACTCGTTGGCTGTTTCGAATCGAGCGTTGCAGCCAGTGATCACACACAAGTAGGGCTGGTCAGAGGCATGCACCCGCCGATGCTTGCGGTAGTGGTAGGCAGACATGAAGTGCCGCCGACAGAAAGAACACTTCACCCTGCGGTTTTTCATCTCAAAGAAGTGCTTCACATTTTCATCCCCAATGTGCTCGGATTTCAAATGAACACCCAAATACTTGGAATGTTTAAACGTCTTTGTGCAGCGAGTTCCGGGACACGTGTAAATATCCCGGTTCTGAAGCTCAAAGTGGATGTTGATGTAGTTGAACGTGACATGCTCTTCGTCAACAGGCTTGATGGTTTTGGCTTGTTCCAGAATATGATCCAAAACCACAGGGTCATGTGTAGACTGATAGTACAGTATGAGGGAGGGGTCCACAGCTATCTCCCCAGGCTCCATGCCGTCAGAGTCATCGTCGTCGTCGTCATCGTCGTCATAATCCATCAGCTTCTGCATTTCCATCTTCTTTTTATTCTTCTTCTTTTTCTTGGCCGGTGCTCTGAGGTGTACTTTTGTGTGTGGGATGAAGTCCTTTCTACTGGAAAAGGTCTCCAGACAGATGGGGCAGGTGTAAATATTGTTGTTTACATGCCTCTTAGAGTGGTGGAGGAGTCGGGTTTCAGTGACTGACTTTTCACAGATCTTACAGGTGAACTTGTATTTCTTACACTTTCCCTTCTCTGATTTGTATTTTGACTTTCTGTCCATCTGATCCTCCTCCTGACTGACAGCACTGTCATTTAGTCCATTGCATAACTCCCTCACATGATCAGGGGTTCCCCTTTCCTCCTCTTTAACCTCCTGCCCACAACTACTCCCTTCCTGCCCACTGTCATCCACATCTTCAGGATCAAGCCCGAGCAGAGCAATACAGTGATGTCTAAGCATATTCCAGTCCCAGAACTCAGGATCAAAGGGCCAGTGGGCCTTAAGTGCTAGCAACAGTTCACAGCGCAGGGAGTTGGGGATGACGCCGTTCTCCTGGTCGTATTTCTGATCAGGACGCAAGTGGAGCTCCTGGAGGAGGCTGAAGGCCGTCTGAGCAGGGCTCAGAAGGAACTCTGTGAGCTGGCAGGCACGGAGCACCTCCAGGTCATCCACCAGCAGAGAGGACACGGTCTTGCAGATAGATATCCTTGTCTCCGAGTCTTCGTCCTGCTTTGGAAGCTGGAGAGCTTTCACACAGAGCTCCACAGAAGAAGCCAGGCCCAGCTGATCAGCCTGCAGATAAAAAAAGAGGAAAAATAACTTTAAGATTTGTCCATTTGTCGCAAATGGCTTTTATTGTACGATTTCAATTCTACAACAAATAAACTTTCATACCCAGAGAATCCCATAAAAACAGAATTAAATAATGGAAAACAAATCAAGAAATAATAACCCTACCTCTGTCCGTATAATTCTCACAAGGAAGAGCAGATGGCACACTGTCTTGGCGATGGCCCCTAGCTGCAGGCAGCGCTCCAACAAAGACTCCAGAGACGGATCAATCCTCCTCTGAAGCTTACTCCACAACAGCGTCAGCTCCCTGCACACAGGAGATAAAATAACATCAAGTACACCACTAAAATACACTCAATTAATGCCAAATGTGTGTTTAAAGATGCAAAGTTATTCATTCTGAAGTTAAGCAACACAGTGAAACAGTGAAATTAAAAATACACATTGGTGAGAGAAAGCGTACTGATGCTTGCTCTTGCTTAAGCCCATGTACGAACATGTTTAACTACAGTTTCACCTGGGAAGTTCATTAAGCCGATTTGAACGGTATCCATTTCCTTTCAGAAAAGCCCCCACTATAACCTCCTCCCCTTATCTTGACCAGTACTCACCAGGAACAATACAGATTTTGCTGCTGAAGCTGTTGAGTCAGGAAGGTAGTACAAAGAATGAAGGCTGTGTTCTCTTCCCCTTCAGTCTCCAGATTACAGGTAATTTCCAGAACATCCTTACAGTTCAGCCTGGAAATCTGTAGTTGATGGGATGTTAAATTAGCACTAAGAACAATCATATACATTAAGTTTATTCCCAAGACTCGGGTCAAGAATGCTTGTATTTACATAACACAGTTACAGTATGTGAGCTAGCGAATGCAATAGCGTTCTATTTGTCAAAGGAGATTAAGTTAGATATTAACTAAGTACATTTTCACGGCTATTTCTGAAGTTATTCCCATCTTTTACATTAGGAATCTCAGGATGCCCTTTCAATTGAACAAAGATTTGTCACAGAGCACTATGATTACCAAGTTTATAGCCTAAAACCAATGTCTGCTACAAGGGCTGCAAACATTGCTGGGTCCTAGAGGGAAATCACATGTAGAGCAAAGTGTCTATAACAACACTGGTGCTGTAAAGTCTGCCTTAAGGACATTCTAACAAGTGATGTGTGTGCAGGGGGCCTGAAGGGGGTACTAGCGCCAAAGTCTAAAGAAAAAAGGACAATAAATGAAAAAGCAAAACTTGAAAGTGCCAAACTACAAATGTAACTACATTGCAATATCTATAGTTTGTACATTTTAGGTAGAAATTGCTTTGTGATCACATGGTATTAAGTGTAAGCAAAAGAAGTCTGACAGGACTGTACAGGGGAGGGGTGTAAGGGGTAGATGGATGTTGTAGAAGAGACAGTTGAAGGTTTTGTTCCTAGAAAAAAATGTATGGTGACATCAACTTACCTCTCAAAAGTCCATACCCCCATGCTAAGTTTCATTTAGGTAATAACAACCGCTAAACCATAGTGGATTGTTACTACATTCCAGCATGTGACTGCAATTTTGTTAGTTACTATAGGTATCGCTACATAGTTAGTAGTTCATGTAACCTTAATGTTAAGTCCCCATCAACAACATGGGTTGACAAACCTCCGCGATGGCCTCAGCATTGGGCAGCAGGTGGCAGAGGAGGGAGACATAGGTCTGTCTGAAGGTGACTTCGTTGGATATGTGGCTGCATTCAGTACAGGCTTTGGCCAGAACTACTGCTTTGGCGATCTCCCCAATCTTCTCAAGGTGTTTCACACGCATCTCCATGAAGCCCTCACCCTCTAAGGCAATGTAAGCGTCCACTATGAGGAAGTATAGGAGGAGTTGATAGATTAGCTGGAAGGGGTGTCACAACCGACACTGAAATATGACAAACAGCTGTAATGCATCAGCTCTAAACAATCAGCTGGTATTGGAAGCACCATGATCTTTTGAACATTGGAGACATCAAATTTGTAAGCATGCAATATCATACCCACAATAACTAGTAGTTTGTGCTACTTGGAATAAACAGTCGCTGATGTCTTCATTTGATGAGGTAATCATATGTTGTAGTGCATGCAGTGCATTGTGGGTACCAACCTTCCTCTGTGCTTGTGTGCTGACCAGTGAGCAGTGCGTTGAGGACTGGGTTGCTCCAGGCACCCCCCTCTCCAGTTATCTGAAGTAGAGCCTGCAGGTCTGTGCTTCCATACTCCAGCAAGGCATCATGAGCCATCTACAAAACATGACAACGTGCACTGTGTCACAGGTGTGTGTTTTGCCCAGGTATATATAAGAGAAATAAGAAACTTAAGAGGCATCCTCTCGGCTTCTCTGCTTTGCAAACATTTGAAATTCACATTTCCAACGTTGCCTTCTATTAACATACTTTCCCTCCCCTTGCAGTTCTCATTCCATCTTCAATTTCCCTAGCCTTGCTTCACTACCTACAGTGCAACCATCTTACTCCTTTGTTTACCTGAACAGAGTGGTGGAATTGTACCCAAGCCTCATAGGGGATTTCATTTTCAGGCACAGATAGCAGCAGTTCAAAGCAGCTCCTTAAATTAGAAGAACATCAGACGTGAAAGAAGATAAGATAACATGGGCATTTATTCACTACCAACCACAGCTGTCTTTTGAAAGCATGCGATAATATGTTCATTTACAGTGCCAGTCGTTTCAGAACGAGGGCCACGTTGTCAGAGTCTGCTGTAAGGTGGGGTCTGGCAGCAGCAAAACAGTTGATGGACAGACAGTAGACCTCCAAGAGAGGAAGACCATGTTCCACAGAGTTCCTGCTCCCAGCATAGTGCATCAGCGCCTGTTTACAAAGACAGAGACAGATCCAAGGGTCAATCACACAAACGGCACATTAAATCTAAATGATCTAAATGGGGTCGTTGCAATGTGTTGTAAAAATAAAACATCCAAATCTGAATGGCACCAGTCAAACCACAAACTGCCCCATTACTTTGAAGCCAATTCTGTTTCAGCAATGTTGTTCCAACCAATCACCTTCGATGAGGCAGGCTTTCCTCTTTGGCTTATTGCGTGAAACCACTGTCAATCAACTTAGGCCATAGCAACACGCCTAAGTTAAGACATGTACTGGGGGCGCTGTTTCTCATATTAGTAATATATTTTGCAGCTTTTCAGGTAAACACACATCTGTCTACTTCAAAGCCCAAGAGAGAACAGACACTGAACCTTGATAGATCCCAGCTTGCCCTTCTGTCCATATTGGGATAGACTGATTGGGCCTATGGGAATCAGACCTTTCAGCAGTTAGAGGCAAGGTGCACCAAGTGATGACAGCTTCTCACCATGATTCATACACATGGATTTATCCCCCGAAGGCCCATTTGTAAGATGACAACTTGGTCCTTTAACTCATGTCAACCAAGATCATAGGGGCTGATCATTCTGCTATACTTATTTCCCATCCCTTAACAAGCCCGTAGAACCTCACTTCACTAGCAAATCACCAATACATTGACAACAGCTTTGCCTATTCACATGTTCCAGACAGCAAGTGTCTGCAAGATAAACAAAAACGTGATACCGCCCCTCCCCACACATGTATGCTACGATACAATTACCATGTTGTACAATCTACAATTGCAAATAATTTAACACAACGTAGTTATCTCCCTATATATGGCAATTCGTGACTATCATGATACGTTTGCTAAACAGTTTGGAAAACCAGGTAGAAAGCATGACCTTATAGCCACATCCAGCCAGAACCACCACTACTACTACCAGCTAGCGACTGTAAGCTACTACCTAGCTAGCCCCACTAGCCTAGCTTACTATAACTACAAAACATGTCACGCATCAGCTGTGCATGCGTGTTATTCTTATTGTGATGCACGAGCGTTCGCGATAGTATATTTATGCACGCCCTCCTGGATATCGAGACCGCTAAACGCGTTGATAATCTACTAAACTAGCTAAATAGCTAGTCCGCATTGCTACGACCATATTGAGTTTTCTAGCTTGCTGGCTAGTCCGATCTCAGTGAAAGCTATGTAAAAACATCCCTTAAATGAAGATTTCAGAGCTGTAGGTTATGCAAGCTACCTGGCAGAAGTTGTCGCAGTATTCGGTGGAGGATATTTCTGAAATCTCTCGTTGTCTGAGTTCAGCTTCAAGCGCTCTGAGGGTTGTCAGCAAGCTTTCCATTGCAACAAGAGTATCCTCGGCAGTATCGGACGGCCGATTACTCCAGTCGGGATCTGGTTCGACATTACTTTCCGCCATCTTCACTCTCCGCCACCGCGCGTATGCTGCTTTTTAGTGTGTCATGTGACGCGCACGTACTGATATTTTTTGGGGTGTGTGAGTGTGTGTGTCCGTGTGTTTGTATTTAGTCAGCCTACAATTATTTATTTATATATATACATATATACATACACATATCTGTAAGTCTGTAATGTCCAGAATAAATATAGGTCAGCCATATTTAAATGGATATTTATGAGCAGAAAGTAAATTCAAGAAAGTTTTATAAATAAAGAGATACATTTTTATTTTGTATTTGGTAATATTTACAAAGGAGAACACAAACATGTCTTTGTTTTTGCTGTAACAGAACTTTTCCTCACCAGTGAGTGTTCCTTGGTACTCTCTGCTGTCGTAAATAGGTATTGCATCTTGACCCGGAAATGTTTGTGCTGCTTTGCTGTTAATAACACGTGTTAAATGTAGCCAGGCGAAAATTAATCTTCAGAAGACCCTCATAACGAAGTTAAAGGTGAGTAAGCATTTAAAACATTAAGACCGTGTATTTGTATTCCTCAATATGATTCTCTAGATATGGAAACAATACCCTTCACTGTAGGTTAGGCTATTAATGTCAACTCCAGAGTAGCCAACCAGAACCAGTTAGCTGGCTGACAGTATGACGGCTTTAGATTTAAGAACATATGTCTGCAACTACATTGATTAACGTGAGGAAATACACCACTGTTAACCTGACCTCCTGTTGAAGTGTTAAGAATTTACAATGTTTGCTTGAAACGGACTGACAGTTTGGAAATGCTACTAACTAAGACGACTCAAACTTGTTTGTTTTCCCTAGATTTTCCTGAAAGCTCAGCCTACCTATTAGCATGGGGAAATCGAAGCAGACAGGGAATCACAATAATGGCAGAAAGAAGAACATTGCGAAGACATGGAAGACTAAACGCAGGACCAAGGACCTGGATGAAATTCACTCCGACATGAAACCCGAAACAGCAAGCAAATTGCTCAAACAAGCAGTGGACTTCGATGTCACAGGATGTGCTCAGAACTACTGTTTACATTGCGCGTGAGTGATTACTTTTACTTGTTATATTCTTCTTAACCCCGATGTATTTGCATTTTGCCATTCCACATTTACTTACCTTAAAGTATGTTACTGTATTGTAATCCTCCTAATTCCATTTTCTCTTCATAATCTCAGGCGGTATTTTGTTGATCTGAAATCCATGAAAGAGCACTTCAAAACCAAAGTGCACAAACGACGGTAGGATTCTTACTTTTATTGAAACATTTATACATTACAACCAGCCTTACGCCTTTACAGATCCATGTTGGTCACCAGGCTGTTTTATATCCACTGTCCTGAGTCTGTGCACTCAGACTCATGCATGAGCCTCAGGTGCACCTTAGTTCTTTCATGTACATGGACTAATGCACCTATTTAGTCAATGTATCTGTTACAGGCATAATGTGTTGCTGTACGTTGTGGCATGAGTGTGATCGATTTCCAGAACCATCCATTAGCTTTAATACTTAACTGTTATAGATCATGATGTTCTTTCTCATTTGTTATCCAGGCTGAAAAAGCTCAGAGAAGAGCCCTACACCCAGGCAGAGGCAGAGAGGGCTGCAGGTATGGGCTCGTACGTGCCCCACAAGGTCATGGAGGTCAAGACACAGCCAATTGAGGAGGAAATGAAAACTGACTGAGGATGACATTGGAAAAAGACTGCCTTTACAAAACCTCTTTAATGCTTCAAGCCATCAAGAATCCTCCTGAATACATATTTTTTGTATTGCGGCTAGCTATTCTGGGCTTAAACAGATCCTGCCTATTATTTAGGCTTGCATACAGGCACAATACAATTGCATTCTATTCATGAAGAGGACCTTTCCCTTTACATAGAAATACATAAATGATTATGATGCATACGGTCAGTCATAGGCAGAGAACAATGCTGTTCATACCAGTATAATAAACTTTAATGAAAATTTAAAGTTTTAATTCCTGTCTGTTATAGAAGCAGTTACAGGATTGGATTGTATGCTGATTGAGCAGCTTTTGTAGATAATAACCAGGTCTTCATTTTATGCTGTTTTTGTCTGTACACAAAATAAATGGTTCCACATTTAATTCTTTGTCTTTCTCTCTGACTACAAGAAGTCAGAAAATATGTTTAGAGTAATATAGCATATTATGTACGGAAACAAGTTATGACAATTCAACGTAGCGTCATTATGGTCATTCGGTACAGAAAGAATGTGAGCACTGGCTCTTTAACGGGTCATTACACCGCCAGCCCCTCAGCCGGAAAGAGGATAGAGCTACAGTTACAATTTACAGCTGTTGCTAGTGTAGCGGTTCGGGAGTCAGGCGAGGACGTTAGGAGAACAAGTTAGAGTGTGAAGGGAATCATTGTATCAATTGTTGTAGGCTACAGACTAATCCCTCACGGGGATTTCTGTATCTATGTAATAAGCAAGGCAAGAAAACAAGGATGGCCGCGGACGTGGATAACACGAATGCGGGAAATAAGAATGTTACGCCCCAAGACAAAAAGCATTCAAACATGAAATCTTCAAGCAGTGAAGAACTGGCGTCTGCCAAGAACAAGAAAAGATCATGGATCACCGGGGCAATCTCATTAACATTGTTGACGCTAATTATTGTTCCAGTCCTCGCCTATTGGTACAGATACCACCAGGAATCACAGCTTCTCAGACGTCACGTAAGAACCTCGTATCAATTTTTCCATGAACCCTGAGAGAATGTTGTACGATACGCAGCATATGAAATGAGGAGGCTAATAGAAAGACTGTTGATAGAGTGAAAGCACTTAAAATAAAGGAAAAATAAACCGTCAATTTCCATACATTTGCAGAATTTAGGACAAGTTCCTAAATGGATCTGGAACTTTTCAAGATACGTTTGAAGTAAACTCTAGAAATCTGTGCATCGTACTCGTTTTAGTTGGCAACCATCAACAGAGCCGTATCCTATCACCCCTTTCGTTGTGGTTTGTAAACGTGCCACAGCTGGTTACACACATTGTGCTTTTTCAACCCCCTCCACCTAAAGAAACAATCATTTGGCTCTTCAGCGCCCATCCTCCATTGACCCAGCCCGTCTTAGCACGCAGGCAGTCTCCTGAATATATACAAAATAAACATCTTTGGAATTCTGCACATTCGCTATGCTAACTTGCACAATCAAGTAATGCTCTCATAGAGCTGTGCTTGGTTGGTTTTGGCTTGTGCTGGTCCACCAGTTTTGCCAGTGTGGACCAGAATCTCTACTGCCCCAGTTTGAATGTAGCTCATGCCTTTAAAGCTACTGGAGCATGTCAGATGGCACAATAAGAAGCTCGTGTTGTGTCTCTCCTCAACAGAAAGAGGCTGTGAAGGCTCTGGGAACCGAGGGGCTCTTCCTGTTCTCCTCATTAGACACGGACCATGACCTGTTTCTCAGCCCGGAGGAGTTCAAGCCTATAGCTGAAAAGCTCACAGGTTCGGTTCCCCACCACCAGCTTGTTCTGATTGGTCCTGGACATGCTGAAACCTGCAAACCCAATCCATCTCCACACACTCTTGCAGTAGTGATAATCCTCTCACATATACACATGGCTAAGTCATCTGTCTCCCTGCAGGGGTTGCACCTCCTGCTGAATTCGAGGAGGAAGAACCTGTTGACCCGAACGGTGAGACTCTGACTTTGGAGGCCAAGATGCAGCCTCTGTTGATGGACACAATGACCAAGAGCAAGGATGGCTTCCTAGGGGTAAGACAGGCCCATACATTCAATCCATACTTGAAGTATCAAGATATTGTAGTTCATCTGAAATTGGCATGGACGTTCACGTCACAATTAAGTTATTAAATCTTTCCTCCAGGTTACACACAGTTCCCTGATTGGTCTGCGATCCTGGAGCAGTCCAGTTGTACCCTCCTCCACTTTCTCTGCCACCCAGTTCAGGGCCCTCCTGCCCCCCAAAGGCAAGGACCAGGTGGGCGACACCTGGTGGGTCATTCCCAGTGAGCTTAACATATTTACAGGGTACCTACCTAACAACCGTTATCACCCCCCGGCACCACGAGGCAAAGAGGTACCGTACCCTTCCAGTCATTCTTGTCTTTCACCCATACCATGAACAAACAGTAGTAACCATGCACATGATTTGAGTGTTCTGCAGCATACTAAACATACACGAAAATCAAATTTTCTTCAATGTATGGACTGTATGTTGGTTGTAGATGTGAGAGACAGTAAACAATGTCCCCTGGCTCAGGTGCTCATCCACTCCCTGTTGAGTATGTTCCACCCCAGACCCTTCATCAAGTCGCGCTTCGCCCCGCAGGGGGCCGTGGCCTGCATACAAGCCAGCAGTGACTTCTACTTCCACATTGCCTTCAGGTTAGGGATACAGAGTGGCTGGACTTATTCAGAAAAGCCTCCCCTCAGAAGAAAAAAGATATTTTGTTTGTTTGTATACAAATCCACTTTACTATCTACCATACGTTTCCTATACTAATGTACTGTATTCTGTTGTTGTTGTTGGCCACAGGATCCATGCAGAGTTCCAGCTCAACGACGTCCCTGATTTCCCCTTCTGGTTCACGCCTGGCCAGTTTACTGGCCACATCATCATGTCTAGGGATGCGTCCCATATTCGCGAGTTCCGCCTCTATGTGCCCAACAATAGGTGGGGGGAATAAACTACACTAACATACTCGCTTAATAATCCTAATAGTCTTTATCCTACTGCATATTCCTATAACAGCTGAAAGGTTGAGGTTGATCAGATCTCCTATGCAGGCATCTGTGCGTTACCTAATAATGACAGACATGCTTTCTCTTCCACCAGGTCTCTGAATGTGGATATGGAGTGGCTCTATGGAGCCAGTGAGAGCAGTAACATGGAGGTGGACATAGGCTACCTGCCACAGGTACTGTGGACCAACATCTCTGGTACTCTGCTCAAACCAATGATAGATGATATATTCACATCAGACGTCTACTTGCAGTTGTGAAATAGCCTAGTCATCTGTCTCTAGTTAATTTCCTATTTGTGTGCATGGCCAGATGGAGCTGCAGTCGATCGGTCCCTCCACCCCCTCCTTCATCCAGGATGAGGAAGGGAATGTTATCGACAGCCGAGGACAGGGGGACAACCCCATCCAGTTTGTCTTTGAGGACATTCACTGGACGTCAGAGATCAGCCAAGAGGATGCCACTCGTCGAATAGAGGTCACATTCTACCCATTCAAAAAGGTGCAACTATACTGCTTACTGCAATAGTGTTAAGGGGCAACCTGTGTACCAAAATGTTGCCATATGTTCATAACACCACTCATGCTAATCTTGACAATATATTCCCCATAACATGAGCCTTTGTTTATTTCTTACTCATGAGGCTTTGTTGATGACTAACTTCCTTATACACCAACCTCACTTGCCCCAAGGTGTCCTACCTGCCTTTCTCTGAAGCGTTCGAGAAGGCACAGGCCGAGGAGAAGCTGGTTCACTCCATTCTCCTGTGGGGGGCGCTAGACGACCAGTCCTGCTGAGGTGAGACACTTTGCCTTAGTGTGGTTTGGAGACTCCAGGGACAAATGTGTGAATGGTTCCATCTACTCTTATGTAGAGATGAACGGTTGTCGCGTCTAACCTGGATGGTTCCTCTTGGTGCTTCTTCCTGCAGGTTCGGGGCGGACTCTCCGGGAGACAGTCCTGGAAAGTTCGCCCGTCCTAACTCTGCTCAACCAGAGCTTCGTCAGCAGCTGGTCTCTGGTGAAGGAGCTGGAGAACATGCAGGTAGCCATGACAGTTAGCCCTGCCAAACTATCCTTCTGAAGGACTTTACACTGCCCCTGTGCCCTTGTTAGTCTTTGCTGTGAGATTTCATCTAGCTTTGTCCTACTTACCTAAAATGATGATGCATAACATGCTTTTGTCCCAGGCTGATGAGCAGAACCCTGTGTTGAGTCAGAGGGCCCGTCTGCACCTAGAAAAGTACAACTTCCCTGTAGAGATGATGGTGGCACTGCCCAATGGCACCATTGTAAGTCCCATCGCTTTTCCCAACATTTTTTCTGTGTGCGTTAAAATCACCTTTCTCAGCAATTCATCCTTAAGCCCACAAGGAAAGGTTGAAGGAAGGAAAGGTTGGACAACGGTGTATCAGCACCATTTAAATATAAAGTGTCTATATAAATGTATTTCAGGGTAATAGCGCTAGTGTGTGGAATCTACCCCAGTTTCAGCCTGTTTTCCATTATCATTCCTAAGCGTAATTACAGGAAGAGTCTTTGCGATAAAATCTTGTGATAATGACTTTAATGTGTTTCCCATCCCAATAGCTCCACCACATTAATGCCAATTACTTCCTGGATGAAACATCCATGAAGCCTGAAGAGGAAGGAACCCCGTTCAGTTTCTCTGGAGGCTTTGAGGACCCGTCCACCTCCACTTACATCCACTTTCTCAAAGAAGGCCTGGAGAAAGCCAAGCAGTACCTGGCACACTAAATGTCTGTATGCGAGGGTGTGACAGTGAGAGAATGTGCGTGGGTGTGAGAGAGGCTGAGAAATAACAGTAATTTATCTCAAAGGTGACAATGATTTAAGATGCTTTCTTTCAGTATAAGGAATTGTTTCGTAAAGTACTGGCAGCTGATAATGACTTTTCTTTTTAATACAAGTCCTCATCATCAGACTAATGTAGAACTATTCAAGCCCTTCTTGAAGATATGGGTACTAAACACTAGTATTGAATGTCACATGCCATTACAGTTAGGGCTAGCAATGCTAGCTTACCAAGGCTGCTTCACAATTGCCTTCTCAACTGACACTCCAAAAAATAGACTATGCCATAATGCACAATCATAGTTCCCCTTACTCTTTTATACACAGCTTAGTTGTGCAATATATATATATATAATACGGAGCCACAGTTATTGTATGGTGTTGACTTCTGGTCACTGCCAGTCATATCTAGGGGTATAGCAGGTCTTTGGTTTCCTTGTCTAAAGCCTCAGCCATTTGTGAAGGCCCTGCCTGAAAGCCGTTATTGGGCTGGGCTGGGCCTGATGTCATGTCTGGGCCTTTGAAGCATCAATACCCATGCTATGCCCCCAAAGGGTGCCATGTGCTGAATTATAAACAAGGCTGGACTGTGGTACATTTTACTCATTTATTTTTTAACTCACTCTTTTTTAAAGCCTATTTTTGCATTGACCCTTGTGGGCAACAGAACATTTCCCATTTAATATTAAGGATGTCATTGAGTATTGGACACCAAATATTTTCTTCTAACAGTAGTCAGGGATAATATGGAACATTAACCGGAAGGTTTTTGTGTGGACGTCTTGTAACTAAAACGGATTTGTTTCCTCTTAAATATCAGCAATGTAGAATCATGCTCCTATGTAACCTGGTTTTTGTTTGGCCTTTTGGATACTAAGGAAAACAATTTCAACAAAAAATGGAAATGCATTTGATTTGCTGAAACATGCCATCCTTGTCATCTTTGAACGGTGTCCTCTGAGTTGTATAGGTTTTCAGATCTGAACAATTTTATTACTTATAAACTGCCTCATATTTCCACTTTGTGGTTTTATTTTCCTTTTTCTCTATAGTACAGTGACAGCAAATATTGGTGATTCTACCAGTGGTTAAGTGCCAAGTACATTAGCGTGTTTCATTGATAACAGACAGTTGTACTTATGTCCAGAATCATCATATTCCAGTTCACCTTTCCATGTGCAATAATCCCATAAGAACTCTGTTTCCATATAATTTACATAAATTGCTTTTCAAATATCCACCAGTCAAAATGCCATTAATAAGATATTTTGTACCAGGCATGTTGTGGTCATCCACGTGTCCATAGAGATCATTAGTTTCCAGTCCCTTGTTTAAAACAAGCCAGTCATGATCCTGTGTTGTAGGATGCATCTCAGATGATGAGAGAGTAGCAGTGACAGGATGGAGGGCAGAGTTGTGCTAATGTGGACATGAAGGTTAGTTCATGCAGGGTTAACATGGTGACTGGCAGAACCAACTGTTCGGCACTGCTTTCTAATCTCCAATTTGACACTGCAGCTACAGCATCTGTGCCAACCAAATTCCAAGTTAGCAATATCCTCCGTTCTGTTCAAAGCCAGGAACGAATCACACGAGACAGGTAAATCCATCTGGTCTTTTCACTGTGTGAAGGTAAATATTGTCTTCCAGTCCCCTCTTGAACACAGTCAATATGGAGCTTGTGAACGACAGATGTTCATGGATGCTGTGTAGTCAGGAGAGGCAAGCTGTGTTGGGAGGACCAGAGTCCCTCCACCTTTTACCTCAGGAGACCATTTAGCACTATCTGCAGTAACATGGCTCAGGAGTCCTATTTAATGTAGTGACACAGCAGCTTGTTAGCGACACCAGGAGTCCCTCAGAGAGCGGGTGTTGTTAGCCCAAACTCCCCTCATCCATCAGCAGAAGGTCCACACCTCCAGCTCCATGACCCGGAAGTCATCCGTCTCTGACAGGCAGCAGTTGTTGAAGGTGAAGCAGGGACTGCTCCTGCCCAGATACAGGGTCTCATCCAGCCACAGACCAAAATGCCCACTGGGATTTTAAAAAGAATAGTGTGAGAGAGTTAGATTCATGCACACAACATAATCTCGATCGAACGGAATGCAGAACACAATTTAAAATGTTGTGAATGAATGAATACCTTCCTCCGCCAATAGCAAATGAGTCCAAGTCCCCCTTAATGAAAAAGGAGTTCTCTCCTGTCCACCTAAAACACTGCAAGAGAGGAAAACCAGCAGACCCTGATTAAAGCTGCTGTCACTGCATTATCAACAGGGGATTGCTCATCTTTGTATGACGTTTGACTCACCTTGAAGCGTGGATGCAACATAAAGAGGAAGGTCTCTCCTGTTCCATAGAACTTCTCACTGGGCCTCAGAGGGTGGGACAGAAAGCTACCAAACACCTGGGACATGAATATCACAAGTCGCAACAACAACCTCAGTTAGATTCTATTTCATTCAAACTACAGCAGTGGTCTGGCTGTGAAACATGGTCCAGAGCCAGAAGTGCAAGAACTTGGACATCACCTGCATGCAAGTTTGATGCGCCTGCTCCTGCGTAGAACAGTGTTATACTTATTACTCTGCAACCTATATATTTGGAACAATCAACAGAGGAATAGTGGAGGTAATCTCTGAGGAAGATTCCATGACTTTGTTGGCAAAGGAGGTCACCTGGTCGAGTGCGTCTTTGATAACAACAAGGACAGGCGCGTCCGTTCCACTGAGCTTCCTGTAGAGGGACTTGAGGCTGGAGCCGTGGCGTGAAGTGCTGTAGGCCAGCTTCCACGGGTGGCCCACTGTTCTGGGAGGCAGCTCTGCTGACAACTAGAGAGGAAGAGAGAGGGACAGAGGACAGGTTAGGGAGGGGAGGTCGGAGTAAAGCGAGTGTTGGAGAGAACGGAGGGAGGAGAGAGAAGGGGGAAAGAGGCACAGAGGTCAGGTCAGAGAGAAGAGTGAAGAGTGCAAGAAAGGGTGGGGGGTTGGAGCTTACACAGAGAAGAGAGAGTGGGTGACGGGGAACCAGTTAGAGAAAAATGACACACTGAGAATAAATGTATAGCAGAGACCAAGTTTGGTCTGTCATGTCTGTTTAATGTATAACAAGAAGCAGGCAATAACAACAAAAAGTTTGAACCAATGTCCTGTTCATACTTACCTCTCTGACATGTGAGGCCTCTAAGATTCGACTCTGCTCTACAATCTCAGCCAGTCCCTCTGTCTCTATGACCATGGCTGACTTCCCTCCACCATCCTCTACAGACACCATCTGCCAAACAAACAATCAAACCAGCTGTAAACTTCAGAAAACTCCTCTATAAACCCTCTCACTCGAATCATAAACCTCCTTCTGTCTTGTATATATGAGGTTAGCTAAATAAACAGGGAAGAGTATTTGAACTTTACAATTGTCGTTAAACAACACCCTTTGCGTCAAGAAAAGTGTGCCGACAAAGGTGCCTACTATAGAATTACTATAGAATTATCCACAGCAGATATTAAAGTGAAGCTACCTGTCACAACTAAATTGTAAAATGGTCTGCTGAACAATTAGCATGTTGCTCATTTAAACCACTTACCTCCCAACCCTCCACCATACGTCCACACTGCTGGGACATGTCAAGCTCCTCTTCTCCACCTTCCTCCTCCTCCTCCCCGTCGCTGACAAGAACAAACTCCTCTTCGTCCTCCTCCCCCCCCTCCTCAGCCCCCCCCTCCAGGATGCACAGATCAGGTCTCCAGTGGCTCAGGTAGGCATACAGCTCATCTGAGCTGCAATGAACCAAAAGAAACAAACAGAACACATAAAGGAGAGTTTGCTTTAGAACCAGTGAACATAAAAAGGGATCTGAAGCCAAGGGCTGCTTAGCTAGAAAACCTGTGTTCTACCTCGGCGAGTACAGAAAGTGTTGACATGGTCAACAACCCCTATGGCTGTCTGAAGGTTGCAACAGCCCACTGCTACTTCTGCGTCAGACATCTGCTAGATACTGTCAGTGTGTTAATGAATGTTCACCGAGTAGAAAGCGTTAATGTCAGTGTTAATTGTTAAACTGCCTGTGTTACCTCTCCTGTGAGAGAGTAAACCAGTTGTCTCTCCGTGGGAGGGTTTTGGAGCCCGGACTCTTTTTCTTGCCAGAAAACCTATGAACACGCATCCGGACGAACATTAGTCCTCCAGAACTACCTGGGAATGCTCTGGAAGAGCCTGAGAGGATAGAGGGAGGGCAAGAAAGGAAGACAGAGGGGGTGGAATGGGGAGAAGGATGGAGGGCGAGGAAGGAAGGGAGAGAGAGCGGGGTGGAAGGGAGAGAGATAGAGAGAGAATGGTGGAGGGCAAGGGAGGGAGGGGGAGAGGGAGAGAGAGAGAGAGGTGTGGTCCAGCACAGATGGAAAGAGAGAGGTAATTAAAGACAGAGAGGGAAGGGAGAGATAGATGTCAGATCTGTCATTCAGTAATATTGTGGTTTATGTCGGTCAACTATCCCTTAAATCCTCTTCTTACCCGTCTGATTCTTCAAATGAAACTCTTTCTCCTTGTCATCCAGGTGCACCAGCTCCATTTTCACTTTGTTGCCAGCTGTCTCCTGTCCTCCACAACAGAAGGTAGAGGCACTGCTAAAGACAGCCACCCCCAGGGCCCCTGCAGACTGCACCTCCAGCTCCTCCAGGGGGCTTCTCTCCAGCTGCCTCTCGGCCTCATCCATGTCCCTGGTCTCCCTGTCTGCCCCCTCCTCCTCAGATCCCCCCTTGCCGAAGCTCAGGGTCAGGCTGCTCCTTGGGTTAGAGGCAGCTGCAGACAGCAGAGATGGACCAGTCTCCCCCTTGTGGTGGGGAAGGCTAGTACACGCTGTGTTCCCATCCTGGTGGCTAGAGACAGGTTTGGACTTGGGAGTGGTTTTCTTGCCTTTCCACCTGGATAGTGAACAATAACAGTTGTCGATGTTCCTGTATTCAATGTCCAGCAATGGATGAACAGCTGACTGTTACCCCTGTTCCACTGAATCATACCTACTGACTTATGTGTCAAATATGAATCTAGATTGTGAATCTAGATCTAGACTGTGTTCACAGTATTTTGCAAATACTGTCAAGCACTTGGGGTCTGTTCTGAAGTGATTCACACACACCCCTCATCTCCTGAAAACAAGTAGATCACCAAGTGTTTCAAACCTGTGTGTGGAGGTGTTAAAGTGCACATGGGAGATGTCTGAGAAGAAGGAGATGGAGGCTAGGGCATCCACAGAGCAGGACAACAGGTACTCTTCACAACCATGCTCCATCACAAGTGGGTGGGTCTTACATGGGTCGAAAAAGATCTTTTTGGCAGTCACCAGCAGAATACCAGAAACCACACCCTGCAGAGTGAGAGAGAGTTTCATTGAGTCGCCATACAGCTTCAATGTAAACTGCAGCGTCAGCGCGTCTCTAGTCATACCTTCCGATCTGTGATGGAGCGGCAGAACAATTTGAGGTATGGCATGGCCTCAGGCCCCTCCCCCTCGGAACACTCTGGTGGCAGGGCCAATAGACAGAGCTGTCCATCTGGCATTGGCACCGCCTCTACATCCTGTCCAAATCAGAGACAAAGGAGTTTGCTCGGGACTCTTGGCCCAACATTTAGACAGAACATTGATTTGATAAGATGTGTTCTGTGCATGAAATATTAACCATAAAATACTGTATCGATAACAGGCTGATGTCTATTGTGTATTCCCACTAATGTGTGGGTATAGCTTGGTGGTAGAATATTTGACTACAGTTCAAAAGGTCACATGTTCAAATCCCCCTGTACTGTATATCACTGTGATATTGCCCTTCTCTCTCCACCAAGCCTGTAGCAGTCCACAAAGTCCCATCTTCCACATTATCTTTGACTGAGCTGACAAAGCAGTTTTTTAAAGAACAGCCTTCAACGTAAAACCTATCATTCCATTAGCCAGTGAAGGAGTTTTTCCAGACCTGAATCGACTCTAATGTCGCATCCTATTGAGTTCCATTTCCCTCTGCACTCAACACGAAAACAACACAGTGACACACTGGGACAGCCGTCATAAAGCACAGCCTGTCAAATTACACTTCCTCTTTTGTAGTGTATATTCAGCACTACATTTCACAGGGGCTTACCAGCAGTTTGTCATACTCTGCATCTGGGGAGGGGGAGTGAGGACAGGCCAGGGGAGTAGACACAGCCCCAGGGTTGCTCTTCAGCTCTGGAGCCAGTCCCAAAACAGGGTCAGGGTTGGTTGGAGGAGGAGGAGATGAATCTTGGTTGAACGCCTTTCCCATTGGAACACGGAGGTGCTGGAGAACGACAGGCTGTTGAGACACGTCTACACGGAATATCTTTCTTTCCTTTGAAGCGGACACATTCAACTTCCTCTTTTAAAGCTTTATCAGCCTGTGTCAGCTATGCAAATTCTATTGTAGTTCGAAAGTGAGATGGTTATCAAGGCAAAGGTTTACTTAGCATTTCCTAGTGGAGTTCAAAAATAGATAGGCCGGTACGTGTGTGTGTGTGTGTGTGAGTGTTGGTTAGCCATCCCCCATCACAATCATAACTGCAACTTATTTTACTTGAACACAAGTGAATCTTCATGATCCATGATTCTACTGGTTTAAATGTCTTGGCTCTATTCTTTGTTGCACCCATCACAGGCCTTACCTGTCTGGAGATCAGGGAGGAAGAGGAAGCAGTGGAAAGGAGAGAGGAACCAGAGGAGGAAGGAGGAGGTCTATTCATCTTGGTCATGTCAGAGGCTCCAGTGTTTAACTGAGATGTGATGCTGAACACTGTGTCCCCAGGGAGGGGCTGTGGAAAAGCACACAAACACAGGAATGTCACAAACTGCTCACTCAATACACGGCTCAGTGCAAGGGCAATAACAGCCCGTTCGATAAAGGATCGTTTTCCTTGTGAATTGGCATTGACCATTTGATTTTCATATATACAGCACAAAAAGACAGGGAAACAAAACTATCTATCATTTGGGTCAGGAAATAGACATTAGGTGCAGGGAAAGCGGTGGGGGGGGAGTGAAATGGTTATGTACGATGTACTGCCTCAACATTTCTTTGCCAATTACACTCAGTGTGAAACACGCCATCATTGCCATGTCTTACTGCTGAAACTAGCTATTATTGACAAATGGATCCACTGGACTGGATTAGGTTTCTGATACCTGACAGACTCCAGAACTGCAGGCTATATTCACACCAGACCTTCAAGGGTGTTTCAGTAAGTGTCTGAGTGTCTAACAATTTCAGTAAATCATCTTAGCAAAATACAATTAAACAAGTGGCATTGCCTACAGATACACGTAAACAGTACTTCCACACACATGCAAAGAATGACATCAACCAATTAATCAATTAAAATAACAACAAATACCTTAGAATACACAGCTCTTTTTTGGTAAATGCCAGAGACCTTCTGAATTAGACTTTGTATTCCCATTTTAACTGAGAACTGCAGTAACCACTGCTTCTCTCACATACAGAAAGGTTTTACTCTGTACTTTGGCCAAAACGTATCTGTCCACCAATATCATACATTATGCAATGTAACATATTTATGGGTGTACCTGTTTCTTATCTGATAATTGTAAAAAGGACAACCATGAGCTAATGTCCACATGGGGTTATGATTCCGTTCTGCAGTATCACTCCTGCTTTCATTCCACTTTTACAAGCAGGTTTATAGGTCAACAGACTGATTTCCTTACTTTATCTCGAATCGAAACTTTCCTTATCGAAAAAGGAGAAAAGAAAGCTATCTTCTGCCTTCCTCAAAAAGGAAAGTCCACTCACCAGACTGTTGACTTTGCCAGGTGACAGTTGCTCCTCCTCAACAGACTTAGAAGTAAGGCCACCTGGTTCCCATGTTGTGCCTAGAGACAAATAGTCATTCATAGACATTCATTTCTTGAGAGGAATCTACCTCGAGTTGTCTTTCTATGTTTAATCCTCTGTATTTAATCTGCTGTCTGGTTGGCTCAAAAGGTAACAATGTGGATGTACTGGTGCCACAGACGCAGAAGTGGGAGTTGCCTCGGGAGTAGTCATGGGATTTTATGTAGTGAGTCACACTTGTGTGTGGCTTTCAGTGGACACGTTGACCCACTAATATGCAAGGCGTTTGCATTTCAAATGTAGATAAAGAAGCTGACAAGGGAAGCAGCACAGGGAGTAATGACCTTGAAAGACAAAAGGTGTGAATCCTGGGTTCTATATTTGGACAACTGAAGGTTGCGTGTTGTGTACATGATTATAACCGTAATGATCATTCACTCTTTACATGCTAGTCACATGATCGCACGGGTGTAAAGTAGAAAAGAAACACATTTTAGGACCAACTGATTTTAGCTACAAAAGGAATGGTTCCTTGTATGAAGTTGAGCAAGTATGAAGTGTGAGGGTCTTTTCAAAAAGTTGTCTTCATTTCAATGAAACCCTAGATGTATTTTCTAAGTGTGTTAAGACCATCTCCACTGACGTTGTCCAGAGTACGCTTATTCCGTGTCGAGGAAGTAGTCGCTCAAACCTAGGCAGCTGATTGGCTAACACCGCACCTTGGAGATAGTACTGCCGCAGGCGAGGATTTCTGATGTGGGGGATGTGGTCAAGAGGTCGGCCTGCAGCGCTGTGGTAGTTGTGGTACTGGCCACTGGCCTCCAGGGCTGGGCGTGCCTGAGGCTGGGTCTCCCAGGAACAGGAAATGAAGCCTGGTGGCTGGGAGACACCGGAGGGCAGCTTGGAGCCCAGCCTGACCAGGACACGCAACAAGAGAGACAGCATAGTCAGTCATGTCAAACTTCTTTATTCCACTAATTGACAATAGATGCTGTTGAATTCTGTGTCACTGAAATGCATAGTGATATTTATGACAACTCTGAGAAGGCCAGCGGAATGTTGAACCACTTGATACTAGAAAATCTGTATGGATATCATTTAATATACGTATAAATCAATCTGCAAGTTTCAGTCGATGATGGATTCATTTTAACAGAAGATTATGCTGTATTGGCAATGCAAGAGTTATTTATGCAGTTGAGTGGGAGTTAAGGATATGGCTGGGCAGTTCCTGGCAGAAACCTGCACTTCTCTTGCCCACATAATACCCTCCACTGTTTGTGTGGACCTCCATTCAGAAGGGAACTACACGCTATGTGACTAGCGACTTAGAGGAGAAGGACAGTCTCCAATTGTAACAAACGGGATCAGAATCTCCTTCCATCATGCTTTTCATCCTTAAATCACAAAACTATGACACAGTTTGTTGCTTCCAAAGAAACCATGTCTCTTGGTTATTAACTTGCTGTGAAGTGTGATGGCACTATGATGTCACCTTCGCTTGTATTTGTGAAGTGCAGGCACAACTCTGTAAGCACATTGATTATGAGGACCGAAAAACATTCACTGAAATAACACCATATTCGGAATGACTCCAGCCACTGTGGCTCAAGTGTCACCAGTCTAAGGAGAACTTTCTTTTCAGCGCAATAATCTCTTATAATCGGAGGCCTGACCTGGTCTTGACGTTGCCAAAGTAGCTGGGCCTGGTTTTGCCCCTCTGTAGCTTGTCCTCCATGGCACTAGCAAAAAGGAGGGGCCCTTCACAGACTCTCTTCCCAGTTTGATTCAGCGTCGACAGGATGAGAGACTCCACTAGCACCCCTCCTCCATCTGACAGTCCCCATTTTGAGTGTGCCTCCGTGATCCAACCTAAAAGAGAAGGGAAGAGAAAATGAAGACACACAGGCTAACATGCTGTGAGCGATGGACTTGGATCTTTCTATTAGATTAGGCACTCAACGAATACCCTATTGCATTTCTGCAGGTCTTGCACTGCAAAATGATCTACCAAAACACTACTTAAAATACATGAGTAGGGACAACTTAGACAGATCTGTTTCGTCTTTTCTTTATGCTTTACACACACAAAAAAAAACATGCTTTACTATCCCTGTGGATGAAGATGTTCTGTTGTATGCGAGAAAGGACACCACACTCTTGGGTCTGTCACATTGTTTAACAGCATAGCTGCCTTGGTTTGAATTCCTTAGGCCTGATGTCAGTACTGACAATCTTGTGACTGTATATCAACAACTATTGAAAACAGGTTTGGAAGAAAGACTGCCTGCATATTACGCTCATAGTGCTATATTATTGACACGCAGCATACGCTCTCAAGCAATGAGAGAAATGAAGAGCCTTGCGACGACATTCTGTCATAAAAGGATTACATGAGTAGCCCAATCAAACGCGGACTGAAAATGACGCACGTTAAGAGCAACACTACACACCCATCACCATTGAACATCTGTGTCTGACCTGTCTGATTGTCTGGAATGTTGTTTGATGGCGGGTGGCGGCGGAGTTCATATTGCGGCGTTCGAACTGATTTCACTGCAGGCTACAGTAGCAAGTTGAACATGCATACCCCGCCCATTTTTATCCAGATTTAAAGGGCCAGAAACGCTTTTTTTTGGGTATAACCCTGCGTTGTAACCTTCTTGTTCAGGTCCAGGACCAGGGATTCAAGGGAGAAAATACAAACATTAACAATCAGGCTGGTTATAATAATTTAAAGGTTTATTTACTACTAATTTAAACAAGAAATGCATATCATTTAAATCCGATGTCCAAAATGTAATCGTCTTTGTCTCATGTAGGAAAATCCAACAGACATTTGGTCTCACCCAACTGTCAGGACAAGTCACTTTACCCCAACTTTGATTTACAAATTATTGTTGTTCTTATTCTTGTTAGATTGTTCATTCTTATTTATTTTTGTATTGTTGTATATAGTGTCGAGAAGTAGGCTGTAGTGTTTACTGTAGGTTAGGATTTTCTATTACATATTTTAAATATTTAATCAAGATTAAATCTATGATCTATGAGATGTATCTTAAGATCTAGCTGTATTTGTCTGAATTAGAAAAACAGGAAAACCACTGTCCTGCGCTGCCTGCTCCAGCCACGCGGTGCGCTGTCACATTTGTTGACGCTTGAGAAAAGGCATGTGTGAAATTCTGACCAATCAGAGGCAGAGCGGCGTTCTTTCCAGTTCTGGGCCTGATGAGACGATAACATTCGCCGTAATCTGAAAGGCGAAAAGGAGAGTCGTATTTTCTCCAACAATCCTGAATCTTGCATCCTTCTAGGTAAATTATTATTTGGTTGAAGTCGTGCGCCCGTGACATGTTGTGCATTTGAATATTAGACATATACAAAATGCAATATAATTCTTTTGTGTTCGTGAGGGTCAATTAAAGGACCGATTGGACCTCTTAGCTTGACTAGCTAGTCCAGCTAGCTCACCAACAGCTAACGTTAGCTTAAGTAGACTACATATCTCGTGTCGATACTAAACTAGCCTAGTCAGTTCTTGTGATTGATGCGATGAAACCAACATCTAGCCATTTACTCGAGTTGTTTAATTGTGAATTGTTCAGTTGTGGTTACGTGACTTGACTTCTTGGTTTCTGTTTTAGCTAAACATCTATTTTAGCTTGCCTAATCTGTGCGCTGTGTTTTTATGATTCTTTTATAAAGCCTTAGCCTAACTGGACACTGAACTTCGGACCTGTTGTCCAAAATGTCCTTCGTTCACTAAAAGCGCACTGAGCTCCAGTCTGCTGCAGTTAGGTGTGCCCCTCCGCTGTGGCCAAGCCAACATATTTACCATGGAAACTGATGCTGTAAGTCTCTTGACCTATTTCAATTCAAAGACTTAAGCATGCAATCTGTCAACACTAACTCGGGTCAAGGCTAAGTACTAACAAAAGTGTGCGATAGTTACACTAATTTATTTTTGTAGGCTAGTGGTGTTGGAAGACTAACAGCATGTTCCTTCCACAAACTATTCAGGAGGTTATTCCTATTTGGCAGAACAAGCCTCATGGATCCACCCGAAGTGTGGTGAGGAGAATCGGCTCCACTTTGCCCCTTAAGCCCTGTCCCAGGGCATGTTTTCAGGTAAGCCTCAACCCAAATGCAATACCTCCTATTTATAACGTCACCTAGCCTCTGGACAGCAACAGATTTAGGGAAATGGTATTGTACAAAGTGCTCTTGTTTCTGTGTTCCAGGAACTTCCAGGCCTCCCCCCCTTGAGGCCGATGGATGGTCCCATGGTGCCCACCTTGGCAGACATCGCCTGGATCGCAGCTGATGAGGAGGAAACATACGCCAGAGTTCGGTAAGCCGTATTATTTTGTTATGTTTTTTTGAGAATCCATGGCTAAAGGTAACAGATGTGAAATTTGAATACTAATGGACCTCATGCATAAGATCTCTGAATGCTCAAATAGACTGTCATCCCCCCCAGGAGTGACTCACGCCCCCTGAGGCACGAGTGGCGGCCAACACCCCTGCTGGTGCTCCACAGGAACTCCTCCGTGCCCAACTTCCGCCGCGAGGGCAGCAAGAAGATGGAGGGTCTGAGGAAGCCAGGAGTGACAGCCATGAATAGAACCACGGCTTTGCAGGACGAGCTCAGCAGGCTACGCTCCCAGATTGCCAAGATCGTTGCCAACGACACCGGTGAGAGACCCAGTGTCTGTGTCGAGAGGCGTGTGGAGAGGGATTGGGTTGGCTCTTCCCCCCCTTGTCTCATTAAAACAGAAGACTTCTCTGTTACCTCGTCTGTAGAATCTCTGCTTTCTCTTTATTAGGATATCTAGGAGAAGCAGTTTGCTAGACGCAGGCATTTTCAAACTTTCCTTTTTAGTGTTCTTATTGATGTTTGCATTTTGGTGCAGATTGATCTGTGTCGTACAATCTCAGTAATCTTTAGATATACCCAGTGACACACCAGATCACCCCAGCTATGTCCATGTTTTAGGAAAGAAATATTTTGGATTTACACAGTTGCCTTTTTTCACTGTTATATATAAATACATATTTAGGGTAGGATCATGACATGTGATTGTTAGCAGCCACATAATTGGAATACCATCCTACCTTTTATTTAATTGTTATTTTGAACCCATTATTCAGGCCTGCATAATGGTTATTGCAGTGAGAATGCTAAACAAGGACCTGCTAAACATGGACTTGCCCTTGTCGCAGACTCTTGTCAGAGAAACAGTAGAATAACAAGAACACTGTACTTCAGATGACTTGATTAGGCCAGTCTGCCCTGTCCTTTCTATGCCCTATCCTAATTATGTGGTTTATTTAGGGAGAGAGACCTCAATGAGCTGCAATAAATAATACAGGGTCTATGATGACTAGTGGTTGATGATAACAGTAGTAAATCTGTCTATAACCACTCTTTTGGTCTCTCCTAGGCTCCAACCCCTTGACCCCTGACCTGCTCTCCCCTGACGACACTAGTATGAGTTTCTCCTTGGCGCCCTTCGAGACGGCCCCATACCAGCCGGCCGCCACTGCTGCAGCTTCCTTCGTCATCAGTGATGTCACCGAGGAGGAGGAAGAGGAAGATGAGGAGGATGATGTGGTGTCCATCGTATCAGAGCTGGTGCCCGACCCCCTGCCACCAGTGTCCATGACCGCCTCAGCCACTTTTGACCTTGACCGCCCTAGCATGGAGTTCCGCGAGGCAGAGGAGGACACGGTGTCGCTCTCCAAGTCCACCAGCTTTGCTGATGTCATGGACATCCTGAAGGACATGAACCGAATGAAGATGAGCAAGGACAGGTAAGGTTCAAAAACAAGACAGGCTGGGAAATTCAAATGATATAAACGATATAAGAAATATTTTTTCGTAGAATAAATCATCTCGCACAGAAAATAATACGGTGCCTTCCTCCAACCTGCCGCGGCTCTTTGTAGAAACAACAGAGGCTGTACATCGCTGAGAGAGGAAAACTCTGCTTCCCTAATCTCTGAGGCTCTGCGGAAGAAGTTTACACTGAAGGATGAAGACATTGGTATCAAACGGAAGTAGCCCCAGCAAGTCGCACTTCTTTCCCACTCCATGTAAGTGAAGCTAGACAAAACAGTGTAATTATGTGTTGAGTCATTGGGAACACTACCTCCTACCATGGTGGTTCTCCACAAATTAAAATGTTTTTTTTTTTTGCTGTTTCGAGAGAGCTAAATTTAGCTGTTCATGTTTCTCTGCCAGCATGTCACCATTATAAAACAAGTAGTTCCAACCTCGTTGCTGTTAGTCATGATTCCTTTGTGTGTTTCTCTTCCATTACTAGGCCTATGCCTGTGGACTGTGTTACCATGGAGACCCATCATCACCTCATTGCAAACAGCAATCCATCAGCCAGGCAAACTGTAAACCCAACTCAGATACATGGAAATAGAAGACCCATACATCCCTCTTCTATACCCTCCCCTGCCTCACACTCTCTGCCCATTAACTCACTGAAGGAATCTGGTTTCATCACATTGATATGAAGTTAACGACACATCTTTTGTGTTCTCTGTAGCGATGAGCACTTCTAGAATCTCTCATCCAAGCTGGACAGATTCTCTTGAGTAAAAGTAAGGCCTGTCAGACTAACTCAATAGATAAATCTATTCCGTAGTCCTCCAGTTACATGCTTGGTTCATTCTCTTGTGTTCCACCCATAGTACCATAGAGTGAGCGCGTTCTCAAAGGAGTTTTTCTTTCTCTGGCAAACTGATGGGACGAACCTTTCGGACTGAATTTTTGCGAAAGTAAAAATAAAAATCCTTCCATACGTGAAAATGTGTGTAGACCAGACTGGCCACATCTGCACATCATCTTCAGATTTTCAGTTAGAAAGATCTATATTTGCATCACAACTTTTGACTTTACAGTCATTGTAACTTGTATAGCATTTAAGATTGGTTGTTTGCCGTCACGTTTGAACACACACCCAACTCCAAAGCGCCACGCCACTGGGAAAGAATAGTTTAGGCTTTGGGGTTCACAATAAGGGAGCGTGACTGAGGGCTGCTCTGGGGGCTGATGTTACTCAGTCTGTATCGGTGGATGAAGAAGACTAGCTAGCAGAAATATTTGGTTTGAAGTGTGCCCTGTATGATACATTAAAAGCATGTGAGATTTGGCTGTTGTTTGTGGAGGCAGCACTTTATTTCATGGGTCTCTACAGTGAGTCAAATGATTAGTAAATAACTAAAGATGTGAATGTTGCAAAACCATAAATATGAGGGCCGTTTGTTTAAGAATACATTTTAAAAAAGCTTGCTAATGGTCAGTTGATGATCAGTAGGTGGCTCCTACAAATAAAGTGCTGCCTTTGTATATTACCGACTGTAGTGTGACTGAGTCACCCCCCGTGTGTGCTGCTGTTGTGCTAAACCTGCCTGCTGGTGGAATACAGACAAACGTGTACAGCTTCATGTTTGAGGGGGCTGTAGAAAAGTCCAGATTTCCCTGCAGTGAGGATTGTGTAGTACCTTGTTTTTAGTTAACTACAACATCCCCTTTATAGGGATATACTATGTACCAGACGTGTGTGAATAACCACATCTCCTGTTGACGCCTTACTACAAACCTAATGCCTCTTCCAATGACTGAACTGGTTGCTTTGATTATTGACTGATGTGCCACGAGTTTGCTTTCTTAAATCTGCCCTCCATAGTTTTTTCCCCCTCTGTCAATGACATGTTTCCCTCAATGTTCCTTCTTTGCTACTTAGAACATGTGTTCCCACAACCCACCTGAGGTGCAAGAGCTGTGTTTATAACAAGCATACCTTGCATGTGCTTGTAGAGCCAATTCCCTGTCTCCTCTCCTGTGCTTGTTCTGATGGTGGTCTCCAACCTTGTCAGGATAGTCTGTGTGATACAGTGTAAATAATGTGGAGCTGTGTGTGAATTACAGGAGTTTTTGTTTAGTAGCCAAGGATCTTGTAGTTTGTTTTGCTGGGAAAAGGAGTCCTTGCTCTGTTATCTACCTGGATGAAGAAGAAGAACGTTCCCTGTTGTGTCTCTGTACACTAACTGTCAGTTTTTTTTGTGTGTGTTCGAATTTCTCGGTTACTGTACGTCCCCCAGTCGTTTTCCATATTCCCATTTGAAGGTGTTTGACAGCAGAGGAAGTGAAGCCAAGTCAAACTATGGCCATCGCTATAAAACGTATAAGTTTATATGATTTGGTTTTATTTGGTTCAGTGGTTGAATGGAGTTGAGATTCATTTCATAAGAACTGGTGAGACCTAGTCACACAAAAGAAGTGGACAGATTTACTTATTTTGTCATCGATATTTTACAGCTGTCCTATGTTATACGTTTATTCAAGGTAAACCACCTGATACGCTGTCATCATATCTCTGTCTACCGCCAAACTGAAATGAAACTTTTTTTTTGGATTTGTCTTGTGTTGAAAACATAATAAAAATGGGCTGTTGTTTTGAACCTTTCTGTCTGTGACTGATGACCCCCCTGCGGAGGGGCCTGAAGAGAGAGGTCTGCAGTTGAACCTTTCTTCCCTGTTAAGGGGTCAGGTAAGTTATTTCACTGAGCATGTGCAGTAACGCAGGATCACCAGAGGGTGGTGACTGTGGCATGTAACGGAACATAGAACATACGCGAAGCCCTTCTGAAGAAGAAAACGTTCTGTGCGATCATTAGCTTCTTCATGGCCCGTCAGTGACCGGATAATGACTAACTCTTACCGTATGCTTCTCAGGCCATTAAGCGTAATCTTTTCTTTTCATGGCATCATGCATTTCATCATTAGACCTGGTAGTTCTAACTCCCACACACCAAGAAGACCAGTCCAGGAAAACTTCCAAGATCTTAATTAACCTAGTTTCCTTGCCGCCCTTCCCTTCCCTCTCTTATGCTCCTTTTGTTCTTTAATGTATTTGAATTTTTACATTTTCTTCTCCCCTCCCCTCTGCTTTGCTTTGATTTTTTTTGACCCCCTCCATCTCTTTCACACTTCCTCTTCATTTCTATTGCACTCTATATTCTCTTTTTCTCAAAGGCTCAAGATGATCCAGGCCATATGTGAGTCTATTTAGCGTTCAAGTCCTTGGCCTACTTCATCCCTCTTCACCTTCGCTATCCTTTTTTAGAAGCTGGGAGATGTCTGTGGAGAGTTCACATAACGATGCTTTATGGCACTTTGCGGCATTGTTAAACCATAAATGTAGAGTTTAGGGTGACATTGAAACATTTGTATAAAGCAGGAGAGGAATCTTTGCCCGGTGACAACTGGATTTCCCTTTCTTTGCCCAAGTCCTTTGGTTGGGGTTGAGTAAGTACGATATATTATGTGACACATGCAGTTGTTGTAGGTTTGTAGTATTTGTCACAGTACTTTCATTACATGTCTAACAACCTGAAAAGGAAGTAGTTTATAGTCAGACGTCAATACAGGCAGAAAGGCAAACCATCCCAACCAGACATGCTTTTTTATTATTATTATTATTATTATTGCCTTGACTCAGCCCTAAACTCCAGAGCTTTTCATCAATAATATCAATATCTCCTCAGCTTGTTTGCAACTCTTTATAAACAGACCTGTCATTGAGAACAGAAAACTTTCCCAATGTTCTAGAGGCTCCCCTTCCAGCTCAAACATTGTCATGATCATTTATAACCTTTTTCATTTTCCTACCCGCTTGACAAATGTGATTGTGGGAGGTTGTTGTTAAGTTGTCCATCTTCGATGTTTTCTCAGGAACAAGGAGGCCCCTGGCCCGTTTGGCAAATTGACAGTTTCACTTTAGGGACAGGAGGGCCACCATTTGGGGTTTGATAAATCACTCCTGACAGTTGTGTCAGGAGTTGAGGTATGGCATGGCAGCTAAGAAGTCATTCCAAGCCATGGCCCAGGTGGGATGCGGCTCTCTAAAACTGCGAGGAGAGAGGGATTGCCTTAAAAGTCATTAGTCTCATGAAACTGCAAGGTACAGAGTAGGTGTCTAAGGACCAGAGTCTCAGACAGGGTGTCATTTATGCAGATTTACACATTCTTTTACAGAATACAGAGATATCTCATCTCTGTCCTCTCTTTTTGATCACTCTGCTACGATAAACATCGACTGGAAGAAGTACTTGTCAAAAATGTCATTTACAACATGAAAGAAATGTGTTTGTGTCACATGTGCAACGGCACACAATTAAAGCATTTTAGAAATACATTCTGAAGTCAGTAAAACCTCTCTTTTTTTCTTTTTTATGTCTCATATTTTCAGGTCAGTATTGGTTGCCATAAGAACACTTCCTGTTTGGTATTAATGACACCACTGTCTAGACCAAGTTTCACCGGTTTGTCTGCCAATTTAGACATACCAGAAGCACTGAGCTGCCATCCTAATGATGATTCCAGCTTCTAAACTTCACGTTTCCCAAGCCCATCCACAAATATTTTGATAGCAGGGAAATAAGCAGGAAATAAGTCTGATATATCCTTTCAGTTGAATGTTATCATATATTTTGTCAAAGCCATTTTGGGTATAGGGGTAAACCATTTTTTGGAAAATAAAGAGGCATTGAAATATCTTATTACTATTTTATGATTTACACAAGATTGAAATATGTAATAATAATTTTCCCCAGATATAAAATTACAAGCAGGGATAAGCAGTGATTATGATGCTCTCAACTGCACGTTTTTATAAATGTTTGTAACTGTTCAGGTAGCAGAAGAGACAGACAGATATAGGGAAATGTGTTGCTTCTTAAAAATACCCTCCAATGATTCTGATCATTGCATGTTAAGTTGAAGCTATGTATGTGTGGAGTGTTTTTCCCAGGATCAGTATGACACGTCTGTGTTGCCTGTGCCTACTGAGGGAGTAGTCTTCTTCCTGCCATCACCAGACTGGAGGACGTATCGTAGCAACAACCAACTGGAAGCTGTGAAATTCGATGGAGACAACAGTCTTGGGGAACACCAACCATCGCCCCCCTCCTCCATCACCAACACACACGCAAGCACGCCATACGCAGGCAAGCCTCCTTCTCCCAGCCCATACACCCACTCACTGTCTCCCAACGCTCACACAAAAATACATGCTTGTGACTCACTACCAAGACATGGGAACCCTAACAAAGACAATTCTCCTCATATTTTCCCCATAATTTATGAAAACGAATTTGTCTATTTTCAGGACTGTGTGCCCCGCTGCTATTATTCCACCATTCAATGAGGAGCATTGGGATGCTAAATGAAGGGTCTCTGTGATGGTACTTCAGCAAGGCAAGAAGGACTGCCACTTGCGTTGCTTTCTAGTCATCTTACCTTATAAGGTGGCTTGTCAGCACCACTCTGCTCCACACCTGGGCTCTCTTCATGAGGTAAAGCGCTGATCTCATGCCAGTGTAACAGCGTATCATTTACAGTCGTGTTGCCGGACAAATTGGAATGACAAAACATGAGTCCTTCATGAGGACAATGAACCCACTCGAAGCTTGCCTCAATCAGAGTTGCACTGTTAATTGGAGCATAGCATCACTACTGCAGCATCTAGGCAGCACTGGTTCAGCCTGCCATCTTCTCTCAGGGGGGATTTGCTTGGAGGGGGGGGGGGGGGGGGGTCTGGCCCAGCGCTGATCTGACACCTTTGTAAGCGGATGGTTTGATTTGGGCCAGGTCTTTCATCCAGACTGGCCTGAACCCAGACTAGCCTCCACAGCCAGCTGCCTCATCTATAACAGCGAGAGAAGACAAGAGAGAGGAGAGGGAGAATAAAAATAATTGTGCCTTTTTGTCCTCCCCATGTCCTCTTTCACCTCCTCCTCCTCCTCCTCTTTCTCCTTTTTTACTTTCTCCTGCTTGTGCTCCCCCTCCTCCCTCTCCTCCTCCTCCTCTTTTGCCCGGGGTCACGTTTTGATAACAAGCAGATGCCATCTCCCACAGATGGTAACCCGTAAGTAGGTTTTCCTGGCAGAAACAGACACCCATATCTATTGTGGGTTTGTGGAGCAGTATGTTGAACAGGCCTATGTACTGTACAGAATATAAAGAGACTTACTTTTCCACCGTCATGTAACAAGTCTCTTACACGAGACAATACTAACACAAGGTACAAACTGGACACCAGGGAGAAATCTCTTATCATGGTGCTGCTGTGTAAATGGGAATAATCCTTAAAATCCTGAGTATCTTAGGTGTCTCATCAACATTTAATGCAAGAAAAGGCCTGTTTTGCATCTTCACATCTCATAAATGAGAAACACGTTCTAAGAATAGACAGGAAAATACTGAGCATCCCAAGAGAAAGCTAATCACCCTTAAATAAGCAACATTAATGGAGAAACAATTAAGGCAACTGAAGCACAAAATGTTTTTTTTATTTGCGCTGCTCACCTTCCAGAAAAGAACAACTGGTGATTAGTCAGCTGATGAACCAGAGTGGCACCCCACAACAATCCTAATTCACACCCAGGAGCCAAAGACTCAGCCACTCAACCCCCCTACCCCCCACCCATTTGATGTAATGAGTACGATAAATACCAGTGAACAATTGGCAATTTCTTGCATCACAACACAGAAATTATTTTGTGTCAGAGATGATTCATGTGATTGTGACATCTGCCTCTCAGTCTGTGTTGTTCTGATTCTGCTTCTTGTGACCTTTGAAATGCTGCTGGATTGTATCACATTTAGACCAACATTGTGATAAAATAGGTCAATCTGAAGTGTGTTAGTCACATCATGAATGGAATTCTAACTGTGTGCTGTAGAATTATGATGAATTATGTATGGAACAAAAAAGTGTCTGATCATTTGAAACCATCATCTTTATAATACAGCCAAGTTGTTGAAAAGATCCCTGTGTTTATCTGTCATTTGTGGTACTTTTAGGATTACATGAGATATTAGATAAAATACTCTTATCGCACCTTTCTTAGATCAAACAGAGACTAAAACTTCCAGTAAATTCAATATCCACAGTTATTTTCTTCAAACTAAAAGTCTCTGAGAGCTTGTTTTAAGTTGACCCATTTTCTTTAAACAAGATAAAAGATGATAGAACAAATGAATAACTTTTTAAATGGAAAAACAAAATGGAATGCACTTGCTTCAATGTTTATATCGTTGTTGGTGGCCTAAACTACGTACGAGGCGTTCTGCAGCATGTTTCTGATAGCCCTTCATCCCAGCCGTAATGCACTTGTTTACGTCTTTGTTGGTGGTCCACAGATCCTAGTGTGAGGTGGCGTTGCCGATGGTATGTTTCTTCAAGCCTTTTCTGCATGTAGGAGGGCTCATGCCTTTCATTGCCCTTGATGTGGCTAAAACCTCCAGAATCAGACCTTGTACCAGTAATTAGCCCATGTATAAACTTTTAGTGTGGCTCATTGAAGGCTTAGGTAGGTAGAGGTTACGAGAGCGTTTGTTCCCTGCAGTGCTCTGTTTAAAGCACACCGCCCCAGGGAGCCGACCAACAGCCAGGGGCCTCGGAATGGGCTATTTGCAGACACATCCAATATGTCAGCGTCACTTGATGGAGATACGATAGAATAGATGAAGCTTTGTTGACAAATTATGGCTTAAAGGGGAACTCGCAGGTTATGCGTGATAGAAAAACCAGGATATTACTGCGAGAACCTTGCATGGTTGCGTTTTGCTACAGAGTTGAAACTAGTTAATGATTGTGTCCAGTGCAGAGGGATTTTACACCCAGAAAAATACTGCCATCACAAAAGTCATCCCTGTGAACATCTTCTCCCATGTGTCAAGTGTAATACTGTGACACTCTTATCAGCTCATTTTCTTGTTTCTCACCTCAGAATGGACATGTGTCACCTCATTAAAAGTGTTGACAGACATGACAGCCAGGCAAAGACTACCTGAAGGACTTACATAAACACCAGTCGCTCTGAACCACTTCCAACATTTATTAGCGTTCCCAAGAGAAATGGTCCCTGATCTCCCAGACCTCAAGGCTCCTGGAGAGCACCGACTGTGATGGCCCTAAGCGCAGGCATGAGCGCCCTGCTCTTTCTCCCAAGAACCAGCTTTCCCAGGCTGTTCATTGCAGTGTTTACTGTTTAACCGCAATTACACTGTGTTACACTGTTTACATCCGTGGCATTTAAGAAAATGGACTGCAAGCTTACTCAGGAAAATTAAGTGTGTACAGTGGGTTATTTCCGTGGGTGTGGTGTGTAAACAGTGGCGTACTTTTCTCATCACTCAGCTGCTCAGTGAGAGACATCGTCCTCTCGTCTCTGAGTGAGGTGGAGGGGGCTGCCGCTGTGGCATGCTGCTGTTTTTAGACCCCAGTCTCCTGCCTCATTAGCGCTGGCTGCAGCACACAGAGATGGAATGACCAGCTGGAGACCAGCACTGCAGTCTTAAGGGGTCAGGCGTGCGTCACAGTGTGAAAGCCAGGACGCAGGAAAATCCGGGATCCAGACGTGTAATAGTCGGAAGTGCTAAAGGGCAAACACTCATCCCTGGTTTGTGTTTGCACTCTCCTGTTTGTTTCATCCCGTCAAGACACGGAGAAATATAATATTTGCGGCATATTTGGTGATGGATAGGATTCATTCATAAATAAACAAATACATACACATCACATTGGATGCAGCTCGACTGTTGCAATGCATTCATGTCAGTCAGTTGTAAGATTATTTTTTTCACAGAACTTAATTCCCATGTCCTGAAAGCATCAATTTCTAAACTGCAGGGCTGTATTAAACTATTAGACATCTTATCATCAGTCTGTCTTCCGCCTTGCTTAGACTGCTCCTAGGATCCCTCATTATGATCTGGCATAATTAGCCCTGGTTCTAAGGGAATCCATTTACCCAGTAGGCTCTCAGATGCTGGGCCTATACAAATACTCCCACTGTACAGTATAAGATATGGGTCTGTGGGAGAGAGAGAGAGAGAAAAAGAGAGAGAGAGAGAGAGAGAGAGAAAGAAAGAGAGAGAGAGAAAGAGAGAGAGAGAGAGCGTGTTTCAGGTTAGACTATGGCACATTGTCGTCACATTTCTGGCACAGTAGTACATTATTACTTCTATCCTGACAGCGGAAGCAGCGATCAGCTTTGGTTGGTACTTGCCTGTTAACACCGTGCGTGTGCTGGAAACTGCATTTCTAAGAATAACCGGCTGACATGTTTAGTCTGTCAGAAGAGGTGAGAGCCAGAAAGAGGCAAATGAGGGGTTTGGCACCAACAGGTGTGACAAAGCTTCCGATCTCTTGGCTGCATGGGTTTTCTACATCCTGGTGTCCCAGACAGGGTTGAAGGAAACCCAGAGACGTTACAGTGATGTACAACATGCTTTCATTTCGCAGAGAACGTAAACATGATTTCAAACATAAATCTTCTGGCACCTGTTTTTGACTGACAATTTATTGGCTTGCTCTGAAAGAAGGGTCTTTCTAACAAAAATTCACATCAAATAATAGGTAACCAGTCAACGTACATGCCTAAAATAATAGGCACGTGTTATCAGTTGAATCCTAACACCATACATGAGAGTGAGACAGAAAGTAAGAATTTGTGCTAAAAACATGCTCATTACTTCTCAGAGCCGCTTTTGATCATTATTTCAAAATAGCACGTTCTTGTGTGAACTTATTAACCATGCAGTGTTGTACTAGAACTGTGCATCTACCATTCACATTCCCCCACTCCGTGTCAAACATACACCCGTTGCTTATCCTCTGGAGTTTATTCACACATCCTTAGCTTGACAGGTCCAAAAAAAATCAATCTGCAACACAATGTGGCACCTTCTAAAGACATGGACAATTAGATACTCGAATTGAATAACATTTACATTCAAATATTTATAGGAGAATTGAATTCAGTCTGTGGAGTGTACCTCTATGTATCAGCAAGTGTCTATGAGGTAAGTGATCTCACTGACTTACTCCTCCCAAGGTTTCTGCCATTTTCTCCTGTTCTCTCTAAGGGTTTTAGTTTAGGTGCAATTCCACAGGCAGTATGTGATGCCATTGCTTGTGTAAAATGGTATAAAAATCATACTCGACTCAAATATACAACAATGGCTTACAGACACAACAAAATGGTCCAGACCAACATGTCATTATAGCCAGTAGGCTAGCATGAATCTATAGGTTATTTGCCTGAAATTGTTCGAAATGATGTAACGCAATTCTAGGAAAGCGTGTTTATTTATGAGAACATTAGTTTGTTGCCAAGCATTCATGACGATGAAGCTAATTTGAGCTGAACCATTTGCGTTGTCAAGCGGTAGCACCAGAATGTGCCAGCATTCATCCCATGACCAGCTAGCCTCCAAATGCCAGACACGTGTTCACTCTTGCTGAATAATTCAGTATCAAGGCATATTTCCCCACAACAACAAAACTCAAATTCCTAATCAGGAATACTGTGTTGTCCAAGGCTGTTATTGGTGCGTAAATGGCGTTTTACATTCTGTGATGAATGTTCACAAATCATAACACAATGCTTATAGTTGTAAAATGCATAGATACTTACCGGTTCCTCCATAGCAATGATCAAACATCAACTGTTGATGGCCAATTACTCTTAATCCAAAAGAACCTGGTCTGTTGTGAAGCAGTTTGGGATTGCTAGTCCCACAAAGGCTGTGTCTGAATGGACAGAGAAAGATCCTTCCACAGGATCACATTTAGTATTGAGGGACCCAAGGACGGAATGCCCATGAGGACCCAAGCAGTTCACGATTCAGTAGGATATACTCAGGCTTTGGCAGGGCCTCCAGAGTCAGGGGAACTCTGGTGTGGATCATTTCTGGACAGGCTGGGGGCTCAGTGCAAGTCGAGTTAACGTGACAACCATTTCCAGAAACAACCCACGTCCTGCATCTATTCATTCCAAGGAAAACTAAGGAGGAGTCCATTTAGATATGGTGGAAAAGGAAATGTGAGGGAATTGGTCATCCAACATGAAATTGGGTTCAAACTCTGACGGCTTGGTTTGATGAAAAGCAGGCTTGTGAGGGGGTTGAGTGATTGTTAATACAGCAGTCTGAAGCCACACACAGCAGGTGATGAGACTGCTGGCAGACTTTGAATAACCTTTCCTTGATGAGTGATAGCATCTTTGGGAAGTGTTACATGAATTTGTGTGTTGTGTTTATGTGTGTGCTTGAAGCTGCTGCTGGATCCTTAATATGCATACAGAAGATAATTTACATACAGATATGTACCAACCTGCCCTTTATGAATATGATCGCAAACTCAATTATTGATTTATTATCCATCCTCTTTTTCTGTAAGACAAAATGGGTTTACTGAGGAGATTGCTGTTAGGACATTTGAAGCTGTAACAAAATGTATTGGTTTGATTGACAAGTCTCTCTCTTTCCCAGTTGAACACCTGCTTGTTGTGGTTTGTTCAATCAATGACATGTCTAAGTCACCTTGGTGCCTTCATTGTTTTTCCATTCTTAGGCTCCTTTTCTCATTAAAATAATGATCTCAGCTGCATAACACACACAGCATCATTCTGTCTTCCCATGACTGGTAAACAAAATATAAAGCCTATGGATTACATCTGCTTCCTGTGAAACTACCTCAAGGTTGGAATGGATACAGCTATGCAGGGTCTTATACTCTTTCATAAACTGGCTGGCAGAAGGCAATAAAGCAGACATCCCATCCTGGAAAGTGAACTCTTGATGGAAATGGAATCTTATTTCGGAAAGATAGAAAGATGGGGAAAAAAGAACACATACGTCAAGAAGGCAGAAGAGAACCAATGACAATAACAACATAAGAAATAATGAAATTAGAGAGCGGAGAGAGAAACCAGCAAGAAAGGAAGGAATCAGAAGTCAGAAATCTGTCAGGCATGAAATTACACAAGTCACGTCTTACTCACAGAGACCCTTTATTTGATTTAATTGACCCCTATTTTTCCCTGTCCCTCCTCCACTACTCTGGTTCTTCATCATGACCGGCAGCTGAGACCCCAAATTACAGTGTATTTCTCCTCCTTCTCTCTCCCTCTCCTTTATCCCCCCCGACGACTCAATACTCTTCATCTTTGATCTCACCGGCTCTGTTTCTTACTTTCTGCTGTTCACTTTTTTTCATGCTTGTTCTTACTGTTACTCCTCCATTCTCTTTCTTGGCTTCCTGTCTGAGAGTGGTCATTCATTGGCTCACCGTCTGTGATGACTTGATTCACACACACGCCATCATGTGTTGAGTCATAGCCCCTGCTCTGTACTTCTCGCTCATTTGTGAGTGATTTCATCTTTGTATGGGTGGAGGTGGAGTGTGACGTCACAACGCTTTCATTCTTCTCACTGGAAGAAAATGTGATTTTGTGGCTGAAACTGTGTCCTTGGGAGCACCGTGCAGAAAGCTTTTGATTTTAATATGATTTAAACTTACAATATATTTTTGATATTTAATTAAAGGTATGACAGAGAATACATCAGCTTTAATCCATCCTTACAGGTTATGACATTTTCAAGATGGCTCTGATCTTTAATTACAAATGGAAATGATTATGTTTATCCATTTCAATAAGTGACTGCTGAATGAAATGAATATTTTAAAATAGTAGCCAGACAGAAATGAGGGTTGGAACAGAATAAAATCTCAAACGGTGTACTAAGACGATTCTGTACCAACTGATGATCCCTCTGATAAGATACCATCTGGACTAGGCTAAGTGAATGGTCCTCAAAAATTGTACATAATGTCCATGAAAATGTCACATACACTATGTCTTGGAAAGAAATACAACATCTTTAACATTGACTGTGACACTCTCAGTACTATTGATTCACAGTGTTTCTGATGTGCACAATACAACTATGGTTCGATGAATGTGTACGTCTGCTTGACAGAGTTCTCTGTTGTAAAGGAGTCTGTTTCATTTTCTGTGATGATTTGTATTTCATTCTCTGATCTGTGTAATTTTGCATTTCACTTTGAGGCTGCTGGCCAGACTGGGCTGGCTGAGCCCCACTATGACATCAAGGACATTCCTTCACTAGATGCCCCAGGAACAGACATGGTGATCTGTCACTGTCCAGCATTACACAAAATCACATCTATTTGTGGTTTATTTTCATTGTCGAAGTGTATGTGGAAAATACGCTGCCGGACAGAATACGCTTTAAAAACCTACAAGAATAGTTTCAACCTGTAAGAAACGTCATCTTTACTGCTGCTTGGTAGCTCGTGTGAAAGAGGAAAATGTTTGTGTGCTGTTTTACTGTGACGTAAAGATGGTTTGATAGCTCTTGGTCTATCTTGGAAATATAATGCACAGTCTCTCTAACAAAAACGCAATCAAAAACAGAAATAGATTGTGGAGCACCAATTAATTATTCTAAATGTCATGGGGTTTGGTCCAATTGCTTGAAAGAGTTTTATCAACTCTAATTTAGTCGAGACATCCCTTGGTACTGAGGATAGTGACAGGGCAATTATCAGGACTTTAGCCAAGGTGAAAGGAGCCGATTCGCTTATTATCTCGTGTCTCATCATTGACACATATAATTCATCTAAACATGTCTCCTTTTAGCTATTATCGCAGATTCATGAATGCCAAAATCAAAGCATTGGCCTACCACAACAACCATATTGTAAGACTGTTGATTAAGATAGCACTGTTTATGGATCCATAGTCTTACTAATCAGAAAGCAATAACCTTATTTATTGACACACACCCCAAAAAAATAGAAACCTGATTGAGGCAGTCACAACATCACCAACACGCTTAAAGGACAACCCCTCCTTCTTACACTAGGAGACACGCACTAAACCATCCGCCCTTAAACAAGTTTGCAACAGTCTGGCTCGTCATTCGCAGACTGGCGCGCATGGACATGGATGCGTGCTTGGAACGTTACGCGGGACGACAGAAACGTTGAAGTAAAAGAGCAGTAGAAGGCTTATCTATACCACGACTGCCTGTCCAGCTAGAATATTACAAACTATATGTAACCGACATAGTTACTTAAATCAGTTGTACTTGTATGCTGTCTTTTTCGGAGTCAGTGTTCGCTTTACAAAAGATCTTGTCGCAGATATCCGAAAAGCACGGACATCTGACTGAATCTTATAGATTACAAAGATATACAGACAACTAGTTGGGATGTATGAAAGCGAAGAAGGATATCCGAAGTCTGCATAAACACGTTTTAATCTGTCAGGAGAAAAGATGATTCCGCCAGCCAACATGAAGGACGAGAGTTTTGGGAATGAAAACGAGCGGGACCAGAACGACATACCTCAGTCACCGGCAATGAGCATCAGTCAGGAGACGAAGGTATTCAGGCTTACCTCACATTTCCTAGATAAACTTTAAGACATTGAATTCAAAATGGGCAAATGTGGTGATGTAAAATCACTCCTTACTTTTAAAAGTAGTATGCTCAATTCTAATTGTAAAACACAGTCAAATGCAGGCTATATTAGATTAACCTGTCTGTCTCAGTTGAAGTTTTAGGTTGTTTGACTTAAAGAAAACGTTAATAGTCCTTTTAACTTTTTTACAGATTCAAAAACAGATACGCTTATGTTTTAGTGCCTGTTGCACATTCGGTAATTGGTTTGGTATACTCTTTGACATTTAATAGTCAATTGTAGGCCAAGTTGCTTTAAAATAATGAAAAGAAATGTTTGACACCTTTCTAAATAACAAATCGCCAAATACAATTAAATATTTTAAAATAAGTTAAATAAATAGTATATAGTAGTAACAGTAGTAGATGATTGTGGTACGATGTGTTTGTCACCGCATGATATAAATCACTACCAATATGTTCAGTCACTAAAGTGCTTTAAACTGGGGAACATTTATACATTTGATGCATTAAGCTCTCTCCATGCGGCTAGTTGTGGGGTTTATAGGAGTGTTCAGAGTTGCCGTGGGCATTTTGTCTCTTTCAGCCATCCACCTATCTAGGTCAGCCCTAGTCTAAAGTACTACAATGAGAGGTAAAATATTGTAGTGGGCATCATGGTCATACATGATGCTTTCAGATGCTAACTTTCCCTTCCTCCTTCAAAGCCTGACTGCGTAAGTAGGAGAGATCACAAACGACTCACAGCTCTCCAAAATGACAAATCCGCCAAAGTTACACCAGAGATGGCAAGTGAAACGTATTTCCTTTCATTGTAGCCAGGAACATTTCTCATGTGCACACCTCGGTGCTCTTAGCCAAGGCTCTGTGGGAGGTGCTAGGGCTCGTGACAGGTTGTTCAAACCAGTATCCTGCAGTAGATGTTGGATGCGGGCAGATTGCTGGACCTTCTCTCCGTTCTCAGAGAAAAGATCGCGCAGCCATGACAGATCATTTACTTAAAAAATGTATCGGTAAAGGCCCATAAGTAACAGTAATTATGTTGCTCTAGTAGCCTAAAAGATCATTAAAGTTTTGTCTCAACCTTCTGATTAAGAAAGTTTTACATTGAAAAGTGGCATTCTAAAACTCCTTAATATCAAATATCTCCTAACGTGTTTTAGGAAGTAAGCTTTTTGCGGGTCTCTTCTAGAGTCCCATTAGCCTCACTCTCTGCTATAAGGGGATCATTTATCAACTTCCATGAAGCTTTAGCTCCTAAAAAGGGCTGAAAAGGGCACACTGTAACAACAGTTTTTAGATGTATTCCATGTTCATGTCTAAATAAAGCTTGTTTAAATACAGTATGTATCCACCCTACATGTATTGTATATAAGCCATGCACAACAGATTCACCCATATGTTTTTCCAAACACCTTATGTACTGAAAAGCATAGGTGTTGTTGTGTATACATACAGCTTTGAGGAAGGCAGCACTTCCTCCTACTTGACTGCTTAGACGAAGTGTGTATTTTGAGTATTTAGAACCTCCACACACATATAATCTGATGCAGTTAACGTAATCAGATGATGATTCCACTCCTGTAAAGAACAGACGTTATTGAGAGCGCACTATGAAAAGCAATGCAACTGCAACTCAATGGCAGTATTTTCCCCATCCCAAAATGCTAGTTTGCAACTGCAGCTCCCATTGGTGAAGCCATTTTAAAAGCATCTGTTTAAAACAGCCTCACATTTCCATAGTGCGTGAGCTTTCGAAGGGGTGGGTGGGTGGAAGGGTGCCTGATTGATTGCTTCCAGATTGACCGGTGTGATCGATAGGTCTCATCACGCACACACACGCACAACCTCACACAACCTCACACACAAATGCATACAATGTGCAGTTATAACGGATCTGCCTTTTTGACCAAAGCTGAAAATAACCTCCTGGTCCATCCCATTTTCTGGTCCCTATTCCAGACCCATTTCCCTCATCTGTAATGGTTTATAATGGTCCTAAATCCCTCCAGTCTTACTATTACTCAGCGTAATTCCTAAATAACCGTTCTTCAATTGGTTGCTGTAAGCCCTACACAAAGACAGATGACATAAAATGATAATATACCGTTGTTTTCGTTCAGTCAAGAGCACAATAGAGTGAGCTGGATTTTCTTTTAGTCGAGAAAAAGTCCTTGTTTTGTAAGACAAGTGTTGAAGCTGCTTTTTTTCTCCTTGCAGAGGGATTACGCTTTATCCTTTATAACTAATGAGGCTGATTGAGGTTGGGGTGTTGAATTGCTACACAGCATGATGCAGATAGACATCTTCCACCCAGAGGAAGCTACAGTACCTATTACCTTTCCATGTAGGGGACCGTCAGGGTTGCTTGCTGGAAACCAACAGATAGACTGTAACTGTGGTCATTTCCCTGGTCTCCAACTGGCCCTAGAAATAGACTTCTCACTTGGAATGAAGAGTAATGAGAAGAATTGCACTGCTGTCCTTGTAAATCTAAGGTTGAACCTGAATGAAGAGCCACCAAGTAAAGACATAATGCCCTGATAAAGGGTTGTTGTTTGATGACAGACTGCAGTAGATTGAGAGTGTACTACAGCATTCTCGGACCTTGTATAGCTAGTGAAGTCAGTTGAAACCTCAAAGCTAAATTACCCATTTCATCACAACTAGCAGTCAAATATACACCTACGTCCAAGTGAATCAATTCCCTGCCTCCCTGCTATGCTCCCTGCCTTGCTCCCTCCCTCCTTCCATCCCTCCATCCCTCCCTATTGTCTGTCCTGGCTTGCCTTCTCTCCCTCTCTCCCACCCTCCTTTTCCCTCTCTTATTTCCCTCTCTCTCAGTTACAGAAACTGAAGCGCTCCCTGTCCTTCAAGACCAAGACCATGCGCAGCAAAAGTGCAGACAACTTCTTCCAGAGGACCAACAGTGACAACAAGCTCCAGACTGAGCTACTCTCAGACGCCAGTAGCAGTACAGGCCACCTTTCAGGCTGTGGGGTGGTCTCTCTCTCAGCCCCCCCTGCCTCTGCCAATCTGTCCATCCCCCCTGTGCCCCCCGCCATTCCCTCGGCGCCACCACCCACCTCGGTCCGCACGCCGTCGCGTAACGGCCTTCAGGTCGACCCTTCGGGACACAGCTTCATGGAGCACATCTTCAAGAAGCCCACCTTTTGTGATGTCTGCAATCACATGATCGTAGGTAATGGAAAACCTCTCTGTAACTTTCCTGTTTTCAAATGTTCCCTTTCATGTATTTTCATATGTGGCAAGAGGACAAACACTAGATCATCTCCAGAGATGTTGTCCAAGGATCAATCCCAATGCTGTTCACCTCATCTCTTGTTGTTCAGGGACTGGTTAGAACCATCAGTCTCGCAGTCTCCCTCCCTGCTCTTTCCCAGTCCCTGCCAGTCCAGAGAAACAGTGATGTGAACATATCTAACTACCAAACACCTACACCGCAGCCTGACCAAGGTCGGTGGGGCTGCGAGCCTCTGTCTACCATTCAGAGCTGTCACCTCCAATCCCCCAAATGCATGCTCCACTTCTACTGGCCACTGTGGCCAGCCCCCCTTGTCAGGCAGTGGTAGGGTGGGATCATAGGGAGGTTGCGTAACTCTCTCCTGGCAGAATTGGAACCCAGGTCGTCTGTTCCGTCTGCTCAGCTGGAGCTATTGCAGCTTCTCTGCTGGCTGAGGAGACAGGACTGTGAATGATTAGATAGGGAAGGAAACCAGGTAGGAAGGAGGGTTGGTACTTTAGGTAGGTAGGTGGGTAGGTGAGTTAGACAGCAGGTGGAGAGCTAGGTTGCTAGGTATGTAGCTAGCTAGCTAGCTAGGTAGGTACATTAGAAGGGAGGAAAAGAGGTAAGTAGTTCTGTAGGTTGGAAGGAAGGTATTTGCATGGCTTGAAGTATTTAAGAGATTAAGAGCCCCAAATGTGATTAATTGGAAGGTATGCGGCTAACTGAAAAAGCTTTGGTGAAACACTTGAGATCGAATGATGTAAGATTCTGTGTTTTCATGTAAGCCCTTACAAGTGTCTTAGTGGGAAGCCAGTGGGTCTTGGACTGCAGTGCTAGTTAGTCTGGTGTGGGAAGGTCCTACTATGTGGAGGCCTCATGAAGAGGGGTGATGCTGTGCTTCTCTCCATCCATCCTGCAGTAATGAGAGTCTGTGTGATGGCCAGGACCTAGAGCCCCCTGGACCACTCGACAAATGACAGAGACAGCAAGAAGATAGTGGCAATGGGTGTTACACCAGTATGTATACGTGTGAGTNTGAGTCATGGAGGAGAACAGCAGCACACAGGAGCAGACACACAGCAGCTGCTGACACGCAGACACCAGCGACAGGTCTGACTCAACAGCCTACAGAAGACTCCAACACCAAGCCAGGTAGCAGGGAGGGAAGAGCTCGGTGGTTAGAGCATTTCCGTGCGTGCTATATTGATTCGTAGTATGTTGAAATTACAGCATGTTCTGGACCATTTATGAGTGTTACGTTTAGCATTCAAACATGGAGATCGTAAATCCTCCAAGTGTTGTTGCATCTTTGACCAAGGATGTTTAAACACTGAAAGTCTTAACTGACTTGAGGGCTTGGCGTTCAACCAATGTAATCGTGGATACCAAACTGAGGTGCGTGCTACAGATTGGGAGTGGTACGTACACACCTTCTGATCGAGGGCAGGATGATGCACTGTTATTGATTACAGCCCCAGAAAAAAATGACTTCATACACACATGTCTACCTTTCCCTCTGCAGTGAATGAGAAAGTCAACTGAGGGTGACAGAGGGTGGAAAGTAATTTACAGAGTTGAAGAGAGGTTATTAATCCTACTCTGAAGGTCTAAAAGAACAACTAAACATGAAGAATGTTCTCACAGTTTGTCTTTACATAGGAGTGTGTGTTTTGGTGTACAGGTGTCCATGTGTTGAGGCACCCTACATATAATTGCGCAGCATACAAGGTGTATACAATATATGGAGATATTCATTTCATTTAACTTTTCAAAGCCATGTTATTTAACAGCCCAGAAGTCTAAGAATGACTATGGCAGGAAACTGACCTTATAAAGCATAACACGCAAGTGTCCGTGTCCTATGCAATGATGCATACCAAACAGGAATAGCAGTAACTTACCAATGTCTTTTTACAAATCAATTTAATCTTCATTCTGAGACTTAGATCCCTCATCTAAAGGAAGAGATGAAAGTCAGTTGCTGATGTAATTGGTTTGGTAATAGTCCAGATGTTGGTGAAGAGATTACAGGCTGATTGACAGCTACGGTCCCTCACTGACAGATAACTGACATGTGCAGCCTTAGTAGCAGTTCTGAAGCTCAGTCCTGCAGTGTAGCTGCGTCATGTTCCACACAGCTGAGGTCATAGGTCATAATGGTAAGTCTTGCATCATCACTTGCCTTAGCACCAAATATGACATAGATATTCACAATTTAAGATTGTATGTAAAGAGAAAGTGTGTCTACTAATAACAGATGCCTCTCAAACTCATTTGAGACACTGTAAGTCATGTCACATTTCTGCTCAGCCTTCTTGTAGTGCTCCAACAGATGGTTCATCTATAATGACGTGTTTTTATATTAGCACATGTGTCATACCTATATGCTATTGTCCCCAATACCAAGTAGCACTCGCTAAAAGGAGGTTAGTGGGTGTATTTTCACAGTGTAAAAAAAACTTAAAGGTCTTATCCAATTTGCAGAGAAAACGATTTAAAGTTCCTGTAAAAACCCGAGTCAACTCAGGTCAGTGTTCAGAAGTGATGTAGAGGAGCGAAAAGAGAAGGGGGAGTAGCCCGATGAAGGTCATTTACACAGGAAATTAGATAATAGAGACAGGAAACAGCACTACACAAGTATGTGTTATTGTAGGTAGAGAGTGTTTTGGTGTGCATGTGTTTGTGAAAGAGAGATAATGAGGAATTGGAGAAGTTGTCACAAAGAGTGAGAAAGGAAAAAGGAGAAAAGAAATGTGTGAAATGGGGAGAACGAAGGAGACGGAGAGAGATCACGTGTCCACCAGGAGATTGAGGGAGTGCTTGGCTGCTATCCAAACTGTTACTGCTGTGTAAATGAAAAATGTGCAGTTACAGTTGCCCAGCCAAGAGAGAATGCCACAAAGAAGGGTTTAAGTGCCATCATCATCCTTTTCCCTGCTGTTAATAGGTCGGGGCACGTTCTTCTCCATCTCCACCAGCCTCTCACCACTCCCATCGACATATCATGTCCCACTGAAAGGGCAGAGAGGCTGGCATTTTCAGATGGTGAAGTCTGGATGAATGGGCTCCATGGTTCATCCTTCCAGCAGCAGTCATTTAAGCCAAATAACTGTACCCCTTATCCAAGTTCACGTTGCTCCCCCGTCTTACTGCTCCATGTCTGTGGGCCATTCGGACCCCCTCTCTTTCTCTAGCTTGTTTTGAAGTCTTCTAGCTTGGTGACTTCAGAATAAGAAAGCTGTGTTCGGCTACGTTTTTGTTTAGAACGGAAAGAAGATGCGATCTAGCTTGTCAAGCTTTACTTTAGCATGTATTCATTCAGCAGCAGATTTCATCCAAAGCAATGCACAAGCAGTAAATATGTACAGCAGATGATCCAGCAGTTTACAGTTCAGCTGTATTTCACTGGTTAGTACCAGGAAAAGGTCTGTATTTTATACCACAGAAACCTGTCATCTGTCAACTGACAGATGGATCAGTTCTATCTCTTCTGTACACTTTCTAGTGTAACAGTTGTTCTAGTTGTTAGTGTGTCTTTGTTGCTCTCTGTTTCTGCATCGCTGTCAGCTGCTACTGTGGTCTGTATATGAGATGTGTTGCAGCAGTATGGGTCAAAACAGAAGGTGATGTGGTTCAGGTTTGCTCTCCCTGGTTTCAGTGCCTGACCACACTATCAAGGCAATAGCTACCTTGGTCACGAGGCTGTAATTACTACAGTCACACCGCACCAAAAGAGGAACAGGGGCTTTTTCTTGTCTGCAAAGGGACAAGGTGTCTGGTCCGAGTAATCTGTATCAGTATCACACACTCGCCCCTCACCAAGAGCCTGATCCCTGGCCTCTGGCCCCTGACCTGACCTTGATTCCTCTCTTCATATGAGCATGACCAGACATGCCCACCCCTGCATGGCCTCATTAGTAAACAAGCACAACAACCCGATGGCCTCTTGCGCAATGGGCAACCTCTTCAGCCAGGGCTTGGCCTGTTGAGCGCTTCATGTGTGCGCCTGGGCACATGAACGCCTGGGCCTAAAGAGACACGTGCTCATTGATTATTCAATAAAGGCCTGGGAGCAGATGTAGGTTCTCTTCACAGTAATAAGAAATGAGAGCAAAGCTAACTGGTGATCATGATGGCAGAGTGAAAGCATGCAGACCACATGCCATCTGCCTGTGTCACTGTGCTTTTCAACACTGCCATAACTTGCTTACTTTGCCCATTTTCAACTTAAATGGAGCAATAACAATATTATTTGTAATAAATTAGACTTGTGCAGCACTTTCCTACATAGCTCTAAAATAATTGAACAAGGATGTGTACATTGCGCATGTGAACAAAGTAGTTAAAAGCTCAAAGATTCATGGAAGTTGAGGGAAGGAGAGAGAATGGAAGGTCTGGTGAATGCGAGCTTGAGAAGGAAAGTCTGGGCTTGTTAGAGTGAGGGCGGGGTGTCAGATGTGGCTGGGGACAGTGTTCCAGAGGGAGGCGTGTTGCAGCTGAGAAGGCTCTCTCACCACAGGTAGTTTCAAATGTGGTTGCATCCGCAGGACTGCGGCATGAGTGGAGGTGTGGTGGAGGAGGGGCCAGGTTATTTATCATTTATCATTTAGGTGGTAAATTGTATTTTTAAGTACGTCCAATCTTTAAAGTAGAAGATTCATCGGTTAATGTCATGAACCGACTGCACTGATCTAAATCCCAAGATGTGTGCGAACACATCATGTTTGATTGACCCAAGAGGGACATTGACCTTGGCCAGTGTGGTCCCGAGGGAAAATAGTGGAAAATACATTTGTACGCAGGCCAGGAAAATTGTTTCTCCCTCTCATCCTTTCTCTTCTTCCTTTCTCTTCTCTTCACTAATCAACTCTCCTCTCCCTTCATTAGGATCTGGCAGTCAGTCAGAAAGATGGTGCTGAGCATCTGTTAGCACCTCCCCCTCTTCCCCACCTCCCTCCATCACCTCATCTCCCCCATCCCTCCCCTATCCACACCACCCACCTGCCTTCCCCACCCAAAACAAGACTTGCTCTCTCCCTGCTCACAAGCACAGTGCTGCATGACTTCCGAATGCAATTAAACCTGATTCATTTTCATTTACTCCAACGTCTGTGGCTCATATATCAATGTGATACGTACAGAGACGACAGGGGTTCTGCTGCTGAGGAGGGTTTTGTCTGAATACAAGGAAAAGAAAGAACAAATTAAAGAAACAAGAAAGTTTTAGTCCAATCTACGTTTTTTTGTGGGAGGGTGGGGGAGTTGTTTAAAAAAAGAACATCAGAATAAGTGAGGACACTGGGGCCCTTTGTAATGCAGACAGGTCCCATCAGTTCCCCCCCTGTTTGAGTTCTGATGATTATTCTATGCGGGATACAAAGGGATTTTGGATCATCCTGCTCTCCTGAGAGGTCAAGGAGGAGGACAACCTTGGTAGAGACTAGAAGCTGTGTGAGGGGGGGCTGGAATTACTGAGCAGTGATCATGACTAAAATGTTCCTTTTACCTTCCTTCCACATCTCTCCAGGAGGGCTGAGGTGTGTTTGAACTGAAACGACTGACATTTGAAAGTGAAAGTAAAAATAGACACATCCGGGGTCTACGTTCTCTCTCCTGGAGTGGTTAACGAAATCAACTGAAATCCTGTGTTTCTGTGTGTGTCTGCACACGTGTGTGTGTGTTCTCTCTGCCAGGTACCACAGCCAAGCACGTGGTGTTTCTGGCAGGGAACACGGCTAAGCATGGCCTTCGCTGCAAGGCCTGCAAGATGAGCATCCACCACAAGTGTGAGAACGGCGTGGGACTCCAGCGATGCATGGGCAAACTGGTGAGAGCAGCGCCAACATCATTATCCTCTCCATCCATCACCATTACGACCAATATGATCAATATCATTCTCAATATCAGCTGCTTTCCTAATAGGCATCAGCGCATCAATTACACTAGCACACAGCGGCAGGTTTCCGCATTGAGTTCACTTAGGGTCATCGTTTGGATACTGCAGATGCAAAGAAAATGATCCTTCCACCACGTATGGACTAGCAGGTCATCGTTTCCATCTCCTGTTCCACTGAGGCTGCCACACAGGTAGCTTTAATCAGAGTCAACATCGAGTGCACAGAGGCTTACGATGACCACACAAGGACATATCAAAGTTATTAGATGTTCTGTGTGCTCTCTTTGAAAAGGTACCTGTGCACTTTCCTGAACAATGATGACACTAGAATGCCATGGCTTTGTTGACAGTGCCAGCCGCACTGCCTTTGATGTGAGCGCTAGTAATTGTATATACAACTGAGACAGATACATGGCTGATCTCACTCAGTTCTCCCTGCGCAAGTTCTCCTCTCCACTTCTGCTCCTCCACCTCTCTCTCTTTCCCTCTCCTCATCTCCTGTTTTCTACCTCACCTCATATCTACCTCTCCTTCCTCTCACCTCCTCTCTACCTCTCCTCATTTACCTTCCCTTCTCTTCTTTCCATCTCCTCTCCTCCTCCCTCCTGCACCCACCCCCACCCCCCATGTGTCACTCGGTGATTATGAGGATTAGGAGCAATATATGAACACCCCTCAAGAGGGTGAACTGGGGGGGTGGCATATTAATGAAGCCATGCAGGCTTGTGATTGTCCAGTTGTTTCAGAGGTGGGCAGGGTGTGTGTTTGTGGATGTTGGTGGTTGCTGACAGTGCCAAGATTCATCAGTTACGTTTGACCTCCCACTCTCCGTCTAACCACCTGTCCTACACAGAATATAGAGGAAAGGAGTGGGGTGGGGGGGAGGGGAGGAGATGGCATGTGGACCGCATTTACGAATCCATGGAACAGTGTGGGACCTCCTGGTCCTTGTGTGAGTCCAAGGCCAGGTGTCCCCTGACAGGGACTGGCTGGGGGGCACGTTGTGTGATAGCTGCCACTACTTCTGAGACAACAGAAATAGCTGGGAATCCTATCAAATACAAAAGCTATACATGAGGTTAGAAAACAAACTGAATGGGAATGTTTGGAAAAGACCGGAAGGGGACAGAGTAGGACTGGTTCCTCTTGTTCAGCCCATCCATGAGAAGAACAGAAGTTTCCTTCTCTTTCTCTTTACAACAGAGGGCTTAGAGGGGAGCTGTGCAGAGATTGGATCAGCTTTCAAGAGTGGAAAATGAGGTTGAGGGGTGACGCTTAAAAAGAGAATAATTCCCTGTAGATTAGGACTCTAAATTAAACTGCCTCTAAATTTAGATGGCTGTATTTCTCGAAACCTGCTTATTTCTCTTGGCGGGATGATTTGGTGAAAGACTAAAAAAAGCGTCCTCTCTGGCATTATGAAATGAGCTGTGACTCGGAGACTTATGCAGTAGCAGTCAAACTATGTAACACAAGTGGGTACTTAAGTAGCTCCGTGATTTGCTGCAATATGATTCACAACTCTCTGAGAACATGAGTTCTACATGAAATTCTTTGTAACCTTGGAAGAATTCTCTGGAAAACAATTGAAAGGTGAATGAAAAAGTCCCTTTTACTGTAGAACCCTAAGGTTCCGTCCTTAGCACAACCTCTTTTAGTTTTGTTAGGTGCTGTTTGGAACCCAACTTGTTCTCAGTGATTGCCAATGGAACTTTATGAAGCTTAAAAGACCTTGAAAGAAGGATTTTGTATGGAACAATTATTCATAGACAATTCTTTGCTGTCACAACTTGCTGTCGATGCGAAACTAATTCAGATGCTGTTTATTAAAGCTGTTTTCAAATTCCAAACATAATACCGTACAAACTGCAAATCACTACACACCGCTGCCATGACTCACACTGACTTAAACCTCTGTCTTGTAAAAACCAATCTAAGCGGCTGAACCAGCCATCAAGGTCGCACAACAAACGTGTGTCTCTTAACCTTTCCTTAATGAGCTCTCCTCTGATGGTCTGACATCGCAGGACTGGAGGAGTGCTTATTGAGCTCAAGGGTTTCTTAATTTAGCTTATCATCATGAGTCGTGGAAATTGAAGAATTAATCAAAGCAGATTAGCTATGCAGATTGCACCAACCCTTTCATTGATTACTACAAATGTAAACAAACTTGGCAAAGACTGAAGGACTCCAGTGTGTTTGCACAGTATATGATGAGACAGCTGTGCTAATTGCAAATCTTGTGAATCAAAATCCAGAAATTAGTCAGACATAAAACGCAACTATAACAGCCAGGATACTGTACAGCATGGAGAATATGAAACACCCATTTTTACATAAAATCTCCATTAAAGTAACTTCAACCAAGAACATTATTAATATGGCCATCCATCATAGTGTTTGTTTTGGTAGTGATCGTGCATGTCAAGTTCATTTATCAGATCTCACCTGGTTTATATTCTGTTCTGAATCTACTGTGTCTGTGGCCTTTCTTACAGTCGTTTTGTCTTTTGATAGAATGAAATGAGAGTGAGCAGAGAGATGGGTTCTGAATCATGGTTAGGATTTAAGTTTCCTTTTAATTGTAGGCAAAACAGGGAGAACACATGACACATGGGATGGCACATCACAGTTAGACTACTGTAATCACCAACATCTGGATGCCTTGTTCTCAGATGACCTTAATGGACATTATGTAACTGTGCAGCTAGTGTACAGATCGTGTACAGCCATTCTCTTTAAAGCCCATCTACTACTTGGTTGATCCAAATCAATATACTCTAACACACAAGCATACAATACAAACACACACAGACATTACATAACTTCACCAACTAAGTTCCTGATGAAATCATCTCCTGTCCTACAGTGACACTTATCATGACTCTAGCATCCTTACACAGTCCAGATATCACAGAACACTGCTGTGCTTGTTTCATGTCACTTTCAATGGTGTTGCTGAAACCAGTATCATCTCTCATACCTGGCACCAATGTCGAAAATATTGTTGGAATGGCCTAGGGGAAAATTGAGTCTGTCTACCTTGGTCATTTGTTCGACCAAACTGTGTTGTAGTGCAGGCTTGCAGGCTGTACTTCCACACAGACACCAAAACCGCTACTGTTGTCCACTTGTGGAAATGAGTAGAGAGAGAAACAAGGTCATGGAGGATTGTTAATGTGGCGGTTGTGGGAGTGTGTATTGATCTTTCACTCTGTGCAACTCCTCTCGCCCCCCTTTTCCCATCCCTGTCTCTCCGTTCCTCCTCTCTCTCCCTCTTTCTTTTTCACCACCCCCACTATTCCTCTCTCTTTGTCTCTATCTCTGTCTAATTTTGCCTCTGTCTCTCTTTCTCTCTATCTCTGCTCCTCTCTCTCTCTCTTTCTCTCTCTCTCCCTCTTTCTCTCTCCCCCTCTCTCTCTCTCTCTGTCTCCCCACCCCCTCTGTTCCCTCCTCAGCCTAAGGGTTTCCGTCGCTACTACAGCTCCCCACTGCTTATCCAGGAGCAGTTTGGCTGCATTAAGGAAGTCATGCCCATTGGTAAGGACTGCTTTCTCTACTCTCTTCCTCGTACTCATTCTCATTACTGCTTGTTATTGCTCCAAAGCACGTTTAAATTGATTAACCAGATGGTACACTACCAACACCATAGATATTGCATTATTTTACATATTTAAATCAAAGACACAAACATGAACACATAGATTGTGAAATTAGGATTCAATTACAAAAATTCGGTAACCATTAGGATGAACTGTGTTTTTCTGTGCCAGTTTGAAACTGTCACTGCGTAAGAGCATCCTGGTTTTACATGATGGATGGATGTGTATAAATGTGTTTTTTTCCATGCTGCTATGTGCCTGTAGCTTGTGGCAGTAAGGTGGACCCAGTATATGAAGCTCTGAGGTTTGGAACGTCACTGGCTCAGAAGACTAAGAGACCCAGCGGATCAGAGTCACCCCATGGAAACTCTGTAAGGACCACCAAGCAGTCACTTTGTTTGGGTGAACTATCCCTTTAACTGGTCTTAATCTCCCTGTCAGGGTTGTTTTTGATCACATGGAGATCAGTGTTTAGCAAGCAGGCTTGGGGTTTTTTTGGTCAGAGAAACCCTTTTCAGTACGATGGCTATTTGATTGGTCTTGTCCTGTGTGAAGGAGTGTGGTTGGGTTTGTGGTTGGGTCGGGACTAGTGAGTGTTATTCTAGAAAGGTGGTTACTCAGACTGTGTCCCTGCCGCCTCCCCCAGGCCCAGCTAGAGAGCATTTCACCCCAGACAGAACGCCCCGACCTGGGTGGTCTGAACACGACCAAGAAAGGCAGTCTGAGTTTGCTCAGGGAGATGTTGAGAGGATAGACACACGCTGGCATCCTGGTCCTGAGATATACTGCTCCGAACACTGCTCCTCAGATAGGTGTAATGCACTCCGAGTACGTAAACACCACAGCCCCCCCTCACTGCTTATCAGCCTCCATCACAGAGGATCTGGATCTGAGGCTCCAATCAGATCTTAGCTCAACAGGGCACCTAAGAGAACTGCCAAGAGCAGCTGTCCTGAAGGGGCTGTGTTAGACTGTATCTAGCATTGTACGCACGGACATTATGACCACAGCAAGGTTTCTGATCATGGTTACTAACTGCTGTTATTACTCTTTGAATGTTTGGCTACAAGTAAAAAAAATATGTGATTAAGATATTCAAAGTGCTTGAACTGCGTAAACCATACAGTGTATGTTAATGAAATAAGCTTAATGGAAGACAGGTCTATTTGTTTATCAATAGACACATGGTATGCGATGTTATGGTATATAATGTTATGGTGTGTCTAATGATCTGTTTATTTATACTTTGTGTGTGTAGACAAGTGACTTGGCTCAGGTACCAGAGGAGGCCACAGCGCACAGTAGCCGGCACGAACTTACCAGGAAACATAGCGATGATGGTGAGGAGACTGTGTGTGCAAGGACACAATGCAATGCTGTTCATCCAATCATGCAGTACACAGAGAGATCGTATTGCTGCACAAGAAGACATCCACTGTATCAACATCTCTCTGGTTCAAAGTGTTCTAAAGACAGAACCGAGTTCTGCAGGGAACAGAACTCGGTTTGTCTTGGGTTTGCTTCCAGGATCTTCACTATGGTGTCTGTTGGAAACATTCTCGTGAGGTTTTCCTTTCATAGATGAGGACAATATATCAAAGAGAGCCAGACCCAGAAGGAAGAGAGATATCAAACCCATGTGGTGCTTTATATCTCATAGCCAGCCTGTGTGTGCTGGTCTCTCTCCTCCCATATGAAGACACCTGTACCAGACAGGGAGAAACTCATCACAAATCCGATTTGAATGTCTGCTTAGGGCTTTAGTACTTTCCATATTACGTAAGAACCTCCAAGGACTGACGAATTCAGTCAAATCTGTCGTTGTCGATGATCATCAAAAGTGTCATTTTCCAATGTTTCACTTTTGTTTAAAGGATAAATGTTTCCCTTTTTTGGGTTGCAGTTTTCACCGATCTGGAGAACGGCACAGACCATTACCATGTACCAGAGAGAAGGCCAGAGGCATCTCAGGTGAGGAGCTCAATACTCATAACATGAACAATGCTCAAGAAAGGAAAAGGATTCACAATGTACAGGAATTTCTTCAATTCACTATTACTATTTAATGTACCATTAACGTGCGGTGACCACCTTGGACTACCTCATTTATGGGAGAGTTCGAACCCATGAATTGGTTACACTTCACTCACAAGTGCGCATATGCTATAGAGCAGCAGGAAGTGGATTCCTTGAGAAACCTCTCCTTCTTTGTGAGATGGCCTGTTGTTTTCATGCGCTTGCAAGGTTGGCAGACCAGAACGCACAATCATAAATAAAGATTCCTTTGATTCTAACCCCGCTTCATGACATCACAAATGACCTGGGTGGCAAGAGCCTTGTCTCCTGACAGCCTCTTTGTCTGGAGCACGCTCTTTTATGACCCTGAGAAACGCAATGAGCACAGCGCTGCCAAATAAAACACCAGTATAAATACTGCCAGCGTCTACTGACAAATCATCTGGACTTGTGATATGGAAATGGAAAACGCTGACTCTGTCTGCTGGATGCTGTCGCGTCCGTGAAGGCAACTCAGTCTGGTCCCCATCAGCAGTCGACACACTCCTTGGACAACTTTACTCTTAACTCGGTGGTGCATTCACAACTTCTTGGTGTGAAGTTTTCAGGAGTTTGTTTACAGCAATGTTGGAACAGACTAGATATAGAGTTCAGGGATGGGGCAGGTAAAGGCTTGTATTGCTGTGAGAGCCTGTGAGTATTCTCCTTACTCTACCGGCTAGCTGACCGATCTACTCTGCTATCCTGAGGACCAAAGCAGATTCTAGTGCGTGGTCATCAGCAGACTACACTTGGCTTGGCTCCATCCCTGCTGAATTTCCCATGAGTTAGAGGGAAAGACCTGGTCTCTCTCCCTCTTGGTCTTTGGTCTCTCGCCTCTAGGGTTGCCTTGGTCTCTCTCTCCATCTAGGTCTGCCTTGGTCTCTCTCTTCATCTAGGTCTGCCTTGGTCTCTCTCTCCATCTAGGTCTGCCTTGGTCTCTCTCTCCATCTAGGTCTGCCTTGGTCTCTCTCTCCCTCAGACTCTTCCTCTGGCTCTACCCTGGTCACTTTGCCTCGTTCGTTCTACTTCCTAAGCCACAGGCACACACAGATAGCATCAGGTTCTGACCCCAGTGGTGTTTATATATCCAGCTCTGCTCTGTGCAATATTTAGTTCCTACGTGCTGCTCTGAGTCTCCGTTCATAATTCATGGCTACGCCTCAGTGGAAATTGGCCAAGTATTGCAAACTCAATATCAGCTCAAAGAATGAAATAATGAAAGTTTCATGGCAAAATTCTGGACAGAGACCAGTTTGAGCCCTACTTTTTGGGCTGTCAGTGTCGAATTCTGCAGTAGTGTGAAGAACTGAAAACCATTCATTATTGGCCATCTTATTTCCATGTATTTATAAATATTAATTCTTGTTTATCCTCAATGTCAACTTTGGAAAATAACACAAGCACTTTAAAAAGTGCAAACAAGAAAGATATACAAACTAATGTAAGGCACACTGTAAACACATGCATACAGATATGAACACACAAACACACAATCTAATCTCTGGTTTCTATCTCCTGAGGTCAGCTATATCTAAGACATTTCAAGTTTGTTTGCAGGCAGTCATCTTCCTGGGCCTTGCGAGCACTGCTGGAGGGAGGCTGTTTGTCTGCCTGAAGCCAGACAGACAAACAGACAGACAAACAGACAGACAGACAGACAGACAGACAGACAACAAGCCGATGCAGACAGGCAGGCATGGAGACAGAGAAGCAGAAAACAGGCAACATACCAACAAAGGGGAGGCAACTAACAGAGAGATAGACAAACAGTCAGACAGGCAGACAGAGAAACAGGCAGAAAGATAGACAGACCGTGTAATGAACAGCAGAATAAGCCATCCGCTCCACAGGGACTTCTCATGCTGCCTGAAAAGGGGGCTTGTCTCTGAAGGAGAGCTACACACACCCACAGACACATGACACACGCACAAACAGACATACACACAGAACACACACACACAGAAACTCAAGACTTAGACACACCAATCACACATGGACTGCTTCGCCAAATTTGGACTGTGTTGAAATTCGTGATTATCCTAGCCAACACCCCTTCTAAAAATGTTCAATGTCCAGATGTCTTCTGTAATGAAGAAGTCATTAATAAAAAATGTTTTAAAAAATGCATTGCAAAGCTTGCAGCTCTTCAAATAATTTCTAGATTATTTCTAAAAAGCTTTGCTTTAGATATCCACCATAAGAGACCAAACACTCTCTATTTCTGTCTTTCTCTCATTAACGCTCTCTCTTTTACGCTCTTGCCCATTTGATCTATCTGTCAAACACGAGGTTTAAGGTTTATGCCCTTGGAGAGCCATTATCTTGCTGTAATAGATAACGGATAGTCTATAGTTAGCTGGGAGTATGTGGATGTGTATGTGTGGATCAAACTCTCACCCTGGGCCACAAGAACAGTTAGCCTTGTGCATCCATCAGATAATACAGTCACTATCCCACCTGTTAGAGCAGGGGTCTTCAATCCTGGTCCTCGAGGGCCACTGTCCTGAGGGTTTTCGTTGTTTCCCTGCTCCAGAACACCTTATTCTAATGAATGAGCCTTTACCAAGCTCTGTGCAAGCTTCATAATGACCCTTTAATAGAATCAGGTGTGCTGGAGGCAGGAAACCACTAAAACCTTCAGGACAGCGGCCCTCGAGGACCAGGATTGGAGACCCCTGTGTTAGAGGAACAGAGGCCATCTTGTATAGAGGCTGCTCAGGACACTGAATTCTTATATAGCATCTACAATAGCATCAATGAAACACACGGCTTAAATAGATTCATACAAGTGACGTAAACACATGTCAAAATCCATCTCCCACAGTTTCTTCAGCAGGACATGTCAGTGTTGTTGGAGGTCTGAGTGCATGCAGTCAGAAGGAGACACAGGGATGTCTGTTCATTGTGTTAACACCTCAGCAGCAACATCCTCTCTCTCTCTCTCTCTCTCTCTCTCTCTCTCTCTCTCTCTCTCTCTCTCTCTGTGCCGCCCTCGCGTTCTCTCACTTAATTTCCGGGGTTTATATTCTAATGAAAACATAGCCTTCCAAGGTTTGTCTCCCACTCACTATTGTGATAGAAGTTCTCCAGAAACTTCTGCTGGTTGCTCAGGCACTGAGCAAGTCTTCCTCTTTGATTGTAAATAATACCCGCGTAACATGATCATTACGGTCAAATGGATATTCTCGGTCTATCTGTTTGTCAAACCTTTTCTGTGATTGTTTTCTGTTCTACAGTATTTGGATGGATCCAGAATACTACACAAAATAACCTACACGTTTAATTTAGCTCCAACATTAGTAATGGTGTTTTCTTATCTCTACTATGTATTTCACCACTGTAATGTGATGAATGCACTGTGGTAACCGTACACCTGTGTGTGTGTGTGTGTGTGTGTGTGTGTGTGTGCGTGCGTGTGCCTGTGCGTGTGTTTGTTACAGGAGCGTGGGCATTTGAGAAAAGACATCCTGCAGCTCAACAGCTATGTAGCCTTGTACACGTTCAGTCCACAGGAGAGCCAGGATCTGGAGATGAGGTCAGTCCAGCAGGATATAGACACACACACACAGTACACACACATACTGTACATATTTCAAACTGTAAACAGCACACACACCCAAGCACACATTCACAGTGCTGTTCACACCCATAGACATTTGTACTGTACACTAGTCTGGTGTTACAATAGACAGGTAAAAGGCAGACCAGACACACTAAAAGCGTCTGTGAAACACACAGAAAAAGCAGTGTTACACTTCAACAGTGTCTCTCCCTGTCTAACCGGACTGCTAGCAGTCAAACAGTCCAATCTGCTGCCGCCACAGCTTTCGGAAGGGTGGGTCAGACTTTTCTCTGTCAGACCTGGATGGTGGAATGGTTTTAATGGCCGTAGCCTGACTGTTTCCTGCTTGTTTCTCTGGGAACATTTAGCGATAACAGCAATCACCTCAGCCTCTCCTTGAATGCAGAACACACACTGTGTGTTTACCTGCAGCGATAAGCAGGCAGGCAAAAGCTGAATGTTGCAGTCACTGGTGAATAGATATCCTGTCTTTGTCAATGTCCTCTCTAATACCTCCCTTTGTTATTCACGATAATCTGATTGTCTTCTGTTTGTGTGTGTGTGTGTGCATGTGTACGTGTGTGTGTGCCTGTGTGTGCGTGTGTGTTTGTATACGTGTGTACGTGTGTCTGTGGTTACGTGTGTGTGCGCGGCGTGTGTGTGCATGCGTGTGGTCATGTGTGTGCGTGTGTCCATGTGTGTGTGCGTGCGTGAGCGTGTGCCTGTGTGTGTGTGTGTGTGTGCGTGTGTCCATGTGTGTGCGTGTGCGTGTGCCTGTGTGTGTGTGTGTACATGTGCCTGTGTGTATGTGTGTGTGTGTGTGTGTACATGTGCCTGTGTGTGTGTGTGTGTGTGTTTGTGTGTGTAGAAGAAGAAGAGAGATATTTCCATAAGCTTGTGGTGATTGATGCCAGTGATGTCACATCATGGACAGATGATGATCAGATAGACGTGAGGGAGCAGGCTCACCTGTGTTCAGATCAGTTTATAATCTTTTAAAGGCTGCCATCTTCCACATTATATGATGGTGTGATGACAGGACTTTTTTATTGGACTTGAAATCAGACTGAGAGAACAGAACATTCGTTTTCTGTCTGAACAGGCCTCGGGCCTAACTATCCATTTGGTTCATCTTACTTTATCTACCTACAACCTAACATCCAGGCCCAGACCTTCCTCCTCCCCTGTCCCCTTCTTGTCTCCTTCTTTCTCCATTTGATCCTCCTTTTATTCCCCTTGATCTTCCTCCTCTATCTGCACGCTGTCTTCAGTTAGCTTCACTTCATCTGATATTCATTGACAGTCACAGTAGTAGTCCAGTCATCAGGCAACTCCTGGGGCTGCACAAGCTTTTCAAGCCTGTCTAAGGAAAGCCTTGTCTCAAGGTCTCACATTATACCTGGAATCAATCATCAGACAGCGTAAAAAAGCAATAAAAGAAAAAATAACAAAGAATAACTACAAGTAAAAAGTGCTGGATGTTTAAAGCTGGGAATTCAGGCTTATAATTACACTCTGGCTGTAGTTCCATTGTTACACAGTTACTCAGTTCCACTCTATGGTCATGAATTATGTACTACAGCAGTGGTAAATGAATTACCACAAGGATGGCTCACAATAGATTTCACATCTTAAAATGTTTGAAGAAATGCTCGTGCCTGGAACCGTTTTCATTACAATAATCAGTTTGTTCTGCATGTCAGGCATAGTGTCTGAGTTTAGAGGGCATTCAATGTTTACATTCATATTTCGACACTTTGGAAAAGAAAGTCGAACAGAACCTTTCAGTTTAGCATTGCACAAATCATGTCCAATATATTTTCATTAGGGTCTCATTTGCTGCGAGGAGACATTTGCTGTGTCTCCATGAGTCACGCAGAGTATTCCCAGCAACAGTTTCTTAATTGGCTCACCAGAGGAATGACAGGAAACACACCCGTACCCGAAACACACGTCTGCCAGCCACTCACTGATTCACTGATTCTCATTGGTACAAAATACCCTGTGGCTTTGAATGAATGCCAGTCGTGACACGAGATGCCCTCGCTTGAGGATGCTTGAGGTCGTGGGTCTTCCGGTAACAAGTGTGCTCTGCACAGGAAAGGCCTGCTACCCTGAGCGCAGCTTGTTGGCTGTTCACATGAATCAGGAAGTGAGAACGTATGTCTTGTGGCTTTGATTGTTCTCTTCTTCTCTTGTCCTCTGCAGTCCTGGCGACAGGATCGTACTGGCAGACGACTCCAACGACGACTGGTGGAAGGTACGCTTGTCAGAGATGTGCTGCAGTCGTGCCATCAGCCGTACCGTTGTGTGTTAGCATTGAACTATGATCACCAACTGCCATCAACAGCATTTTCAAGACTTCTAGACCCTGTTTGATTTAGTTCGATTAGGCAGTATGCTTTAAAATGACCAGTCGTAGATGTAGCAAGTTGTAAACACAAATAGCCACTTTGGGTCTATATAGAGGAAAACCAGCTGAGAAATTGGGAGCAGCATCTGTTAGGAGGAAGGCAGCAGGCAGTTGGACTGACATGGGGAACAGACAAATGAGAGGCTGGTGAGGCTTTGGGGGCGCTGCAGGGGTAGAGGGGGCTAGATGGAGCTAGCGTCTCTCTCTATCAGACCACAAACAGACTCATACATCTCCATGACCATTGATGTTGTCACTGACAGATCACACCAAGGCCAGGGGCCCCATCTGGGCACCATAGCACACCTGATGTTTCTGATACTTTTCAAAAGGCAGGACGCTGGTTTAGTATGTCTGTCTCAGTCATGCATTATATTTAGATAGGTACTACAAATGATAAAGATGACTGCATTGCGCAACATCTGCTCGATCTCCTCGTCGCTGTGCTCGTTTGTTCTGTGGATGTGAGCATGAGGAATGGGAACGCAACTCAGCACAGTGAATGTTGGGGGGGTAAAAGAATCTGCGAAATGAATAATGATTATAATAAATAATCGTAATGGTTAATTGGTTTCCTGTGTCATCTCCGGACTGCTTCACCAGGGCGTCATCGAGGACAGGGTTGGCTTCTTCCCAGCATCCTTTGCTCAGCAGGTGCGGGCGGGGGATCGAGTATTCCGTTGCACCAGGACGTTCATCGGCTGTAAGGAGCAGGGTCAGATCACTTTGAAGGAAGGACAGGTACCTAATGACCAAGTCTTAGTAGCCTCAGGATGACCACACACACAGCCATGAAGGGGATTTGCAGGAAAGGTACCACACATTTGTTAAGACCCAGCCCCTTTGATGTTGACCATGCCTCTACAGACGAGCAGTCAGACCCACACTCGCTCCACATCCTCCTCTTCTCATCGATCCCCACTGGCCGTGCGCACACGTCTCCACAGTCTTGCTCCCCAGAACATTCACATCAAAGGCTTGACCTGAGCTGGCCAATAGACAGTCCCTTCTACACAGTAACCATGGCATTCTGGTTTTGGCATAGCAAATGGCTTTCTCAGCTCTGAGCCATCTCCTTCTGACTCTACCCCAATGCTATGTGGGGTGTTTGTGCATTCTGGGGATAGATGAGGCCAGTAACCCCAATAGAGATGCAGTAAAATACTTTGAAGTTCAGTCCATAACCTCAGATGAGCCTCCCTGTTGTATTTCAGGCACACAAACAACATCAGCTTGAATCTGTCCGTCAACATACACACACAGTCGTCAGTTTCTCATGAGCATAAATAATATGATTGTGGATGGTCAGCAGCTAATTTGATTTAGCGCGGACAGAAAAAGACATTCTTAATCTTGACAGGCTCTTGTTTTTATCTTGGTCCCCCAGATTTGTGTGAGCAGTGAGGATGAGCATAGTGGCTTCATCTGTGTAGCCAGTGGAAAGAAGAGAGGCTACGTCCCTTGTGATGTGCTGGAAAACATCTGAGAAAAAAGGTGAAGAGAAAGAGAGAGATGGGTGGATGGCAGAGAAAGAGAGAGATGGGTGGATGGCAGAGAAAGAGAGAGATGGGTGGATGGCAGAGAAAGAGAGAGATGGGTGGATGGCAGGAGACAGAGGCGAGAAACCAAGTCCTAAGATGCACAGTATTGGTGACTCTGATTGTCACTGAGTGCAGATGCCAGACTTGATAGCACCTTCAGCTTCCTAATGGCCACCTGAATCCACGGAGGGCATCCCCTGCTGACCTGTGAGTGCCCCTGCTGCTGCCACTAGAAGGACCAAGGTCAGCCCATGACTGGAGACCCTCCACACCCTCTTCTGTCCAAGAACAGAGATCCTAAGACTCAGAAGCTAACAGTAGAACTCATAGAGAGAAGAGTGGGCTTGATGAATAGTTGGGCTTGGGTAGATTTTTCAGTTGTCTTGTTTAGTATTTTTTTGTGAAATGAAGGACTGCTGTGGTTTCTTTCACAATGTTGTTTGGAAGTTCCGGCAACAATAATATGCATGGTTGGAGTTGTGTGTAAGTGCGTTTTTGCTTTCACTCTGACAGAAAGCATAGGGAAATCTAGATTTGTTTACATGTTTTTCATCAAATATGTTCTTTTCTGTGAGCAGTATGGCTCTGTCTCCCTGTTTGGTCTGATTCCTTCAAATGAAGGCTACAGATTAATCTCCAAAACATACCACGTAACTCAACATTATTATTATTGCTGTTCATACAATAGAAATTCTCGACAGTATCACTAGCTGTAACAAACATTAGGAGCTTTTCTTAAATACATGTTGTGTCACGCAATACCTCCCCACCAAGATGTAGTCTTGCCAGCAGTGCTATACTTCCTGTCCTTCAGCAGCATCAAGCTGTGATTAGTCCAGGTTTGGGGATCCAAACGTCCAGTTACTTTGTTGCAGAAGGAAAACAGCATAACAAGGAAACTGATATGAAACGAGAGGATTTTCAATGGAGTTTGAATCAGATCAAAGATATTCATAAAAATAAGATTTTGAAAAAACATTGCTGTTCCCCAGTGAGAAATACTGTCAACGATTTACCCCTCGGAGAAATTTCTTAATGAATAAGGAAGATTATTCAAGTCTTTATAAGAAACTTTAGTAGCTGTCATGTTGTCTGATGTTTACAGTGCCTACCAAATGTATTTGTCTGTGTAATGTTAGTCTATCTGCACAATACTTTTTACCTTGCATTTTATTTGACTTATTCCTCTCACAAAAGGCTGAGCAAACCAAGCATGGATTGGAACAGACATTCTTTAGTATTTCTCATGTTAATGATGTTAAATCTCTTTTGTATTTTAACGTCTTGAAAAGAGAAATATAAGAGTTACCTGCAGGATACACAAATATCATGGATGTTATGATGATCTGTGTGTATGGATGTATGGATGACTGCTCCACTGGCAATAACATGGTCAAACCTTTTAAGTTTCCACAGTATTTTCAAGCCATGATTAATAATAACTGTAAGTTATACTGTATTCTTCAAAGTATATTTCTCATCAGTTTAAATCACTGGAAGTACAAGGGATTGTGGCTTTATTTGAAGTGTAATTATTCTCTACACATTTTGTCTTTGTCCAGTTCTGTTCTTTTAAGTTTATCCTGCGAAGGTTATTTGCCGTTTCCCGCTCATAACTGCTGTTGATCATTATTTTAAACAAAACTGCAAAGTTATGTCAGTTGATCTTTTTTCCAAACATTCTAATGCCCTGAAACTTGTACATACTGTATGCACTGGATTAAATATATTTATTATCAAAATACATACATAGAATTAGTTTCTAGATTGATTTGTAAAGTTTGTATGACTTTCTAAAACCTCCAAACATAAAATCAACTTCTCTCTGCATCCTCCCATACTCTCTCGATCCACTCTTTCTCTTTTCTTACTCGTCTCTTATTAGAATGACATTCCAGTTAGATAACATCCCAGTTAGATAACATACAGTCAGAACAAATCCATGGAGAAATGACAGAACCAGCAAATGACTACTATTCTTTTTGTGTTGAATCAGACACAGTCAAAGAAGACACCCCTGGGGCCACTCTGCTCTTTCAACCCCCCATCCGCACTCATTAACTCTCAGGTGCTAATTGGCTTTTGATTGGTTCAACTAGACCACTTACAATTAATCATATATCCTCGTTAAGCCGTTATGACTCATTTAGTTTTGTTGTTGTTGTTGCATATAGTTTGTTCAGTAGCTTATTAGTATGTTAAAAAACAGACTTTGCAGGGAATAGGCGTGAGAGGTAAGAAAACACTACAGCTTATAATAAACCTCCTCTCCAGGATTTTCAAATGAACCTGAAGCTATGGATATTTCTATCCTGTACATGAAGCGATCAAAAAGATTCAGCGATGGTGCTGGATGTGTGTTCTGATGAAGAGGCTGCTATGCCAAAGTGATGACCCTCTGTATTCTCTGGCCTGTTATTCAAGAGTTCTGTGATAAAAGGTGAGATTACTATCCTTCATCTGCCTTGATATGAATAGCCACCATAGCTCATTAAAGGAAGTTGCGAAATCCATTTGGTGAGTAAGACTTTCACAATCCCCGTGTAAGAGTTGGCTGTTTCTCCTATTCAGGGATATACTGCAGGAGTGCTGTGTGTGGAACAGGATGAAAAACAGCTGACAACAAACATTGGACTGCCGCATAAACAAAGCATTTCTCAGGGTTCTCATTTAGTTTATGAGCCAGAACTGACACGCGAAAGAGTTGTGTTAATGCTGAGCTGGAACTTGTACTGTTTCTGTTAACTTCATGAAAAATGGGATACAAAGAGTGGCATGACATATTTGTAGAATGAAACCGTTTGTATGTCCAGATAGACTTAAAGCTCTAAGTCAAAGCTCACTTCAAGAAGCCACTCAGATTCTGTCCAATCACTATCACAGGTGACATCCACCAGGGATTCAGAAAGTCACTTTGGACAAATTGGTTGTTTATGTGAGCATCCTGGGTTGGCTTCTGACATGTAGATGAATCTGATTGTAGTGACAGAAGATCCCGTGCTGGTCTGATGAGACCACCAGCTGAGGAGCAGGGAAGACCTGAACCAAAATGTCTTGTTTTAGAGATACGTCTAGTTTTTCATTTGAAACAAGAAAGAAACTTCTTGTTTACATTAGTTACCTTTCCTACCTTTGTGACTAAGCCACAAAAGGTTCCAAAAGCTATTGCTTACAATCACAGGGCATGTCGTTGTCAGTATCCACTGTTGCACAGACATGGGAAGAAAGGCTTTTAGAAATTTCAAGTTTGTCTGCATAGGATGATATTCAATCTGACCGAAAGATGTTTGAAACACAAGGTCTGTTTACCGCTGATGGAAAATATGAAGGAGCCTATCTGGGTTTTTTTGGTGTGAATTGTGAATCCTTTTTAATTGCGGCTGAATTAGTTATCTTTTTTATTGCCGGTAGGTGATGGATGCTCTGCTTTGATTTCCCTGTTTCATGTTCTGTGATGATTTCTTTTTGTTTGTTGATGCCTGTCTTGGCCAGGATACTCCTGCAAAACAGATTTGTATTTATTTCGGTGAGTCATTTTCCTGGTTGAATAAAGCAGAAAAGGCATCAAGTGTCTTGAGCTCCCCTGCTCTGTCTGTTTCACTGTCTGCCCTCCCTTTCCTGCTTCCTCTCTCTCTCCCTGTCTTCATGTTTCACTCTCTTTCACCATCCTTTCCTCTCTCCCTCTCGCTCTGTCTCTCCCATCTGCTGCAAGGCTGCTGCAGGGGCAGAGACCAGCACCCCTCTGGGTTCATCAGCATCCATCACAAGAGATTAATTCAGCACATTGGCTGCTTGCTGGCTGTGTATTGGTAGAACTGGACCAGGAGAAGTATTTACTGTAAAAAAAATAAAAAAGACATGGTGTCTCTGTAACAGATCTGATGGACGATCGACCGTGACAGTTTGACAGTTGGATCCATTTGGGCGGGAAGACAAAGAGGGAAAAGGAAGCCATTGACAGAAAAGCTAAAGAGAAAGAGCAGACAGAGTGTTTTGATTGATGATTCAGTCAAAGCCCAGTGTAGTCACCCAATTACTTTAGTTCAGCAAGTATATTTTAGGGGCTCTATCCAGATGGTCAAAACTGTCAAAGATTAGGAAGCCAATTTTACATTTTCAGATTTTCAATGGTGTGAAAAAAACTGCTATAAAAATGATTATAATCTGGTTCTAGATTTATTGTACTAGTAACAAAGTTATTTAATGAGGTAAGTCCCACGTAGATACTTCTTCATGGTTCTGATTGGTTCAGTGGACTCACCAGACCTCCTCCAGAAGCCACCATCAGCTATACCCCTGATCGCTAGTGTCTTCACAACAACACTATTTTTAGGCCTAAGGGCATGGAGGACTCAGCCTGTCTTCTTGACAGACATTAACAAGCCCAGATATCAGAACAAACTATCATAGCCGGAGAAAAACACTAGGTCTTGACAAGGTGACATCCCCTTTGATGTGACCAGTGTGTGTGCGTGTCTTTTGATTTCCTTGTTTTTACAAAATACAGGTTCACACAAAGCTGTCTCCTGACTGGGCAGGATTTATGGTATTGATCCTTTTTTAATATAATCTCATCTGTCTATCTTATCACAAGAGAGTGGTTAAGATGTGAATTTATAGCAACATCATAGTTATGATATTTATAACAGCATAATAGTTGTAATGAAGGTACGATGTGTTTCCTCATATAGACCACCAGCTGGCGCTGCAGACCTGCTGGTGGCTTAGCAGACTCATCTTGAAAGGGTTATTCGGAAAAAAGGGCTTTTCCTGTACAATCCAAATCTAGGATGGTTGATGATTTATGCATTTTCCATGTAACTAAAGTCTTTCAGAACTGTGCTTTCCGTGTTGTGGAAAGAAATTGTAACATGACTTCACAACTGTAAGGTCAAAGTTCAATTAGCCTGCCGATGATTGCAGCGAGTTGTTTTGATATGTACCACACCAATTCATGAGCGTTTGTTAGTGTATCACTCTTCACTAAGCTTGTAAGGTCTACAGACCATAAACTTGCTGTTGCTTAGTTACATGACCACTGCATTGGGTTAATTAAGAGAATCTGGAATTGCATTGAGAATTGTAGAGGAGAATCCACAAGGGATAAATACAGATACATATTTTGGAAAGTGAAAAAACATTTCGCACCAGGTTGCATTAATGTGTTGCAACATCTTAGGTTAATTCTGAGACGTTCAGCTTTGGTGGGTTGACCGAGGCATGTTTACCAAAGTTCATGTGGTTCCTTTAAGGAAACCACATGAACTAGTGTGTGTCTAACTTAACACTAAAAGGCTGAAGAAGTAACACGTTCAACAAACAGAAACTCTGAATTAGCGCTTTACACTGAAAGCAGCATAAAAGCCTCTCTCAATGTGTGGCAGGACCTCGCTGTTCAAGGTTAGCTCGAGGTTGAGGAAAAGATGATCCATTCACCAGTATATGGCTGCTGATGCTTCTCTATACAGGTGATTCTTGTCCTCACTGCCATCCCCCTCTGTCTTTCCCTCTCTCCTTCAACACAAAGCATGAGTCTCTCTTTTTGATACATTATTCAAATTGATGAATACACTCCTAAATGTCATGTGGAACTGAAAAAGATGACAGCTGTAACAGCTGTAATTCAGTCTCACGATGTGGAGCCTCTACCAAGGCATGACAACAGCTCTCTGTCTGAGCTGGAAGAATGCCTCACAGGTATGACTGCCTTGCCAAACAGATGAGACTATAATGAGTCATGCTATGGCTGAAATCCTGTTTATAAGATATATCAAGCACATTAGGAGTAACCCAAACATATTTAAAAGCCTTTTCCCGAAACTCAGAACCAAGCCGAAATTCAACATCCCGGGTCAGTATAGCCCAAGTTCAGCCTCTCCCCCTTGTACAGTTATAGTATGCAACATGAGTTCACAATACAGGATATCACTACATTTGCCCAACTGTATGTCTATGTGTGGTGGCTTTGAGTCATTGCAGAAGATCTGGTTCAACAAGTATGAGAAATGGAATGCAATTAAAAATGTTAATAAGCATCTTATGAGCAATTTTATACTGTTTACAGTAGATGAACATTAAGCATTCCAGAAACACTGAATTCCTAAAATGTTATATAAAGCGGTTTGTTTTGGGTAATACCAGAACAAATATTTCATGAAACACCTGCCCAATGTGTGTTTTCTTGTACAGCATGAATAAGAAACCAAGCTTGATCTAACTTTTCACAGACCCAGAACAGATGCTTTCCGACATTAAAATACACATGTTGAGTTTTGTCCATTTTGTCTGAAATGAATAGTGATTCATCTTAAATGTGGGTATTTCCCCCTGGTGAAAAGCAATGTGGGAGGTGTTTTGTCATGGGTGGGCTATGTGAAGAGCCTATAAAAACAATTTAGACTCCAGTGGTCTCATTATGAGACAAACCCCCAAGCACTTTGCCAGCACTTCCTACAGACAAAGATGAATTCTCTTTCCTCTCTTATTTGTCTTATCTTGGCTTTCTCAGGTGAGCACATTTTACTTTTACTGTATTTCAAACATGTTCAGCCTTACAAATCAATGTATTTACTTGGTTGCCCATGATCATGTTTTGCGTTCCCCTTATCCTGCAGTCATGGCTATAAATGGCAGAGAGGCAAACTACCTTCAAGATGACTGGGACTCCAAAGCCGAAGACACCATGGTAATGTCTAGAGGTGGCTCTCTTGAGAAACACCTACTTTGTTTGTTACCTGCAAGTCAACATGCCTGTAGACCATCTCTTGGTCTTTAAGTAGGTACATGGATTCTAAACTCCTATCTGTCTGTTTCTCAACCTTTATCTTCCAGTCAGAAAAGGCGGAGATACCTGGAACTTGTTGGGCATGCAAGAGGATTCTGAAGGAAGTCAAGAGTCATCTGAGTAGCTCCGATACTGCAACGGTAATGTAAATCCTGCATCAGATAGAACTGTACAAATAAAATCTGAGGTTCTAACAAACTGCCCCTTGCTGCTAAAGGTTCAGAATTTAAGTCGCTTTTAATTGATTTTAAAAAAATGTCCGACATATCAAAGATTATCATCAAAAATTTATAAAATTCAATGCTGGAGACACAATACTCTGGTGCTGTTACAGGCCAGTACCCTAATATGATGCAAAAAAAAAAAGAACCCCCCCTAAGATTGACACAGAGCGTTCGGTTTCTCCAGACCGGATGATGGGTATTCATGTCAACAGCTACACATATACTCTTGTAAGATGGTCCAATTTTTTATTGCAGACTATTAAAGAAAAGATGATGGATACCTGCAACAAAATAAAATTTGGAAAATCATTGTGTCGCAAGTTTACCGAAAAATTCTTAACTGTCTTGACGAAGTACTTGTCCGAGGATTATGACGTGAAATCTATATGCGTCAAGATCGACTTCTGCAAGTAAGTGTTCTCAGGGTTAGCATGGAATCAGATGAATAATGACATACTCTGAGAAATATGGATTAAATCCGATACCGGTGGGTCTCGCAGGACTGTCGTAAATGATTAAGGTCAGACATACAGATTATTGGAGGACATTCAGCCAAAACCCAATGATTGGACTGGTTACTTGTCTGTCTACCCCCTGGCAGTAAGCAGGTTCAGATCTTGTGTTTTGGAGGAGAGTCTTTCACAGGAGGGGCTTGGATATTTTGGTTTGAATCCTTTCAAATTCTGGTTTGCAAAACCTGTTTTCCTGCCTTTAAGAAAGTCACATCAACATGTTTTTATATTTTGCAGGCCCAAGCTCGATTGGGATAAGAAAATGATCTAGCAGAATCTACAGTCTGCAGAATCTACAGTCTGCAGAATGCTCATCCAAGTTAACAGCAGGCTTACACCACCTTCTCACTATCTCATAGCTTCTTTTGACTGTGTGTGCGCATTATGTTTGACTCCTGAATTAGACATTAAAATACATTAATAACTGTAAAAAAAAAAGAGTTAATAATGAATGAAACATTATTCATAGTAAGTCTATTGAAATAAAAAAATGTATCGCTAGTGGAATGTGTCTCATCCATCCACATTCACATTGAAACCAATTCTGTCCACATCTGAGCTAGTCTTCAAGGAACTGTCAATCATGACTTTTCTAGTCTCTCCTTCACTAATATGGGACAGATATAATTGACATGCTCTTTGAAAGGTGTGTGAAGAGCATGTCTGAGAAACGACTGAAATCCAGTGTGGTCTTAACTGGAACCCAAAGTCACAGACCACATCAAACACACGGTTTCACTTTAAAAAACTGGGTCTATATCAGCGTAATTAACTAAACAACAAAGAAACTAATAGATGAACTTTATAAATCAACACCAGTGTGGGGTCAGGATAAGGTGTTACACACACACACACACACACACCACTCACACAACACCACACACACACCACAGCACACAACATACACACAACAACACACACAACAACACACACACATACACACGAGTCACTACCACACAGTATAGAGAGAGGACACATCAAACTGTGACTCCGGTTTTCGAACTTGCCTGAGGAAAAGACCAAGCAAAACACTCAGGATCTCTACCAATATGGACCCATTTATGTGCGTGTACAATAACTTCGAGAGACATTACTTGCTCCTTTTGGTAAAAAAAACTTCGCTTGTTTGGAAAAATAAAACGGGCGCACTAACGACCTTATATTTGAAGAGGTTTTAAAACAGGTATGCTGTACATACATACGATTACGCTTAATACGAAAGTTAAATCGGTCTACTACCACATAGTACTAACCAAACCACAATACTAAACAATCATTTATAACATAACACCACTTGGGGAGCATGACCATATAAAACGTTTGTCTCATTGTTTTACAACATCATGACCCTAAAAGACCAGTGTACAGTTGGAAACAATAAGTGTGTCCTTCCACAAACAGAACACTGTGGTTACTTCACAGCTACTGATGACAAACCGACAATTACTTGTTCCTTTCACAGCTACAGATGACAAGTCGACAATTCTGTCACCATACAATGTCAGTAGAAAATAGAGTCTACCCTTTTGTTTTTAATCACGGATGTATCCATTTACCTGTCCTTCAGCTTGTCTGTAGTATCAATCTGCTTCCAAAGAATGTAAATGTGTGTTTTAAGAAGCACTGATGGTTCTATTCTGAAAGTGAAGAAACGTATTTGCGGTTACCTCAGAACACTCGTAAAGTTGTTAAACCGCAGAGAAGATGACTGTGTCAATGCAAATATGAGACTAAAACCAATGTAGAAAACAGACTGAGAAATGATGGCCCTTTTTTGTAACAGACCAGACATATGTCCTGCTGATGTGTTATCAATAACTTCGAGACATTACTTGTTCCTTTGAACTCATTTGAAAAATGAAAAAAAAAACATGCTTCATTATTTGAGATGTTTAACTTTGTGTATGATTAAGTAATGCAGTTAAATCTGTATCTATACAATGATGGACACAACAGGCAGGTTAAAAAAAGGAATGTTTGTACATTAGAGGATGAGCTTTCTGGGATTGTATTTCCTAATGCAGTTCAAATTCATTATGCAAAAGCAAAACTGTCAGACTGACTTTTAATCGCTTTCTTTTTCAGAGCACCAACTTAAAACACTGCAGTACATAAAAACACAAAGACAGATGGAAACACAAGTCTTTTCAGAAGGCCACCAATCAAACTCTAGAGTGAGTGAGAGAAGAAGTCACACCAGGGGAGATATTTGCTGGGACAGCATGAAGTCTGGAGACCCAACAACTGTTTTTAGACCATAAGCCTATACAAGTGTGGAGCAGGCTTTAGGATGGTCCTCCTCACAGTGAGGGGGCAGCAGAGAGTAGACACTTTGAGCTCACGGAGAGAAAGCATCCTCTGGGGTGCTGCTGACCCCAGGTCTGTTGTAAAGCCTCACGACGCGCACAGTCCCTGACATATCCTGAGTACTCTGGAGCGAGCACAACGACCGCAGATCCTGCGCACCAGTCCACTGCATCCAACAGTCCAGTCAGACTGGCGGGCACCCGCCATACCTAGGCAGCCGGGCATGGATCAGGACACGAACGGAGGCGAAGTGTAGGTGAGTTAAGCAACAGTCCAATCAAAATGAAGATGATGTGTGAGTGTGCATCAATCATTCATGTCGAGACTTAACTCGAGATGATACTCTACCAGCTGAACAAGGTCCTACCTGCTCACCTACTCATAGAATACACTATAGAGGACTGGTGACAGGGAGGGCTTAAGAAAGGTGGCAAGCGGCACAATCTTAAAGGATTGAGAAGGCCAGACAGGATGTTGTGGAGCCCTGCTGAGGTCACTTCCGGATTCCCTGATAGGTCCAGAGACACCAGGGAGGGACAGTCAGGAAGACATCTGGACCCAAACATAAAGAGGACAAAACGAGGACGGACAAAATGTTTAAACCAGTAAGATTTTCATGAAAAGCAAGTCCAAACCCATTTTTATTTTAAATGGAGAATAAAATGTATTGGTTAATATATTTAACAATTATATATTTGTTAATATATTTGTTAATATTGAACAATTTGTTAATTTGTTTGACATATTCAATGTACCATGAGACAAGAAGAGGTAGAGGAAAACATCTTGCTATCAGGGTGTACTGATGGCTATTTGAGATTGTCTCTCACAGACAAAAAGGCTTCAACCACATCAAGAGAAAAGACCAGAAGTTAGGAAGGACAGACAAACAGTGTCACATTATGTGCTAACATAGGAAACCAAATTGCATAACGATGCAGCCACACACATACATTGATCATACACACAACACACACACCACACACACACCCACACACACACCACACACACTTACACCCTGCGTCAACCAAAGTGAGAATCGGACACACAACAACTGCACCACAGTCTCTGCTCAGACCAGAGAAACAGGAATTACCCAAGCAGCCATCAGCAGGCTCGAACGGTGGCAATCAGCAGCGAAACAGTCTTCTGTGGACATATTTTGGACAATGACACCAAGGAATCTGTTCTGAACGCACATCAAACAGGTCAAGTCCTATTGTCAACCAAGCACTCTACATCGCTCCTTCAACGTTGAAGAAACCACATGATAAAAAAAATAAAGGCTAGCTGTGTAAGAATGCTCCGTACCATGAGACAGAAACAGAACTGTAGCAAGGTGTTCCAGAGCAGGGATGTCCACAGCTCCTCTGCACACAGCAGCCAGCTGCAGGTGTGTGAGGCAGTGCAGAGGCAGCGTCTTCAGCACCAGCTCAAACCCCGTGGACCTCAATGCATTCTGGGATAGACACACTGACTTTAGGTGGCCAGTGCCAGTGAGAGATGGAGATTGTATGTATATATCTACACATAACATGCTATTGTACACAAGTCAGTGGGACCGCTTGGATGCAAGGTCTTTAGTCCTGCTGCTCACCTGCCAGGGCCTGAGCCAGTAAGAGGCGGTGTTGCTGGAGGAAGCGTGCGGTGAGGTTGCAGGCTTGCAAGGACAGCTGAGTCAGCAAGGGGCAGGCTGACAGCAGACAGGCCAGGGCCTGGGACACACCGTCCCCTAGGGGGTTCACACTGAGGTCCAGCTCCTCCAGACACTACCAGGGAGGACGATGGAGAGGAGGGACTGAAGTGCAATGACTAGGCAGGCAGAGAGAAAGGAGGGATGCGTGGCTGGAAAACCGAGTAACGAGAGGATCAATGCCGCGGCGTCGGGGCTTTGAAAGACGAGGCAGAGGTGAGAAGGGTGGCTCGGTGGGGTTGTGCAGATGCCGAGGAGAGGTGGAAAGGGGGGCCTAGGGATTAGTTGAGACCGAGGAAGAGGAGGAAGGGAGAGGCACCAACCTGCCCACCCAATCAGTGCTGGCGGATAGAGGGTGTGAAGACCGAGGAGAGGATGGAAGGGAGGGTTTCGAAACCGGTGGGAGAATCAGAATCTGGTATCTTAGCTATTCGGCAAATGGCAAAGAACTACACCAACGCACCAGCAATTTAAAACCTGTGGCATGACCCAATAGCTGTCCTCAACAAAAGAGCATAGAAACATACTACAGAAGCGTAACATGAACGGTCAGATCTACAGTAGCACTTGGTATCTATCAGAGATATTGAGGGAACACTGTAACCAATTCACAATACGTTCACTTCACTTTGGTTGCACATAGCCTTAGGTCACCCCCAGCAGCTCAGAACCACTTCGTAGCGAAGCACCCGTCCCCCCACCTGAACACAGGACATCAGCTGCCCGAGCACGGCTGCATTCCGCAACAAACTACACAGGAAAAGGCTGATGAGTCTCTTATTCTATTCCTCACACTATTGGTGAATGACAAGTACCCACACACCTCTATACTGATAAGGAATGCAAAGCTCCCGATGACAGCAGTAGAGGAGAGGGACTGGTCAAACTGACAGAAAACTCAGAATCAGCAATGTTTATAAATGACTAGAGCACAACTTTTCAAAGAACTGAGATCTCTACATAGTTGAAAGTATTCTATTAAGTGTCTTGACTTGTCACCTGATGACAGTCATGGTTCGGGTATTACATTCACAACATCAAGAGATGAGATTCTCTGAGTTTAGCCAGTCATCTGATGTAACACTTATTTTTATTCTTGTTAGCTGAATTCCTTACTCTTCGCTTGCATTTAGAGATAAAAATGTCAATGTTTCACAAAGAACGTGATTATTTTTGTGGCAGTAGTCACAATAATCAGTAATAAAAAATGGATGCGCCGCATGTAGTTCTACAATAAAAATAAATAAATATGAAAAAGTTTATACATTTGTGGCAGTCAGTTTTTAATTGCGGACGGCCATCAAAAAAATAATTATATATGGGGAACACTGTATTTGGTACCTGAACAATCAAAGCTAGGCAAATATGAAGTTTACCGGAAATGCAGGTTGAGTCTGCCCTTCCAAGGCACTAGCGGCCTTCTTCAGCCCCTCCCCCGTGATCTGATTGGAGGACACGTCCAGGAGTCGGAGACGGGGCATGGTCATCACAGCAGCGACTAGCTCGGGAAGGAGGTCGTCGTGGAGACGGTTGCCAGACAGGCATAGCTCGGTGAGGCTGGTCTGAAGCTTGAGGGAGCGGAGGAGTGGAGCGAGGGAGGGCGGGGCCAAACTCAGACCGCACACAGACACAGACGGGCTGCCGTCCTGCTGCTCACACAGACGTGACACGCGCTTGTTCTCCTCTGCAGGGCCAGACAACAACACACACATTCATGATACACATAACAGGGTATCACGGCTTGTAATAGTTTAAAGTGAAGCAAGCGTGTCTCATACCAGCTGTCAGGCTGTGACAGGCCTTTCTGTAGCGCTCAGGAAGTGGAGGGAGGTCCCAAGAACTGACCTCCGCCAGGACCTGTTACCACATCATCATCGTCATTCTTAATCCACATCTATACGGTGCAACAGCAACATCTTATTGTTCTCCCATAGATACTCTAGCCTATGCTGATCCCCCACGCACCTCTTCGTTGGTGTGTAGTACTGCCAGCAGCAGGTCCTGAGGGGAGAGCATGGCGCCCTCTTTCTGCAGGGAGAGGCGAGGCAGGAGGCCGCAGGTGTGGTAGTACCTCTGGGCTGCCTGCTCACACAGCCAGGAGACAGTGCACGAGTCGGCCTCGCTGGAAACACGGAAGGAAGAAACATGTTACACAGACAAATATTCCCACGCATTCTCTCTCACAGACACACACTCTCTGTCTGACACTCACACACAGTCTCTCTCTCACACACATTCTAGATGTTATCTCTATCTACACAGCAGTCTCTTCTTGCACACACATCAGTCTTCTTTTCTTCTGACAACACAGTCTCTCTCTCACACACAGAGTCTCTCTCACACACAGAGTCTCTCACACACAGAGTCTCTCTCACACCAAGTTCTGCTCTCCCACAACAGTCTCTCCACACAGTCTATCTCCCTCTCCACACAGTCTATCTCCCTCTCCACACAGTCTCTCTCGACACAGCTCTTCACAACCAACCTGCTGTGGGAACTGGAGAGATAATCACATTGTCTTGAACTCTGACCCTCATCCTGATTGGAGCAAGAATTGATGTAGGCAACGGATGGGCTGGACCCTAAAGACATGGATAATTATGAGCAGGGTTTTACTTTAGCTATCAAGTTGACATTCCCATTAGGTTTCCTAATGTCTTTACCAGTATCCATCTCGTGCCTAAAGTTAGATCACCTTAGACTGACCTGATGGCTAACATCCATCTCTCTTTACAGTTTATGAGAGATGAAAAGGACAGTCTTGACAAATGGCGCCCCATTAATAGCTTTTCTGACTTGCCCAGTACCGACTAGTGTCTGTCTGTCCTTCTCTCAATCCAATAATACATACATGCTTCTCCACAGCTGGATGGATAGAAGTGTGAGGATGGAATAACTCCATCAATCTGACAGGATGGATAAGATAAGGGATCCATCACCATGGGATTGCACTACTATCTATGTCAAGGAACTAGCAAACGGCACCATCACACAGTATTAAGGACTCTGGATAAGGACAGAGCTTAGGCCTCTTACAGGGCCGTTTGGGTCGAACCTGAGTAGTGTGGACGTGGGACGGTGGGGGCGGGTCAGGAGGAAGGTCGTCGTCATCGGTGATGTTGGGACTGTGTGACCTGCTGACCTCTCTCCTCCCCATCCTGACCATGCCAGAAAGCTGAGTCATCTTCACCTGCCGTGGCCTGGAGCCCATCCTCAGAGATAGCCCTCTGCTGGAGGACGATGGAACTGCAGAACAAGGAGGAGGGGTCATGCTTGAGATGTTTTATTTCTTTTAACCATCAAGCTCTTTGGGGGTCAGAATGACGTAAAACTATGTTAAATGCACACGCATGTACACCCACAATGAGACATTTAGATTGTATGTGCTTGATTGAACATGGCACATTTCAGTACCCAGAAGGGGAACAGGGTCAGAATGGAATTGATGTGCTTTATTTCAGGGTTGATGGCGCAGTCATTTTGTACCCTTAGGACAGGGGGAGTTGCAGACTATGAACAGAGCACAATGGTTAAATGGGTGTCAGTGTGTGATGTTTCCTTTGCACCTTGATGAGCACACTCATTTGAGGTCGAAGGTGTGATTTCACTTCTCATTGCTGATGGCACTTTACTCGCCTCCCCACGAGCCTCAGTCCACCTTCCTTGCTGCTCTGCCCCCACCCTCCTCTTCTTCTTCTTGGGCTGAACATCACCCAAGTCATCTTCCAGCCAATCATCTGCCAGGTACTCCTCCTCAGGAACCAACGCCGACTTGTTGTTGGCCGAGACTGCTGGTGTGCTACTGAACTGGGGCTGTGATTGGCCCTGGGAGAGGCGGGTCTTAGCACTGCCCAGGCTGCGGATGGCACTGTGGTACTCCTCCCTGGTGAAAACGGAAGGTCCTGTTGCTGTCACTGTTTCTCTGCTGTTGGGGATAGAACTGGCTGCCTCCTGGTCAGAGGGGACTTCTTGTTGACGAGGGGCCGCTGGAATTTGTAGTCTTGGACGGACGGGCCTGAGCGGACTGATGGAGCAGTCGAGGTCACTGTGACCAGAGGAGCTGCTGTCATCCTATGGGGAGAGAGAGACAGGGACAGTGATGACAAGTGGGTGGTGTTACAGCTCTGCACTGATGACTTAGAGGCTTTCTCTGTTTCTCTGCCTTTGAAGTAAGCAGTCTAAGCTCACATGTCCCAGTGTTGACACAACAGATGTATAATAAAGATACACTCAACAGTGTGGTGGTTGATGTACTATACTTCAGAATAGTACAAAGTATTCCTCCATCCTCCATAATTCCTCCACCTTCTTCTACAACAGGGGTGTGGAACTCCGGTCCTCGAGGGCCGCTGTCCTGTTTCTTTGCTCCAGCACACCTGATTCTAATGATGGGTCGTTATCAGGCTTCTACAAAGCTTGATAACAATCTATTCATTAGAATCAGGTGTGCTGGAGCAGGGAAACATCGAAAACCTTCAGGACAGCGGCCCTCGAGGACCGGAGTTCAACACCCCTGTTCTAGATTTACTAAAACTTCTTCTAGGCTGCTTACCGCATTGAGCACTGACGCCTCCGTTCCCCTGCGCCCGCGGGCAACTGAGCCGTGAGACTGCCTCCTTGAGGGCCTGCGTGGTACTGCGGCCCCCTGCTCTGGAGGACTGCTAGCCCTAGGCAGGCCCTGGCAGGACAAAGGGTGCCCTCTGGAGGTGACCAGCGGCTCCGAGTTCTCTGCGTCAAAAAGCTGGCTGTCCTGCAGGGCGTCAAAGGGCTTGACAGGAGCCACTGGTACTGGAAGGAGGCAGGGAAAAGAGAAATTGGAGCTAAAACCCCAATAGTTCTCAAAGGGTTTGACCTTTTACTTGAAAATGATTCAGTCAACGGCCAACTGCGTTCAATTACCTATACATTCTACAGTAGGTTAAATCTATACCACTGAAGCAGATACATGATGACTGATCAGCAAAAGCTCTGTGTCCCATGAAGCTTTGACAGGACAGCATGCAGACGCTAGTGGGCTGGCTGGATCCAGTGTCCATGCAGTGAGGCCTCACCTCCCCCAGAAAGAGCTCTCCTCAACAGCTTCTCTGTGAAGGCACACTCCTGTCTGGCCTCCTGGTCCAGCTCTCTGCTGTACGTCTTCTGCCACAGGCGCAGGCTGTCCAGGGGGGTCTGACCCTGGGGAGGGGGGGGCAAGCGCACACACACACACGTTGAGGCCAAGACACACACCCAGACAAACACAGAAAACATACACACAATTCTTCAGTGTAGATAAGTAACCACCCACACACTCACCTTTGAGTTGCGTATGCTTCCAGAGGCCCCTCTCTCAATCAGCAGTCTGGCTACCTGGAAATGGCCACAGGTGAGGGCATCGTGAAGAGGGGTCACGCCCTCACACAGAGGACCCCCGGGGTGGTTAATGTTGGCCCCGCGCTCCAGCAGCACTGCAACGATATCTGAGAGGAAGGAGGGGGTGAAATATAAAGAGAAATGGAGAGAGAGAGACAGAGATAAATCAAGACAGAGACAATGAGTGAGATAGAGAGAGAGAGAGAGTGAGAGAGATAGAGGAGAGAGTGAGTGAGAGAGATAGCAAAACGAACAGTCACCATGGTGCATATGGGCCTGAAACACTGAGACTGCTAGGAAAACAGCTGTATGTGTGTGTGTGTGTCTGTGTGTGTATGGCCATAGTGCTGTAAGTATGCGTTACCATGGTGTCCATGGTTGCAAGCTTCATGGAGAGGTGTCCAGCCACAGTAGTCCATGGGGTTGATAGGATGACCCTGACGTAAAAAGATAAACACAGACATTCTTTTTGTGAAATCCAGAGGACAGAAAGAGAGATATGGATGTGTACAGTACTGTGCAAATGTCTCAGGCACAACAAACTAAATGAGTAAAACTAAAAATGCTTTAACGATTTCACACTTTTATACAGCCAGACAAATACAAAACGCAATATGGATATTTAAGACAATATTCATGTCAAAAAAATCTCTAGTGCCTATTTATTTTTGGCAGTTTTGTTTATAGGCACACGTATACAGTGTGTCTAGAGAGTGAAGGTAGGTCACACCTGCTCCACCAGGTACTGGACCTGCTTCAAGTTGCCATCGATACAAGCTCTGTGCAGTGACGTCTCTCCTTTCTCATTCCTCTTGTTCCACTGAGAGACAACAGATCAAGCAAGGGTCAGTCTCAGCTCTCACTGTGTGAGCAGATTTACAAGACATAAGAAGTAGAGAGAGAAACGTCAGAACTCTCATCGCTGGAGCGATGCGACCTGAACTGGTGGCGCTCACCCTGCCTGGCCGTCTCCTTGAAGTCACCATCTCATCATGTTCCTCCAGGTCATCGTCTAGGAGCAGACATGAGAGAGTATATCTGAGACTTACAGCAGAGATACAAGCAGAATACAGAATATTAGCCTCCAGCTGCTCCGTTTTGGAGGTATGGGACCCAGCAAGAGACAAACCTAGCCAAGACGCCGGTACCTCCTCCTTACCAGAGTCTGAGAGATGGATGTCACTGTCTTCCAGAGGTTCACTGTTCTCCATCCCCTCTTCGTCCTCGTCTTCCTCTCCCTCGCTTCCATCCGCCCTCCAGCCCTCGGCAGCACACAGCTCCTCCAGACGAGCCTCCGTGTCATCACCCTGCGACGATCCCCCACGCCTCTGGGCAGCTAGCCACGCCCTCAACACTCGCTTCTGGGAGCGGAAAACACACAGACCAGATGTCCATCTGTGACTCCTTGTATAAACATACACACCATCCCGGAACAGAACATGGTACAGCGTGAAAGGCACACGTTTCCACCATTAGCTGTTTGTAAATGACATACATTCCTTCAGCAGAGTGGCAAGTTGAAAGTGAGCCAGAGGAAGCATCAATACTTCAGTGCTGTATCTCACCTGTAGTCTAACCTGCCCAGCATTCTGGGCACAGGTCAGGGCACTGCTGTAGCTGGAGTCTACATGATCCATGTCCAGGCCACTCTCTTCTTGGGAGGCTGCGATGTTCAGCCACGACAGACACTCCTAAAGACACACCCAATGTTCCGGAAGCTTTCAAAAGCTTCCTGGTGTTGACTCCACGATGCGAGCATGTGTCAGGCCAATAAGTGTGTGTGTGTGTGTGTTTGGTGTGTGTCCCAGGCCAGGCCCAGGGCTGGTGTACCTGGGTGGGGCTGCCCTGGTGCAGGCTCAGCTCCTGACGGTAGTGCTCTTCAGCCATGTGGTGCTGCCTCAGGTCAGTGTAGGTAGCAGCCAGAGACACGTGGATAACAGCCAGCTCTCTTCCAGGCTTTCCCAGGGCTTCAGCACCGGACAGCTGCTCGCAGACACACACAAGTACGCACATACAGGAGAAGCGTCACTGGAGAAGCTCTTATTAAGTTATTTGCATTGATGTCTCTTATGGAACAAATGTAAATAAACCAAGCAGATTAGAAGTTAACAACTGTGGATGAAGACGTCTGTGAGAGAAAATGTGCGTGTTTCAGTTACCTGGGTCCGGTAGGCTTCCAGGGCTTTGCGGTAGCAGCCAACCTTACAGTACAGGTCACCCAGCTGCTCTGCCAGCTCCACACACTGCTGATTCTCCTCGCCCAGTTCCTCCCCTGCCTCCTCCAGCTGACATCCTCGGATCGCTACGTTAAGACAAACAAATACTTACGTTGACGTTTAACTCACTCATCATCAGTTAGTGCGAGTACCCCCTAGTACTGTCTCTGTCTCACCCTGCTTAAAGGCCCTCTTGACAGCCTCTCTGTCCACCGGCTGCTGGGAGCCCAGAGTAAAGGCCCTCTTCAGTGAACGCCTGGCTGCCACAAAGTCCCCTAGAGAGAGCTGCACCTGAACACACACAGCTCTGTAAGAAACTGTATGTGAACTGTAGAGAAGGACAGACAAGAATAGCAGCTAGCAAAGTGTTGGTTCTTACTTTTCCAATGCAGTGAAAGCACTCGCTCTCACTGAATTTGTCCTTGATCTTTCGGGCACACTCCTTAGCCTGCTCCAAACAGCGCACAGCATTGGAGTGCTGCCCGTTACGGAAGTAGATGTTACCCAGGTTGAAGTTGGCGCGGTATAGATCCTCCAGAAGTTGGTCCTTTCTACATGCAAAATCCCAGAAAGAGCTGATGAGATCAGGTGATCTTGAGTCACACAAACTGGCACCAAGCTGGGATGAAAGTCCTTATGAGGAACATAGTTTCTCTAGTTTTGAAATGAAGGATGAGTTTCTTACTCTGCAATGAACACACTGCGGCGGATGAATTCGCTGCAGCGCTTAGGCTCCCCCTGGTGGTCACACACCAAACCCAGGTTGAGGAAGAGGCGCGCCCGCATCTCGTTCAGCTCCTGCCTCGGTACCGTACCTGAGACGAGATAAGGAGGGTGGACACGGAGGGAAAAAGGGGGTTGAAATAGGGAGAGAGGGGGTTGAGAGAGGGTGAGATGGGGGTTGAGAGAGGGAGAAAGGGTGTTGAGAGAGGGGGTTGAGAGAGGGAGAGATGGGGGTTGAGAGAGGGGGTTGAGAGAGGGGGTTGAGAGAGGGGGTTGAGAGAGGGAGAGATGGGGGTTGAGAGAGGAAGAGAGGGGGTTGAGGTGAGAGGGAGAGATGGGGGTTGAGAGAGGGTGAGATGGGGTTGAGAGAGGGTGAGATTGATATGGTGACTGAGGACAGAAAGGGTGAAGGGATGAAAGGTTGGAGAAAGAGTGATCAAATGATTACATTAAACTCGGTGAGACAACGCAATCTCTGCTAACCTTCAAGACGCTCATCCACAATAGCCAGGCTCCTCCGGAAAGCATCCTCTGCTTGTTTCAAACTATCCCTTGAATGATCTGACTCAAATCTAAAGAGGAAAGTTCGGCCAATGGTTGCCAAAGCCCTCTGCTCCTCTGCGTGGTCTCTGACAGAGCGGGCTAAGTCCAGGTGACACCTCTGGTGCTGGAAAGACAAAACAGATATATTACAAAATAAGTATCACTATTGACTGGAAACAAGGTTATCTGTCACCAGTCGCCAACTTTATTTCATCAACTTGAGTTGGTTCGATGTAAACCTGCATGTGTTGGAAATCATTTGATTACCTTCAATGCAGCCTCAATGTTGCCCATCTCCGCATAGCACTCTCCAATCTTACGATTGGCAATAGCCCGACCAATCACATCATTCAGAGCCTCGGAGAGAGCAAGCTCTTGCCGATGCTCCCCAATGGCGGCTTCATAGTCACCTAAGATAAACAGTTTATTTAGACACTCTACTAGATTATCACATAAACCAAAGACCCATTTAAATGAACAGAAGTACAAGGTTGGGTTTTTTAAATACATATTACAGAGCTATGTATAAGAAAATTGCAGTCCAACAGGTTAGCTAAATGAATCCCTACTCAATGAGTATTGCCAGGACGCATTTATATGACTAAAGAAAAGTCAATACCATTTCTGGACAGCAGCTCCCCTAGTTGATTGCACAAGGTGGCCTCTTCTTTGATGTTAGAGCTGTTCTGGGCCTTGGTCTTGGCCTTCAGTAAGTCTACAATGCCGGGGGAATGAGGGAGAGTAGACAGTGACATACAATTCCGTTTCCTTCCTTCCATTAATACTGAGCTATGAAGTCCTTTAAGCCTGATTAAGGTGACATGATCAGTTATCCTGTTTCAGAGGATAGCAACTTGACTGATACTTACGTTTTATTTCCCGGGAGGAACTCATCTTGTCAACTTTTAGTCTGCCTGACAGCGAAATGTATCAACGTTAGCCGTGTGAGCTATTTAGCATGCCGATAAAGCAGATAGCGCTACAAGAAACAAAACAACTTCATACGATGTTTTTCGCCTCTGACACGTTACTGTTCAATTCCTAATTTGACAGTTTTGTGATCCACTGTTGTCATAAAGAAAGAATTCAGAACCAATTTTCCATTGATCATTTGTTATCCTTTCTATTCAATAACATCATTTTCTAATGCCCCGCCAACTGATGTTTACGCGAATGACGTAGAAATGGGTTGCCAGGTTCTTTCAAACGTCACCCTTGTGATCAAAATTTGGAGGCGAAAAAGCAGAATGCTTTTGCTTTTTTAGTGCTGTTCTACTGGTGATCTCCCTTTTTTAGGTTCTGATTTAAAATCCTAGGATATATGTCTCAAGACCCTTAAAACGACATGTCTCTCAAGAATATCGGACCCAAATGTTAAAGAAGATATTCCCCTGTAGAGGTCAGTAAGTGTGCATAATTTATATCTTTTGACTGAATGTGGCCCCCAGTATTAAATGCATTTTGTATTGCGTATGAATGTGCATGAGCATGTCCTCCAGCCGTATCGATAGAGGGGAAATGCAGTGAAGTCAAGCAATATTTCTGCCCATTTCAGACATATGCTATGATTATGAATATAATTGTGCTCCAATAGGCATTGCAGGACTGTTATATAATCTGTATAATATCTATATGCTGCATAGGGCACAAACACAGTCTGTGGGTTAATAAGGTGTTGTCTAGAGGTATTGAGATAGTGTTTTCAGTTTGTACAAATACATGCAGGTCTTTGTGTTCTACCAATGTAATTGATAGGTTGGTGATATGGCTTTAATTTACAGCAAATTTGTTTTGTAAACTGGGTCACGATACAAGTCCTCCTCATTGACAAGATCCAAAAATATCAAACACAAACGCCAGCAAAAATGACTTACACCAATTTTGAGATTGATGTCTATGGGACCTAACCCAAATTCATCATCTAATAATCCAACTGTTCAGTCAGCTATAAAAAGAAAAAAGGAAAAAGGGGGACACAAACCTTCCATGCGTGACGTCCATGTCCCTAGCCCTTATGATTGGCTTGTTCAAATACTCAGCACGTGAGACAAAATAACAGCTTGCGTTTCAGCTTCTATGTGCACTCACAGCTGCACCACTACACCGAGTTTCAACAGGTTGGATGCACAAGAGGTCTCTAATCAACCTCATACAAGTTCAAGTTGTGCTTTATTGTCATTCCGCTACATGCGGGTGCATACAGTGGAACGAAATGTCGTGCCTCACAGAGCCACGGTGCTACATAAGTACAGACATTCAACAGTACAGTCTAACAACAAACAATTTAAAATAAATATAACATTTTTCCTATACATAAACTAAACAGGATACAAACTATACAAACTGTACGAATACTTACTATACTATATATGACCCCTTTGTTTGAATGATGTTGTTATGTTATGTATGAGGTTATGACACATGAGTCATGTCACATTAATGGGCTGTTGGCCTTTGACTGATCGCCATCCATGCATTGGATTGTGCGTCTCCTATAGTGACTCATTGGACTGTGTAGTATGGTACTGTGTGTTGATTGCTAGATCTCCTTGGAAGCACAAAGACTCTGATTTCTACTATTAAGTCAGACAGTATCTCAGCAGGAGAAGCTAAGCCGCCTTTCCCATCAGAGACTTCCTGTATATGTGAGTGATCTGGTATCTCCAACCATTGACCTCTCAAATGAGCACGCCGTATCATTATGAGAATTGGTCTGGGAGGGAGCAGCGTAGCAGAGAGCAGAGCGCTGCTGAGTGCATCAGAGCAGAGAGAAGCAGGGCAGAGAGAGTGAAGCAGGGCAGAGAGAGTGAAGCACATTCGCCACTGGAGGAATCAAATCTGTGCCATCTGACGCTCAAGGATTTATGGGTTTAGTCAAAATTGCTTTTCCCACTGTGGAGATTAAGCAACGTGGGGATGCTGTTTAGCCAGACTCCAGCTATCACAGCTACTAGCTACCATCACTGCTACGTCTGCGTCTTACGCTGTTGATGTGCGTGGTGTCTTCTTGTCCGTCGGCCCTGAAGTTGAAGAAGACAATGTCCCAGGACTGCAAAGGATTTTCAGCCATGCTAGGGAGTGGGTTTTGACTACCAGGAAGAGGTGTGTCTGCGGGGGAATGAGCACCATGCAGGTGGATGCTGTCCTTGTGCTGATCTGTGTGTGTCTGGGAGGGGTGGCCGGGAAGGCAGCCCAGCAGAGGGGTCACAAGCTGGAGACCTACAAACAGAGCAGGTAACAAAACACACACACTCACTCTTTCTGCCTCTCTCTCCATTACTGTGCCTTGTGGCTGAGATGTGGTCACTTGACACTATGCCTTTTTTAATGTATTCTCATCAGTCTATCTGCTCACAAAACAGTGGATAAGACGTGAATTTATAGTAAAACACAATAGTTATGATATTTATAACAGCATAATAGTTGTAATGAAGGTACGATGTGTTTCCTCATATAGACCACCAGCTGGCGCTGCAGACCTGCTAGTGGCTTAGCAGACTCATCTTAAAAGGGTTATTTGAAAAAAGGGCTTTTCCTGTACAATCCAAATCTAGGATGGTTGATGATTTATAGATTTTCCATGTAACTAAAGTCTTTCAGAACTGTGCTTTCCGTGTTTTGGAAAGAAATTGTAACATGACATCACAACTGTAAGGTCAAAGTTCAGTTAGCCTGCCGATGATTGTAGCAAGTTGTTTTGATATGTACCACACCAATTCATGAGCGTTTATCAGTGTATCACTCTTCACTAAGCTTACACAATACACAAGTGAGTCTCTCTTTTTGATACATTATTCAAATTGACGAATACACTCCTAAATGTCATGTGGAACTGAAAAAGATGACAGCTGTAACAGCTGTAATTCAGTCTCACGATGTGGAGCCTCTACCAAGGCATGACAACAGCTCTCTGTCTGAGCTGGAAGAATGCCTCACAGGTATGACTGCCTTGCCAAACAGATGAGACTATAATGAGTCATGCTACGGCTGAAATCCTGTTTATAAGATATATCAAGCACATTAGGAGTAAGCCAAACATATTTAAAAGCTTTTTCCCGAAACTCAGAACCAAGCCGAAATTCAACATCCCGGGTCAGTATAGCCCAAGTTCAGCCTCTCCCCCTTGTACAGTTATAGTATGCAACATGAGTTCACAATACAGGATATCACTACATTTGCCAAACTGTATGTCTATGTGTAGTGGCTTTGAGTCATTGCAGAAGATCTAGTTCAACAAGTATGAGAAATGGAATGCAATTAAAAATGTTAATAAGCATCTTATGAGCAATTTTACACTATTTACAGTAGATGAACATTAAGCATTCCAGAAACACTGCATTCCTAAAATGTTATATAAAGCGGTTTGTTTTGGGTAATACCAGAACAAATATTTCATGAAACACCTGCCCAATGTGTGTTTTCTTGTACAGCATGAATAAGAAACCAAACTTGATCTAACTTTTCACGGACCCAGAACAGATGCTTTCCGACATTAAAATATACGTTTGAGTTTTGTCCATTTTGTCTGAAATGAATAGTGATACATCTTAAATGTGGGTATTTCCCCCTGGTGAAAAGCAATGTGGGAGGTGTTTTGTCATGGGTGGGCTATGTGAAGAGCCTATAAAAACAATTTAGACTCCAGTGGTCCCATTATGAGACAAACCCTCAAGCACTTTGCCAGCACTTCCCACAGACAAAGATGAATTCTCTTTCCTCTCTTATTTGTCTTATCTTGGCTTTCTCAGGTGAGCACAATTTACTTTTACAACTGCATTTCAAACATGTTCAGCCTTACAAATCAATGTATTTACTTGGTTGCCCATGATCATGTTTTGCGTTCCCCTTATCCTGCAGTCATGGCTATAAATGGCAGAGAGGCAAACTACCTTCAAGATGACTGGGACTCCAAAGCCGAAGACACCATGGTAATGTCTAGAGGTGGCTCTCTTGAGAAACACCTACTTTGTTTGTTACCTGCAAGTCAACATGCCTGTAGACCATCTCTTGGTCTTTAAGTAGGTACATGGATTCTAAACTCCTATCTGTCTGTTTCTCAACCTTTATTTTCCAGTCAGAAAAGGCGGAGCTATTAGGATCATGTTGGGCATGCAAGAAGATTCTGAATAAAGTCAAGAGTCATCTGAATCAGCGTGATACTGCAACGGTAAATCTAAATTGGCACCACATAGACTGTACAAAAAAAAAAAAAAATCAGAATTAAACAACTCTATTGTGCTCCACCATGCTTGTAGGCAGGGGTGTTTGGGTGGTTACAACGAACTGCCCCTCACTGCTAAAGGTTCAGAATTTAAGTTGCTTTTAATTGATTTTATTTTCTCATGCGATTATTATCATCATTTGAATCAATGCTTGAGACAAATACTCTGGGTTGCTGTTGCTGTTTCAAAGTAATATGATGCAATCATAATCAAATACGAAGAGGACGAGAAAGACTGCAAAAAGGTCTTTTTTTTTTTACATAAAAAGAGAACCCCCCCCCCCCCTTTGGAACAGGCTGGTCCAGACTGACTATGGGTATTCATGTCAACAGCTGCACATATACTCTTGTAAGATGGTTTGATTTTTTATTGCAGACTGTTAAAGAAAAGATGACGAAAACCTGCAACAAAATGAAAATAGGACAATCATTGTGTCACAAGTTTACCGAAAAAGTCTCGAAAGTCTTGATGAAGTACTTATCCGAGGATTATGACGTGAAATCTATATGCGTCAAGATCGACTTCTGCAAGTAAGTGTTCTCAGGGTTAGCATGGAATCAGATGAATAATGACATACTCTGAGAAATATGAATTAAATCCAATACCGGTGGGTCTCGCAGGACTGTCGTAAATGATTAAGGTCAGACATACAGATTATTGGAGGACATTCAGCCAAAACCCAATGATTGGACTGGTTACTTGTCTGTCTACCCCCTGGCAGTAAGCAGGTTCAGATCTTGTGTCTTGGAGGAGAGTCTTTCACAGGAGGGGCTTGGATATTTTGGTTTGAATCCTTTCAAATTCTGGTTTGCAAAACCTGTTTTCCTGCCTTTAAGAAAGTCACATCAACATGTTTTAATATTTTGCAGGCCCGAGCTCGATTGGGATGAGAAAATGATCTAGCAGAATCTACAGTCTGCAGAATCTACAGTCTGCAGAATCTACAGTCTGCAGAATGCTCATCCAAGTTAACAGCAGGCTTACACCACCTTCTCACTATCTCATAGCTTCTTTTGACTGTGTGTGCATTATGTTTGACTCCTGAATTAGACATGAAAATGCATTAATAAAAAGTAAAAAAAGTTAATACTGAATGAAACATTATTCATAGTAAGTCTATTGAAATAAAAAAATGTATCGCTAGTGGAATGTGTCTCATCCATCCACATTCACATTGAAACCAATTCTGTCCACAGCTGAGCTAGTCTTCAAGGAACTGTCAATCATGACTTTTCTAGTCTCTCCTTCACTAATATGGGACAAATATAATTGACATGCTCTTTGAAAGGTGTGTGAAGAGCATCTCTGAGAGATGACTGAAATCCAGTGTGGTCTTAACTGGAACCCAAAGTCACAGACCACATCAAACACACGGTTTCACTTTAAAAAACTGGGTCTATATCAGCGTATAAACCAACAAAGAACTATTAGATGAACTTTAAAATAACACATGGTGCAGTTTAAGGTTTTTAACACACACACACACCCACATGAACACAAACACACAAACACACACACACAACACAGGTCACACACAACACACACACACACACACAGCCACACAGATAGATGGAGAGACAAACAAAGAGATGTGTTTGAACATTTCCTGAGGAAGACAAGCAAAAAGAGTCAAGGAACTCTACAATATGACCCATCTGGGCACATTGCACTTAGCTACTTCATACTTACTAACACTTGGGGAGCATGACCATATAAAACGTTTGTCTCATTGTTTTACAACATCATGACCCTAAAAGACCAGCGTACAGTTGGAAATAATAAGTGTGTCCTTCCACAAACAGAACACTGTGGTTACTTCACAGCTACAGATTACAAACCAACAATTACTTGTTCCTTTCACAGCTACAGATGACAAACCGACAATTCTGTCACCATACAATGTCAGTAGAAAATAGAGTCTACCCTTTTGTTTTTAATCACGGCTGTATCCATTTACCTGTCCTTCAGCTTGTCTGTAGTATCAATCTGCTTCCAAAGAATGTAACTGTGTGTTTTAAGAAGCACTGATGGTTCTATTCTGAAAGTGAAGAAACGTATTTGCGGTTACCTCAGAACACTCATAAAGTTGTTAAACCGCAGAGAAGATGACTGTGTCAATGCAAATATGAAACCAAAAGCAATGTAGAAAACAGACTGAGAAATGATGGCCCTTTTTTGTAACAGACCAGACATATGTCCTGCTGATGTGTTATCAATAACTTCGAGACATTACTTGTTCCTTTGAACTCATTTGAAAAATGAAAAAAAAACATGCTACATTATTTGAGATGTTTAACTTTGTGTATGATTAAGTAATGCAGTTAAATCTGTATCTATACAATGATGGACACAACAGGCAGGTTAAAAAAAAGGAATGTTTGTACATTAGAGGATGAGCTTTCTGGGATTGTATTTCCTAATGCAGTTCAAATTCATTATGCAAAAGCAATACTGTCAGACTGACTTTTAATCGCTTTCTTTTTCAGAGCACCAACTTAAAACACTGCAGTACATAAAAACACAAAGACAGATGGAAACACAAGTCTTTTCAGAAGGCCACCAATCAAACTCTAGAGTGAGTGAGAGAAGAAGTCACACCAGGGGAGATATTTGCTGGGACAGCATGAAGTCTGGAGACCCAACAACTGTTTTTAGACCATAAGCCTATATGAAACTTTGCAGACACAGACACCAGGGAGGGACAGTCAGGAAGACATCTGGACCCAAACATAAAGAGGATAAAACGAGGACGGACAAAATGTTTAAACCAGTAAGATTTTCAGGAAAAGCAAGTCCAAACCCATTTCTATTTTACATGGAGAATAAAATGTATTCAGCATGCAAACAATTTCTTTATTTGTTTGACATATTCAATGTACCATGAGACAAGAAGAGGTAGAGGAAAACATCTTGCTATCAGGGTGTACTGATGGCTATTTGAGATTGTCTCTCACAGACAAAAGGCTTCAACCACATCAAGAGATAAGACGAGCTGTTAGGAAGAAGGACAGACAAACAGTGTCACATTATGTGCTAACATAGGAAACCAACAACCAAGCCTTCCTCAATGCATAACACTCATGCAAGCGCACTCACACACACACAACATACATCCACCCACACACCCACCCCACACCCATAACCCAAGATAGGTAGAGGAAAAAAAATCTTGCAATCAGGGTGAATTGACAGCTATTTGAGATTGTCTCAAATCAAGGCTTCTTCAATGCATAAACACCCATGCATGCACACACCACACACACACCAACACACACACACACACACACAACACACACACACACACACACTACACTTCACAAACACACACCACAGACACTACCACACACACACACACACACACACACACACACACACACACACACACCTGGCAAGAGTGGCAACACTGCTGTCTGTCAGGCCGTTTCCAGCTAGGCTCAGGTGGATCAGCGAACAGTCTTCCTGTGCAACATATTTTGGACCAATGACACCAAGAATCTGCTCTGAAGACCTCAAAAGTCAAGGTCCTATGTCAACCAAGCATCTACATGTTTCGTGAAAAAAAATGAAAAAAATAAGTGTGTGTGTCCGTACCTGAGACAGAACTGTAGCAAGGTGTTCCAGAGCAGGGATGTCCACAGCTCCTCTGCACACAGCAGCCAGCTGCAGGTGTGTGAGGCAGTGCAGAGGCAGCGTCTTCAGCACCAGCTCAAACCCCGTGGACCCCAATGCATTCTGGGATAGACACACTGACTTTAGGTGGCCAGTGCCAGTGAGAGATGGAGATTGTATGTATATATCTACACATAACATGCTATTGTACACAAGTCAGTGGGACCACTTGGATGCAAGATCTTTAGTCCTGCTGCTCACCTGCCAGGGCCTGAGCCAGTAAGAGGCGGTGTTGCTGGAGGAAGCGTGCGGTGAGGTTGCAGGCTTGCAAAGACAGCTGGGCCAGCAAGGGGCAGGCTGACAGCAGACAGGCCAGGGCCTGGGACGCACCGTCCCCTAGGGGCTTCACACTGAGGTCCAGCTCCTCCAGACACTACAGGGGAGATGGAGAGGGAGGGGAGCAAATGACAGCAGGCAGAGGAAAGGGGGTGTGGTGGAAAGACCGAGGAAGAGGAGGAAGGGGGGGTAGGGTGTGATGAACCGAGGAAGAGGTGGAGGGGGGGGAAGATCAGAAATCAGCTTTTATTCGCAATGCAAGATACACAAGCACAGAATTTACTGTGGCAGGAAAGTTCAAACATAGAACATATACAGAACATAATGAAGGTAGATACAGTGCATGGTTCTATAAGAGAATGAGGAACAAACTGTCCTTATGGTGAATGTTGGTCACCCCCAGCAGTCAGAAATTCTGAGCACCGGCCCCACCACAACCACATCCTGCCCACACGGCTGCATCTCATGCAAACTACACAGGAAAGGCTGATAGTCTCTTTATTTCTTCTACACACTATTGGTGAATGACAAGTACCCACACACTTCTATACTGATAAGGAATGCAAAGCTCCCGATGACAGCAGTAGAGGAGAGGGACTGGTCAAAGTCGCAGGAAACTCTGCAAAGCAATGTTTATAAATGACTAGAGCACAACTTTTCAAAGAACTGAGATCTCTACATAGTTGAAAGTATTCTATTAAGTGTCTTGAGTTGTCACCTGATGACAGTCATGGTTCAGGTATTACATTCACAACATCAAGAGATGAGATTCTCTGAGTTTAGCCAGTCATCACTGATTGGAGGACACGTCCACACACAGTCTCTTACATCAAGTAGGGGGAGTGGACAGTCTCTCACTCACACAGTCTCTTCCAATCGACAATTATCCCAGTCTCATCACACAATGCCGTTAGTTATGTCAGTCTCTCTCACTCACACAGTCTCTCACACACACAGTCTCTCACACACACAGTCTCTCACACACACAGTCTCTCACACTCAGAGTCTCTCACACTCAGAGTCTCTCACACTCAGAGTCTCTCACACTCAGAGTCTCTCACACTCAGAGTCTCTCACACTCAGAGTCTCTCACACACAGAGTCTCTCACACTAAGTCTCCTCAACATTATCTCAGAGTCTCTCCACACAACAGTGTATCAGAGTCTCTCACACTCAGAGTCTCTCACACTCAGAGTCTCTCACACTCAGAGTCTCTCACACACAGAGTCTCTCACACACACAGTCTTTTTTGACTCAGGGGGAGTTGCAGACTATGAACAGAGCACAAGGGTTAAATGGGTGTCAGTGTGTGATGTTTCCTTTGCACCTTGATGAGCACACTCATTTGAGGTCGAAGGTGCGATTTCACTTCTCATTGCTGATGGCACTTTACTCGCCTCCCCACGAGCCTCAGTCCACCTTCCTTGCTGCTCTGCCCCCACCCTCCTCTTCTTCTTCTTGGGCTGAACATCACCCAAGTCATCTTCCAGCCAATCGTCTGCCAGGTACTCCTCCTCAGGAACCAACGCCGACTTGTTGTTGGCCGAGACTGCTGGTGTGCTACTGAACTGGGGCTGTGATTGGCCCTGGGAGAGGCGGGTCTTAGCACTGCCCAGGCTGCGGATGGCACTGTGGTACTCCTCCCTGGTGAAAACGGAAGGTCCTGTTGCTGTCACTGTTTCTCTGCTGTTGGGGATAGAACTGGCTGCCTCCTGGTCAGAGGGGACTTCTTGTTGACGAGGGGCCGCTGGAATTTGTAGTCTTGGACGGACGGGCCTGAGCGGACTGATGGAGCAGTCGAGGTCACTGTGACCAGAGGAGCTGCTGTCATCCTATGGGGAGAGAGAGACAGGGGACAGTGACTGACAGTGGGTGGTGTACAGTCTGCCTGATGACTAGAGGCTTTCTCTGTTTCTCTGCCTTTGAAGTAAGCAGTCTAAGCTCACATGTCCCAGTGTTGACACAACAGATGTATAATAAAGATACACTCAACAGTGTGGTGGTTGATGTACTATACTTCAGAATAGTACAAAGTATTCCTCCATCCTCCATAGTTCCTCCACCTTCTTCTAGATTTACTAAAACTTCTTCTAGGCTGCTTACCGCATAGAGCACCAACGCCTCCGTTCCCCTGCACCCGCGAGCAACAGAGCTGTGAGACTGCCTCCCTGAGGGCCTGCGTGGTACTGCGGCCCCCTGCTCTGGAGGACTGCTAGCCCTAGACAGGCCCTGGCAGGACAAAGGGTGCTCTCTGGAGGTGACCAGCGGCTCCGAGTTCTCTGCGTCAAAAAGCTGGCTGTCCTGCAGGGCGTCAAAGGGCTTGACAGGAGCCACTGGTACTGGAAGGAGGCAGGGAAAAGAGAAATTGGAGCTAAAACCCCAATAGTTCTCAAAGGGTTTGACCTTTTACTTGAAAATGATGTTGAGGCCAAGACACATACACAAACCCAGACAAACACAGAAAACGTACACACAATTCTATGCTTCTATGTATGCTTCCAGAGGCCCCTCTCTCAATCAGCAGTCTGGCTACCTGGAAGTGGCCACAGGTGAGGGCATCGTGTAGAGGGGTCACGCCCTCACACAGAGGACCCCCGGGGTGGTTAATGTTAACCCTGCGCTCCAGCAGCCCTGCAACGATATCTGAGAGGAAGGAGAGGGGGTGAGATATAAAGAGAAATGGAGAGAGAGAGACAGAGAGAAATCAGAGATAAAGGGAGAGAGCGAGTGAGAGATAGCAAAACGAACCATGGTGCATATGGGCCTGAAACAGAGAATGGTAGGAGAACAGCTGTATGTGTGTGTGTCTGTGTGTGTTTATGGCCATAGTGCTGTAAGTATGCGTTACCATGGTGTCCATGGTTGCAAGCTTCATGGAGAGGTGTCCAGCCACAGTAGTCCATGGGGTTGATAGGATGACCCTGACGTAAAAAGATAAACACAGACATTCTTAAGGTTTGTGAAATCCAGAGGACAGAAAGAGAGATATGGATGTGTACAGTACTGTGCAAATGTCTCAGGCACAAAAAAAGGAAATGAGTAAAACTAAAAATGCTTTAACAATTTCACTATTTCACACTTTTATACAGCCAGACAAATACCAACGGCAATATAGATATTTAAGACAATATTCATGTCAAAAAAAATCTCTAGTGCCTATTTATTTTGGGCAGTTTTGTTTATAGGCACACGTATACAGTGTGTCTAGAGAGTGACGGTAGGTCACACTGGACCTGCTTCAAGTTGCCATTGATACAAGCTCTGTGCAGGGGGAATGAGGGAAAGTAGACAGTGACATACAATTCCGTTTCCTTCCTTCCATTAATACTGAGCTATGAAGTCCTTTAAGCCTGATTAAGGTGAGATGATCAGTTATTCTGTTTCAGAGGATAGCAACTTGACTGATACTTAAGTTTTATTTCCCGGGAGGAACTCATCTTGTCAACTTCTAGTCTGCCTGACAGCGAAATGTATCGATAGCCGTGTGAGCTATTTAGCATGCCGATAAAGCAGATAGCGCTACAAGAAACAAAACAACTTCATACGATGTTTTTCGCCTCTGACACGTTACTGTTCAATTCCTAATTTGACAGTTTAGTGATCCACTGTTGTCATAAAGAATGAATTCAAAACCAATTTTCCATTGATCATTTGTTATCCTTTCTATTCAATAACATCCTTTTCTAATGCCCCGCCAACTGATGTTTACGCGAATGACGTAGAAATGGGTTGCCAGGTTCTTTCA
>BROE01000009.1:16365848-16541163 GCA_036571765.1 Plecoglossus altivelis | reverse complement strand
TGGTGTCTTCTTGTCGCGTCGGCCCTGAAGCTGACCCCCCCCGCCCCACCTCACTGCTTGGTATCTTTTCCGCTTCATCCCATGCAGCATCCACCCTGACAGCTATGGGACGCGGAGAAATGATACTGCACTGCCTCCGTCTCTTCGCTCGGCCCACGGACGTCTTGCGCTTTACGCCTGTCTGACTAAGCGCTGCGCCACTTCGCTGGTGCGTCTGATTAAAGTGCCGGCCATCTCTCGGCTCGAGCGGCATCACGTAAGACTTATTCATGCGCGATAACGCACATGCTGCTGCTGAGTGACAAACGCTCGCTCAGCGAGGCTCGCTTTGTTCGCGTCCGCCTGCGCCGGGATGTTTGACAGTTCAATTTTGCGTCGGCGCTCCGTGCTTCGTCGCTGAATCAGTATGTCACTGTTGGCAGGAGTCCTCGACAGGCGCCGCAGGTTTAACCGTCAGGGGTGCGGCTCAAGCTGGGGAGAGGGAGAAGAGGAGGAGGGGCGGTAGCGGAGGGCCACGGGAGAATCGAATTGCGGCGTAGAGAAACGAGCGCCGACAAGCAAGTGATGTTTAACATCTCTTAAGGGCCTGTCCTACTCCCCCCCCTCACGTTTTTTTCCTGCCAGCTCGGAATTACAAGAGCCGAACATCTGCTTGCTGTGCGAGGCGGCGGCTTGCTCTCACCTTCACCTTGACCCGCCTGGTGACGGCTGCCTTCGTACAGGGAGGCAGGAGCGCAACGCCTTCGCCGCCGCAGCCGCCCAAGTCTTCCCTCGCTAGCACTGCGGCTAACGCTAATCGCAGGCCTTTTGGCTGCATCGTCGACCGTGGAAGGCCTGGTATCAGATAGGATATCAAAGTCAACAAGTGTATTGCTTTAGGCTGCTCCTCGATGTCCCCTTGTACATAGCTGCTCTGGGAAAAGCCCAGAGGAATCGGCGAATGTTTCCAGCGAGCGCAACCTGATAGCTCCAAACAGTGGAGCCGTGTCCCAGATCTCTCCACGCCTCACAGCATGGCCGCTCCACTGCTGCATTCCTGCCTGTCACTCAGGGACAACAGAACATACTGGATCTCACAAGCAATACGGACAGCCAGAGGACTGCCTCAAGTGCAAAATAACATGTTTAACATGGCTCCGGTCGGGAATTTGAAGGGGGAACGCACAGCGGAATCAATTCTACGGACTTGCAAAAAGATTTTTTCAGTGTCCCATGCTAGAAAGTGTAATTTGGACTTACTCTAGAATGTGGTCTTGCGCGGGAAGGGATTGATAGCACCCATGCGGTGGAAGCACATCGCTTCCCGTTTTCGGTAGGGCGAGAATCGGGTGGTGGTCTGGGAGGGAGGTGGGTCCGGGAAGCCGTGGGCAGCCAGCAGAGGGGTCACAAGCTGGAGACCTACAAACAGAGCAGGTAACAAAACACACACACTCACTCTTTCTGCCTCTCTCTCCATTACTGTGCCTTGTGGCTGAGATGTGTTGACTTGGCACTATGCCTGGTAAAGATAGACCATTCACTGACACTGACCACCACAATACTGTTCGTACTATGCACATGAATCTGGATTTTCTGTTGTAGTTTCTATCTGCAGGAGATATATTCATGGATATTTGCGTTTGAGTATATTTTGTGGTGTACGTGTAGCACCGCAAACACACACAGAGAATCCTGTTATTGTGAAACATACATACTCAATCATGACTTGTTGTTCAAGAGCATCACTTTTTTCATTGACATTTTGTTGCTTTGGCATTTTGTTTGTTTTCCTTGTCATTCCTTATTATTAAGGTGAAACTGCATGGCCCTGGACTGGAGCTAGCTTAACCTGATCACCTGACACTGTCCTGCCCTGTATTCTACTGTGTGTGCTACTCACCTGCTCTGCCCCCTCAGAACAGGGGAATCAGACACATTCAGACAGGGGATTAGGATAGGCGAGGAAGACCTAAATCTCTATATCTATTTGTGTACTTTGTTTCATGATGATGATGATGATGATGATACAGAATTCCCTATTGCTGACCGATGGACACAGCTGGGACACAGCACTAGCACACTCCCTTGTGCTAGTGTGAATGGTTGTCAGACCAAGCTTTCTGCTGTGCTGATGATATAGCACTGATATCCAGCATACAAAATGCATGTAAGCCCATCAATAAATACTCCTCCTTTATTAAGGGACAAGGGGCTACAAGGGACCTTGAGTGACAAGAAGACACTTTTTAAGAAACAGTATATTAGACCGGCTTTCATAACTTTGTTATTCTACCTACATACGAAGGTATAGCGCACTCACAAATAGCAGGCAAAGTAAAGTGCAAAATATATGCTGAGGAGTGGAGGCAAAATCCTACAGAACAGAATAACATCAAGCAGACTTCAGATATAAAATGGTGATGAAGATGATAAGGCTCACCCCTACAGAGCTGCTGGATGCCTTTAGCATCACTATCAGCTTTGAGTGATTTAGACCCACTTAATGTATTCCAAAGGCCCTTTCATGTAGTAATCCCACACATGCCTCCTTTAGACACAGTAGGCAAGCCATCACTCTCATTTAATGGGCCATGCGGGATACTTTTATATCTACAGAAACAAACTCTCCTGTCAATCTTTTCACTGTTTGATTCTGATGATGAAATAAGTGGCTTATGGTTATGTGGTTGTGATTAAAAATGCTTGTTCTCTATAGGCCTTGGCAAATATATAGTGTAACACAAAATGGAGCAGTACATTCCATGTTTCCTGGTAAACAACATTTTAAATCAATAGAGTGTAAACCCAAGCGCTTAAGATTGCTCCACTGTGTGATAGTCATTAAAAGGTTACGATCTTCCCCAATGATTAGGAGGAGCCTCTAAATCCTCAGAAACCTGCATCTCAGACTCTTAGACAGTTTGCTGCAGTACAGCATACGGGGGTGTATCCTCCCATCCCTCACTGACATGTTCCAGGCTCAGAAATCCTGTTCGAGTTCAAAAGATAGGAAAGTTAACATGCATTGAAAGTGCAATAAAATGGAAAGAAGATAGCATGTTTCTTATCTCCCAGGGCAGCCTTCATCATACGCAACGCTATAACATCAGGTCTAAATGCGACATGGCCAGAAGTGTATGTGAAAACATAAGATGGAGATACCACTACGTCACAGGGGTAGAGTGCTTTTCCAGAGGCACACTATAGCAGTGTACAGACTGTCTGTTCTCTGGGCCAGAGAGGGGATTGGAGAGTCATTTCTGCCAAGAGGATTAGTAACCAGCTGCTGGGCTGGACGAAGAGGAGTGGCACCCTTTAAACAGCCGCCCCTGGCAGTTCCCACCACACAGTCACCCCCAGGAGGCCCTCCTTTGCGATCGCTATCGATCAGTCAGTCAGTCCGTGACTTTTCTCTCTATCTGTCTGACTAATCTTTCATTTTCGGCTTTGCCCTATGTATTACTCTTTTCTTCTTCTTCTCTCTCTCTCTCTCTCTCTCTCCCTCTCTCTCGCTCTCTCTCTCTCGCTCTCTCTCTCGCTCTCTCTCTCTTTGTCACACGCCTCCCTCTCAGCTTGTGACGCCTCTCAGACGTTCCCTGCCAATGTTCTGCTGCATGCCGTATTCCATTAATCCATTTTAGAATTTAGGAAAATCTTTCTCTTTTTTTCCATACACATTTTATATCGGTCGTGACCTGGATAAGGCTGCCTAAAAGACAAGGCTACAGTTCAAGAAACCCTTCAGACTCACAACACATCAGCCTGCTGTTCCGCTGATGTGTGAACTGATACCCTGTTCATATTTTAAGGATGAAATGGTTATGAAAGTAACCTAAAATAATTTTGTGTTTAATTAATGAAACAACAATTTTTTCTCGTTGAGAATAAAAAAGGATGATTCTGAGTTGTCTTCACTAACATTTTGACCTCTACATATGCAGTGCTAGCAGATTTAGAAGGTTGTGTGTCGCTACCTTAAGTAAAGAACATCCATGTGTTTTTTGTGAACAGGTCAAGGAGAGAAACATCCAGAATGGAGGGAGGAGGAGGTCACAAGACAGGAAGGTCAGACTTGTGCTAAAAAAATTGATTGACCTTTATCTAGAGGCCTGTACACGTTTCACTGATGTAAAAACAACAAACAACTAACACATTTGAAGAATATTAGGAATTTAAAGTTAATCCTTCAGAATCAAATCTCGTTGTCATGACACTAAAATGATTACTGATGTAGCCTTTTGACTCTTTCCACAGCCCTATTCTGAAGAGAAGTCCTGACATGACCAAATCTCCAATGACAAAGTCTGAGCAGCTGCTGAGGATAGATGATCATGACTTCACAATGAGGCCGGCCTTTGGAGGTAAAGATGTCACACCAATAGCCCTTCAGTCTGTGTGTCTGTATTACTGCCCACAAAATGACTGTAGCAATAAGTTTAAATACACAATTTGTTAACCTGAGTTTAGTCATTTTAAACAACAACTTTTCTCACTGCTTTTTTCATATTTTTTAACCCCAAAGGTTAAAATATGTGGGATTTAGGGTTAAGGGTAGGAATTTACCTCACAAGATGCTTCCTTGTAACAAGTTTCAATAACAGACTGCTTGAGAAAACAGCTATGTTCACTGCAAAATGCAGATGGAAAAGGTGGATTGACTGCTGGTTACCCTTTGGAAATGCCTCTGTGTAAATCAAGTGTGTTAGATGTATCTTTTCAACATACTGTGCTTAGTGTGTTCATTATAGGTTAAGCCCAGTATGTGAATGTGGTCTACATAAGCTCTGTTCATTTCATCACTCAACCAATGACTTGGTCAATCACCGTCATGGCTTGGTTGGAAATGGTTTTAAAACCACTCTCATGCAGGACTCTTAATGACACACAACATCACAAGCTGTACATGCATTTCCCCCCCAAGTACAGTACATAGTTTGTGTACACAGTAATTGCTGTTACAGTGTGTTTTTAGTTCTATGTTTGCTGTAAAGGGATTGGTTCTTCTGTGGCTCCAAGCAGGATTAAAGGAACGATCGCTTCTTGCTGTACAGAGGGAAATGGAGTGGCTTGTTCGTTCCAAATATGTTCATGTTGTGCTTGCTCCATTTCTTTGTTTACACTTGAGGCCAAATATAAAGTCCCCTCCATCTGCGTAGCTTAGAGCAAAGGATGAATTATTTGTGGACACGTTATGAGCCTTTACTTAGCATATTATATATATATTTATTTATTTGATTTCATTTGTGTATTTTGAATCCAATAAGAATGACAAACATCACGCTCAGAATGACCCTCTTTAGTGGAGAGATTTTTGAGACCGAGAAGACCTCGAATAGGCCAGTCTCTTATATGGTGAAATCTGGAAGAAAAAAAAATCACTGGAAAGAATCCAGATGCTAGGAGGCTGCAGCAACTTTGATCCATTGTGACCTAATTGTATTCGTGTTGCACGGCAGAGGATAGAGAGGAGAGGCTGAAATAGGTCAAAAATAGAATCCAGAGCCATGATGGTACAAGCATAGAGCCTGTTCCCTGAAAACCTGCTCACTATTTGTTTGTGCCTACAATGGATTGACACTATGAATTTTATTAAAGCCGTTGTGAATCCTAATGCCAAACACTCCACCATCAGTCTGACAACTCTTGCATTCTTACTGGCCTTTAGCTAAAAAGTGTTGTCCTTTTGGATAAGATATGCATCTGATGGGTCAGTGCAGAAGTAGCAGCTATTTGGTCTTTGAAGAAGTATTTCTTTTCTTTACCAGTCTGAATGTGCTTTTTATATGGTCTTGCGTTATTTCAGGTCCCCCTATTCCAGTCGGAGTAGATGTTCAGGTGGAAAGTCTGGATACAATTTCAGAAGTGGACATGGTACATGAGACATGATTATCTTGCTTTCTATCTTTCAAATGTACTGGAAACAGTCATGCACCTAACCCAAGAACACCCTCTCTGACTGAATGCCTACCTCTCCTCTAGGACTTCACCATGACGTTGTACCTGCGCCACTACTGGAAGGACGAGCGCCTAGCCTTCCCCAGCACCAACAACCAGAGTATGACCTTCGACAGCCGGCTGGCCAAAAAGATCTGGGTGCCAGACATGTTCTTTGTCCACTCCAAGAGGTCCTTCATCCACGACACCACCACAGACAACGTCATGCTGAGGGTCCACCCTGACGGAAACGTGCTGTACAGTTTGAGGTAGGACCAAGTTGGCAGCTTTTACATTTGACCTACATACTGTATTTACATATCAGTCGACTGGAATTATACTGTTGGTCTTGCACCATAGAAACTAGTATTTGGCAAGAATTTCTCAAAACAATAGATACAAGGTCTCTGTTAGTGTTCCAGATGGGCAAGTGTGTTGTAATCGGGAGTGAATGCCAACAAACTCTCTCTCCTCTCAACTGCCAGACGTTGCCACTCAACAAATGCAATCAAAGCCAAAGTGTAAACAAGCAGTCAGCCAGGATTGTGACCTTGTGGTCACGCACAGAGAACTGATCTGTTTTCAGAGAGCATGTTTGTAGAAATGCTCAGAACTAATCTGTCTGCCATGAATCTCAACAGGAACCGCTGGCACCAAGACGTGTTTGCTAACGTCCTTACTGATGATAATGGGACAATTTATTGAAGATACATGCCTCAAACTACAATTGTGGAATGATAAGACGTTCGTTGAGCAAGAGGTTGAACTGAAGATAGTTTTCCAGACTATAGCTTGGTGATATAATGATCTGATCGTGTTCTTCTTGTGTTTTCAGAGTCACAGTCACAGCCATGTGCAACATGGACCTGAGTCGCTTCCCGCTAGACACTCAGACGTGCTCCCTGGAGATAGAGAGCTGTGAGTGCTTTTAATTAATCAATTACCTAACTCCATTGATCACTGTAGGGCTAGTTAGTCAATTAGAGTGTTAACTAGTTCAAATGCAAACTTAAGCTCAGTCTCACGGTACAATGCCTCAAGCAATGTATACCTAGCCATGTGTTTGGATGAAGATTTGCAAAGACTATTTAGATCAAATCTAAATCCTTCTCAGATAAAGAGACAAGATAATTGTACAATATCACACCGATAGCTAATGATAGTAATCCGAGTCATGTTTCTCCCTAGATGCATACACGGATGACGACCTGATGCTCTACTGGAAGAAAGGGAACGAGTCTTTAAACACAGACGAAAGGATCTCTCTCTCCCAGTTTCTCATCCAGAAATTTCATACCACCACCAAGCTGGCTTTCTACAGCAGCACAGGTACACCCCCAATTCAGCTCCACTCTGACCTGTGGACACAAAATACATTACCTGTGGCTCAGTAATCCACATTTCTCATGGTGGGACTTAGGAAACTTGGAACTATGGAATTGTTTAAATGGTTTGTTCTATAAATGTTCAGTGTATTATCAAACAGAAGGTGTTTGTTCTCTCCTTCCTGTTTTAACATGTCGTTCCTCCGATCCCAGGCTGGTACAATCGTTTGTACATTCACTTCACCCTGCGGCGACACATCTTTTTCTTCCTGCTCCAGACCTACTTTCCTGCCACCCTGATGGTCATGCTGTCCTGGGTCTCCTTCTGGATTGACCGCAGGGCCGTGCCTGCCAGGGTCCCTCTGGGTAGGACAGATCCTCTCTCAGGCTTTAGACAGGTCTCCTAAGAAAGCTTGGTAGCATTAAGTGGATAGATGTTGCCAAGCTTAAGAACGAGCTACTGTAGACGAGTGCTGCGCCATCATTTCAGATGTATTTTGCATGAAGATCACCTACCTTGTGGTATTTGGCCAAACGTGTCAAATAATCCTGGTTTCTCCACTACCTACCTATCTCAGGGATCACCACTGTCCTGACCATGTCCACCATCATCACTGGTGTAAATGCCTCTATGCCCAGAGTATCCTACATCAAGGCGGTGGACATCTACCTGTGGGTCAGTTTTGTCTTCGTCTTCCTCTCTGTCATAGAGTATGCAGCCGTCAACTACCTCTCAACTGTACAGGAGAGGAAAGAGAGGAAACTAAGGGAGAGGGTAAGTGGACAAAATATTTGGTATTAGTCATGTACTTCCTCCAGGGAATTTATTGAACACTTGAATTGATCTGGATGTTGTCATGTTTGCAAAAGTAGTTTTTCCAAAAGTTGACATTTATACCCATCAAATACTTTTTAGGGAAAATGTAATATGAATATATTTTCCAATGATATTGGTCTGGTCGAATGTAATCAAGTGTTATTATAAGGATTTATTTTTAGTATTGCATCTGGGGTGCAATGTTGCTCAAGGTAAGTTTCTTCCATCTGCTGTATGTCGCGGCATATGGAGCTAAACTGCTTCTGTTGCCTGAAGAACTACATTTTCCTCACAAACATCCTGCTAGAATTTATCCTTATGTGATGCCCTAGTTACAACATCTCAAGTAGATGAGTCCCGTCAAGTTCTCATATTTATGAAAAATGGTGCCAAGTTATAATTTTACCTTCTGTCTCCTCAACAACATGAACAAATACACAATGTATGTAAAACATTTTTTTTCCTTTTTGCAGTTGCCATGTACCTGCGGCATTGGCAACCCAGAAGATATGATGACAGACTCCCAGATCACGGGCTACAGCTCCATGGAGGTCAACGCCACAGGGAATTATGGGATGCCAGAGAACGGCAGCCGCCAGGAGCGGATGCTGGCCCAGGTGGCACTGGGGGACCCTCAGATCACGGGCCAAGTGAAGAGCTCGAGAGGATATGTCAACATCTGGATTGACACCCACGCCATAGACAAGTACTCCAGGGTCATCTTTCCAGGGGCCTACGCTCTCTTCAACATCATCTACTGGTCCATCTACTCCTAACCCTGGGCCTCATGTTTGTCTGGCCCCTGTGTGACTCACCTAAGGCAGACTCAGGAGAATAGGGACCATGGCAAAGACTTTGGAGCCCAGGCAACTACAATGACTACCTTGACAAAGGTCCTCATGGAGAGGACAACATGGTTGTTTTGGTTTCATTGGGGTTTGAGAGAGACTGATAAACTGCTTATAAATGCAAGGTGAACTTTGCCTTCTTGACCCAGCCTCTTAAACTAATTGTATCAGTTCTTAATGTATTTTTCTGTGTTTGCATGACAACTGAAAAAGAAAGGGGTTTGAATTCCTATTCAGATGTAACTTCAGGGGACCAGATCATTCCAGTTGGTGAATCCTAAAGTTGGAGGAAACATATGTATTTATACTTGATGTTGGTAACAATAAGAGGCAGCAGATACTTGAGTGTAAGTCAAATCCATCTGCAAAGGGGTGAATACTGGACAAGGCCCTTGGACTGTACGTTACAGCAACACCCCCACATGCCCCAGTAACTATTAATCAGGTAGTAAGTTTCCTTTTTGTTTTAGCGGTTCTGTAGAGTATCATTGTTAAATAGATGCACCCCTTTTGCTATAAAAGAGAAGAACAGTAGCTTTTCTTTTCAAGCAATTACTGTATCACCTCAATCACTCATTAAGTCAATAATAACACTGGCATGTGGATTGTTTGCCTTGACAATGAAAGGACATGATACAAAAATAGGAAAAGCACAACAGTTCGCCAATTTAAGATGTAAACTGAGTTGGTGTAAAAGTACTGTACAAAAAAAACTATTAATTGAATATTGTAAATCAACTTAAATCCTTGATAATCATAAGTCTTTTTTGTTACAGGTATTTTGTACTACTGAAGCGCATGTCATGTGTAGTTGGGCTTTGAGGTACATTGTACTAGTGGTTAGATATTAGCATTGTCTTTCAAATTTTGATACGTCTGAATCAGGTAGATATTTTCTCATAGCCACATAATGGATATTTATCGTCTTACTGCAAAAATCATGATGCACCATGTCAGTATTTCTCAACACAAGCTATATTTTGTAATGCTCATTATAAAACATTTAAATAAATGTGATGTTTTTTGGATAGAAAAGAATGTCAATTACTAAAAATGTGAACGTCTACAACCACTACAACATGAAATCACATATTACACATCTATGAGCGTAAACATTCAAGTCTTCACAAAATCTTAGGCAGCTTGATGCTAATTGGAAAAGTTTCTAGAATGATACATTAATTCAAGGTAACTTCGGGAGAGTCCATTTAATGTCTATTCATGGTCATACAATATGTAAATGTATCGTTTACTCCTGGCTAAGTCCATCCGTTAGGAGGTGGAGAAGTGTTTCAGAGCAGGTTCTTGGCCATGTTAAAGCTACTGTCTCTTGACTGTCTCCTGGGTCAGAGTGGCTTGTCTGAACGCCTCTCTGACCCTCTGCAGCATCTCAGGACAGCACGTGACGTCCAGTGCAGTCATGGCCAGGGCCTTGGCTGTCCTCAGGGTGTACAACTGGGCCTTCTCCGCACCTAAAGATGGGCAGGAAAGTAAAGAGACCTTAGATCTAATCAGACGACCATGACGTTGGATATTGCACTGAACGTTCAAACAAACTATGAGGGTTATTTTGTATTAAGAGTCTGTAGTGATTGTGACTGAATGACAGATCATAGACTGCATGCGACCGTGATGCAGCTCGCAGGTCACGTAGCCAACCCATGACATCACTGCAGGCATTCTGACATCTCCACGCTGGAAACACAGCTGAGGGTTGATGTTTTAAACGCTTCGACCAGACGGTGGGCGTTGGCATACCTGCAGCTGTAGTGTATTCCTTCGTGTGGTTCAGGGCATCAGAGCCGATGTAGAAGAAAGGATGGATCCCAGGGACAACAAACGATACGTTCCCAAAGTCGGTAGAACCTGAGAAGATGCAGGAAGATGTCCTGCTCCTAGAACTCCACTCTCGTTTTGAAAAGATTTGGTATCGCAAAAAGCAATACCTCTGTATGTTTCTTGTATGTACTGTGCATGACTTTGAACTCCACACTGTGTTCTTGGCTTCATGTAATATCTGTTCATGCTCAATTTCTCACCTGAAAAGTTGGATGGCACCTCCTCGAATTGAACTCCCAAGGCCCTCCCGTTCTCCACATACAGTTGTTCCAGCGTGGAGTTAGGGAGAATGTTGCAGTAGGCATGGTGTGGATAGGTTACCTCCACCTACAAATAGGTGATAGAACATGTTTCAGCTGGGTTTAAATCTAAGGAGCTCAGGCTACAGTAGCCATTTTAACACAAATAATGAAACTTAAAAGAAAGGTCATGCTCATGCTCATGCTCACTTGGCAGCCTGTTGCCATGGCAGCAGACCTGAAGCATGCCTCAGCCTTGGCTTTAAGCACATCCAGGTCTTTGAAGAGAGGCGTGCGCAGGTAGAACTCCAGCTCAGTGTAGTCCGGGATGATGTTAGGCTTTACACCACCATGTTTGATGATCCCTGGAGGAGACCACACAACAAGGGAACATGAGCTGCAGATGGAGACCAGGGCAGCTAACATACAAAGGAATGTATAGAAGCAAAGTGTGAAACACTGAATGAAACAGACAAGATTATGGTCAAGAAACGTTGGGGTAACATTTTCAAGTACAGTACAGTACTTACAAACCACCCCCACTCCTGGTCACGGCAACTCCAGTAACTAAGCCCCTGTTCCCCTGTCCCCCGTCCCCCATCCCCCTCACCATGAAGCCTCCAGTCAGGCTTTATCTGCTGTCGCAGGGCTGACAGGTTGCTGTACGCCAGCACAGCTGCATCCAGGGCGTTCACCCCTTCCCAGGGATATGCTGCCGCATGGGACGCCTTCCCATGGTACTTCACTGTCACGCTGACCAACAAAATGGAGGTCAAGAGCAGCTAAAGGGATGTTGACTTGGACTGCGAACAAGCAGCATTCGTATACAATACCACAAAGCTGATCCCACCTTAGTTTGATCTGACATACAGTAGATTTACATCATTTCTTTCAAAAATGTTAGAGCGTAAAGGATGGTACAACTTATTCAAAGTAGAACACGTACTCTATGATGGACATGCAGGGCAAAAAGGCTACATCTTGCTGAGCGGGATGGGCCATGAAGACCAGGTCCATGTCTTCAAACGCTCCAGCAAGGATCAAGTCAACCTTCCCTCCTCCATCTTCTTCTGCTGGGGTCCCCATGACAGTGATCTTACAGGACATAACAGACAGCATAGGATAGTAATCTTACAGGACATAACAGGACAGGATAGAGACCTTACAGGACAATACAGGATAAGGATCTTACAGGACAGTGCAGGATAGGGACCTTACAGGACATCGTTCGTAGGCACTCAAAGTTGTATCCAATTAAGTGCATGTGTCCGTTTTCAGCCATGAAATTCTGATAGTGAAAATTTGTATTGCACCAATTATAGGAACAGTAAATGTCCACTGGCTTACGTTTGGCTATTTACCTTCAAGCGGAAGGGAAAATCAGGTTCACCTTCCAATGCATCTTTTAGCCCCAGTGCAGCTGCAGCTCCAACCTCTGCTATGAGGTTGTGTCCACATGCATGCCCGATGCCTGGCAGAGCATCGTACTCGCAAAGAAAGCCTACATTCAAAATACTGTCACTCTCACTGCCACCAGAAGGACCCCACGTCGCCAAAAATGCTGTTGCTAGTTTATAGTTACTTTCAACAGACCATGAGGTATCTTCAGTGAAAAAGCGCACTAGTCTGTCGTGGGAATGTTTCTCGTCATATGCAACTTCTGGGCAGTTCCACAAATCTTGACTCAAAGCGAAAAGTTTGTCTTGATTTTTGTCAATAGATTGTTGTATTTTGTCTTTGAACAGTTTCTTACGAGACTGAATGTCCTGAGCCATAGCAGAATTTCACATTTATGATTATACCACAACACCAAAGATTGTATTAGCGCTTGCAGACAGTGCAAAACACCTTTCATAGGGAGAAAGTTGTTTATATTGTTCTTTTTCTATATAAAATGACAGCTTCGCATGCAATTGGGGCAAAGGTACTCTTTCGCCATCTAGTGTGTGGAGTAGGAACAATTCTACATCGTTGTGTACCATGGGTGTCAACATTTAATCAATGCAAAATTAAAAAATGTTTTAAAATTTTGAAATTATATTTTAAATACTTGTTTCATAGATTAACATGTTAAATAAATCTTTAAAACAGCGGAACATATTCCATTTTTTTCCATGATGACACTAGAGGGACTCAGTGTAGCATGTAAGTGCCGTTGTAAAACGTGTGCTGGGCCACATTTGTAACGATATTTAAACCGGACAGGAGGCTGCTTATTGCTAATCTTTTTTAAACCTAATAAAAATGTTGAAGAATACAATTCATGAATGCCCATAGGCCTTCCCATGCCAGTATTACTTCTAATTATTCCTGCTGAGAATTACAAGACTGCTGTGGTTAACTGTGAAGTAGCTCAAGACAAGGCTTTCTGAGTGTAGAGTTTGACCCAACAAGCTCAATTAAGTGACATATGAATAAAAACAATGCCCTACAGCTGTCGCACACTCTGGATGACAACCGTTGTGTCTGTGCTTGTTTGAGATGGACAGAGAAAGAGAGAGAGAGAGAGAGAGAGAGAAAGAGAGAGAGAGAGAGAGAGAGAGAGAGAGAGAGAGAGAGGGAGTGGTGCATGTGTGTTTGTTTATTTCTAAGGACAAGTCTTAGACAATGTGTTTGCATAGACAGGCTCCCCGTGTGAGTTTGAGGTTAATTGGGGTCCAGCCAGTCACAGGGGGGGATGTTGACGAACAGCACAAATCAAGCTGTCATGAGGACTGTCTTCTGACAGAACCTGTCAGTCAGCTGTCTTTCAGCCCCAATGCCAGTGTCACTCTCTATTGTGCGTCAATTAAGGGTTCACTGAGGGAGTCACCCATGTGTTTGCTTTTGTTTTATTCAATGATTTGATTAGTGGACATCTGTGTTACTTCACATCCTCTCTTTGTTCATTCTTATGCTCATGATGAGTGGTTAAAGAGGACATTTGATCTGTTTACCAGACAAAAAGGAGTAATCTGTCTTTAGCTTTTCATATCAAGACATCTGTATTACAGATTTTCAGTCATAAACCATGTAATGCCGATGTTATTAAACTCCAGACCGCCCAGAACAGCTGCCTCTGAATGAAGGGAATTGAAAATCCAACGCCAACTCAACTAGTGAAAAACTAGCTGTCTTTAAATCAAACTGAGTAGGAAGCTGTGACAACTGAAGCTAGTGTCAGAAACAAAAGCCTTTGGTTTTAGCAGACAAACTGACATTTATAACATTCGATATCTGAAGTAACCTATGACATGTCACCTCGTTCTGGTTGGTCGAAGTCTGGAGAGGTGTCATGGAAGCAGAGTTAAGTGGGTGGTGTTTAATGCACATACAGGCGTCAGAGCAGCAGGAGCTCTCCTGGGAGCAGTCTGATGACAGACAGAATAATACCGTCTCCACACAAGGAGATGAGAGAGAACAATGTGAGATAAGCTTGTGTTTGTGTGTGTGTTTGCTTTTATGTTGGCGTGTTTGACAGAGACCCAAGTGTTGACACGAGGCTCATATGCACCTCAGTCATCTGTCAGTGTGTGTCAGCATTGCCAGAAAAGAACCAATCCCAATCCTCTGAGTATAGCTCTTTTAAACAAACAAACAAACAAACAAACACATTCCCAGAATGCATCACTCCATACCTCACACATTCATTGGTGTGTGTGTGTGTGTATGTGTACATGTGTTTGTATATACGCGTACATATGTGTATGCACTATGTGCATGCATCCTCTATGTGAGAGTGTCTGTAAGCACACACATGCATGTGCATGCATACATGAGTGTGAAAGTGTGATTTTGCACTCAGCCTGAGACTGGCCATCCTATCATTTATGTCACATCACTGCACAGAGAAAGAGAGAATATCACACTCCTCTTTCACTGCAGCTGAAATGCATTCACACGTCTGATTAGTGGTACCTACTGGTCAGGGACCATGGGGGCACTCTTCCTGTAATGCGCCTGTCTCAGAGAGGTCTGGAGGACTAAACAAAGAAGCCCCTAAGGAGAACGTTTTCCAGAGAGGAGGGAAAAAAGCTCCGATGTAAAGCTCACCCGAAACCTCAGCATTTACATTGTGATGCAAAATCATGCTTCTCTCTCCTCATTTAAATCTATGCCTGGGATTCTTTTTCTTTTGTACCTGCATTATGATCTGCTGTGGATGGTGTCTCTCCGCCTGCTCACTGGGGGCTCGTGCAGCTGCCTCTCGACTCCCAGCCCCACTCCTGGAGAGTCTTCTTTCTTTGTGAAGCCAGAGATGCCCCTGTCAGTCTCAATAATGTCAGGCTTTGTTGAGAGTCTGGCTAAACCATGTGGTTGTGGGTTGCAAGGCTGAGCAAGGCAGGGAGAGCCCCCCCCCCACTCCCCTCTTCCCTTCACACGGCCTGTGTGAGCAGGGCAGGGGAGAGGGAGGCAAACCAACCAAACAGCTCTCTGAAAAAGGTTAGCAGGGTGTTATGGGTAAGCCCAAGGCGTAAAGACAAAAACAAGCCTCACATCGGATCTGAGAGGTAGAGGTGCAGCCGTGACAGACCATTTATTTGCCACTTATGTCTATCTGAAATATATCACATATCCACAGATTTATTCAGAAGTAAACATATGTTCTTCCAGTCCTTTCTAGTCTAAAACGATGGGGAGACAATGTTCAATTTGGTTTATTTAAGATTGCTTCAAGGTGCATTTATTGTTGATTTTGTGAAGCGCTCCAAATCCCATTAATAAAACATCCCTTGTGCTGCTGGGTGAGTGCTGTGCACCCACAGTCAGGGAGGACAAATCAAACAGGTAGCGCTTTCTCATCCTGAATACTAATGGGCCAAGTGTATTCTACAACACAGTGGTGTTTACTCTGTTTTAAGTGGAGTCGCAGTGAAATTGGTGGGCTCCGAGATTGATCCCCCAGCTGCTGATTGTGACAAGCTAGGGTCACACAGTCTGTGCAAGCATGAGACCTGTCAGTTCATCCTCAGGTGGAGTCTACTGGTATGGTGTCTTACAAACTACATTAAAACAGCTCTGTGTGTCCCCCCCCCCCTTTTCTATCATGAAATCAAAGGCACAGCTAGAGCTGGAACTGCAGCAGGAACAGAAACACACCAAACATAAAACACTCTTGCTCACAGCCTCACACACGTGCAATCACAGAAAGACATAGCCGCATAGACAGCCATCCCACTCTGAAGCCGGTCAACATGTCAGCTGGAAAGCTTGAGTGCTAATTGGTTGCTCTCCCATGGGAACACTTGAGACCTCCTCATGCTCCTCAGTGGCTTTGAGCTAATGTGATTGGCTACGGCTGGCCTTTCCATCCATACTTCTGAATAATACACATAGTTAATATTCTATCCTCATTGAATGTCTCGTCATAAGTCGCGCAGAGAAAAGAGGTGCCATTTCTATCAACCTTTCTTGACATCTTTAAATATGTATTGGGATACTTTACATGCCAATTTAGACACTGTTCAGTCTGAACTTATAGTCCAGTTGGTTTTCTTTATTACCTGTTCTCTTCAGTTGTGAATGTTACAACAAGAGAATTATGGAAGGTCTTTCCGAAAATTCTATTAGATAGTGCTTGTTGTGTGTTTACCTACTGCAATTATATTTGCATTGCCAATGTCTTCAATGAATATCAGAAATGTGTATATGAATCTGCAACATAATAATGAATGTCCTTTACAGAAATGATGCACACAAAAATGCTACCCTGTCTGACAAGCATTTCTGGTTGAAAATTGATATAACATCTTGTCATTAAACATTTACAGAGACATTTACTACTGCTGGATCTTTAAACAGACAAGCCAAAAATCTGTGGTGATTTAAACCACAATATAGACATTGCTTTGAAGTGGTTTTGCAGTTCCACCGACTAGTTGGCATTTGTAAGATTTAATGGATTGATATGTTACTTACATTTTATGATTTTTGGTGTTAGGTTCTGTATCTATTTACAGGTAAATAGATTACCACTTCTTTCAAAAAAGAATTCCCCACACTTGCTGTCCTGATGGGGTGCACTGTGATTAAGTGTAAACTGGAGATATTTATGTAGAAAAACGGATATTTAAAATTACACACCAGGCTTTCGACATCCCAATAGGGAGATCTAATCAACAGACATTTGATGACTAACATCAAACTGTCTGAGAGGCCATCGCAGAATCAGCCAATGATCATTTCACAGGAAACCGTGACAATGGTACTCGCCACAGGGCCCTTTTCACAAGCTGATTAAAAATGGAAACTAATGGCATTGAAATGGAGCCTATTGTGAGCTTGGCTTCCTGCAATCAGCAATTACTGGGAAGATTTAGCCTAATAACAGTCTTATTCACACTGAGCGCAGCTACTAGGAATGAAAAGAACCAGACTTCACACCATCCCCCTCTTCTATCTTGTGTTCCGGTGTGTCGATACGAAACTTTGTGTTATAACTGAAAACATTTGGCTGTGATATTTGTGATACAATTGTTTGTGTCAGAGTCTACGTGTTCCCTTTCTCTCCTATTCTGTTGGTGTCAAGATTTCCTTGTTCTTTTCTGTCACTCATCTGACAAACAATATAAATCCTGTATACTACCCCTTTTTGATACTGTTGGGGGAGAGACTGTTTTGCATTAAAATAAAAAGATGATAAAACAACATTAGTTGGAAAAAAAGCCTGCAAAGGATGATTCCAATTTCCTATTTTTCTAGATTGTGATCCTACATTTCTGCCACAATACTGTGACATCAAACTGACTTTGTCCCTGGTTGACCCAAAGCTCATACATCATTGTCATGATGCCTTCTAACATACACACACACACATTGAGAGAGAGAGAATAATTATCTGTAGGAGTTAAATAATGACTAAGCACTCTAACGTCTACACAGATTCAGTATCGTAGAGGCATCAAATTCTCATTTGGGTTTAATGAAAAGTGCAATATGCTGGTTTTCCATTTGGGAACAGGTGCCCTTGTTTGACTATAACTGACTTTGATTAATCAGCCACATGTTACCAGTAATCTCCATGGCAATGAAAGCTGTGCTATTTGACCTTGGCCATGAGCACACAACAGAGTGGGACCAATGGGGGTCAAATTTAAGTCTGAGTGAATATGATCACGTCCCTGACTTTAAGAAAAGTTTTCTGTCTTAGTATTTATCTTTTGAGGGATGATATATACTGTGTTTGGCCTTCATAAGTATTTCCACGTAACTCGGTTTGAACACAGTAAGCGAGAGTCTTAACCTAGTTTATGGGGAAATGACCGTTGTAGTATAAATGGAGGTCGTGTTTAGAATGACGACCAATTCCTTTTTCCACCTGGCCCAGCCGATGATAATCTTATCTTTCACCTGCCCGCTTGTGTGAGGTCTATAATATCTTCAGTAGCGTTATCTTCCCTCTGCTTCCCTGGGTGTCAGAAGGCTGCGGTCATACGAACATCTTTGTTTCAGGGGTAATTCTACCTACATTGGTCACATGACATCAGACACCAAGGAATACAGTAGCAGACAAAAGCTAATAATATGATACGAATAGACAAGTAGTTGCCTAAATGTTTGCCATTAGTTAAAAATGAGTACAACTTACAGAAGATTGACTGCTTGGAACACTGTCACCAACTGTCACTTCCTGTGTGACATGGCTTGTAGATATAACACAGATATATACAACTCAGGTTTCAGCTATGTTAATCAGATCACCAGACCTGAGATAGGACTCTGTCAGTCACATAAGGACAGAGACTACCATAATTACAAATGTTGCTGTTCTGACATGGTTCTGTCTGCTTCTATGATTACAGCTGTAGGCATCTACGGCAGCTAACAGACCCATGATTTCTAATTGTGTCTCCGTGTTGTGCTAGCAGCTCCATTTCCATGTCCTAGACCAATTGTTATGTCTGAGTATCATTGATTTAATCTTCAACATCAGGTTGAGGGCAGGGAAAAGATTACAGAGGAGTAGATTGCTTTCAGAAGGGATCCCATACTTACTAATGTTGCCTGCTATCTATCCTAGCTGAGCTATAATGTTCCGAAATTCAAAATATTGTAACAGCTTGTGTTTCAGTTGAGGAGAACAACATCCTGCAGGATGGATTTAATGTGGTGGCTTGGAACCTAGTCAAAATGAGGTATCTATTAAAAATGATTGCTTTGATGCATGTTTCCCTTCTAGGTGAACAAGCTCCCTAAGAAACCTGTGGCCTTAAGATACTGCTCCCTGCTTCCATGTAAACAGCTCGTCATGTGTTTCTTAGTTCCCCAAGCTTTTCCAACAACTAAATCTCTAGCTGTCTCCTTTTCTATTCTTGTAGCTGTCTTCTACTCTTGCAAAGGCCCTAAAAGGCTACTGCTCATTTGTTAATTTATGTTAAGTACTGTCAGCAATTAATTTTATTTGATTGGGTTTTAAGTTCTTACATACATTTTGTTTACTCAAAGTTGCTTTCTTTTGAGGTTTGCCACCATAAAGTTTTTTAATTTAAATGTCAGCTTTTTTAATCAGACCTGCAGCCAAGTACATTACAGCTCTGAATACTCTTAACAGAGTAGACCAGGATATGTATTTTAAAAGGTGTTCACCTTTCAGCTCCAGACTAATGTTCTAATTGATTGATAGTGGATATTTCAAATGGATAACAATTGATATTTCACAACTCAAAGCTCATATGGTTCTTAAATAATCATGATTCCTATCTTCTTTGTTGATGAGTCCTCTATTTAAAAAGCATCATTGAGGTGAGTGAACTTTCTGATTGAAACAAACAGACTGTGGTATGACACTTCCTGGTTGGATGAATGAGAAACGGTAAAACTACAAAAGGGACGATGACATTATTCCCGAAATTCACAGAAGTGCATTTTTCACAACTTTCTCTCGTTCTGACGAGAAGAAGTACTGATTCCAGCCAGGTGAGTGGACTGTGTGCGTCACGCCAGTCAGGTCCATTAGGTTCTCAGTCCATCTCCTCCACCCTGCAGCTGGGACTGGAGCTAATGAATAATTCTCTGCTTGCGAATCAGCAGCCTGCAGGCCAGGACAAGGCAGGAGAATATAAAATGTACAGCCCCTTCTGGGAAGTGGTCTCCTATAGTCGTAACTAGTATTGTGCAGATTACATATACACTGACAGGTTGTCACAGTGAAGCAGCTCAGTAAAAGCTCTGTGCTTGGAGCCCTGCAATGTAAAAAAGGTGTGAAGCATATTTTGTAGAATACATTTCCAAACATTACATATTAGTATGACCAAGGTGTTAATGGTTTATTGTAATACTTGGGTGTGGACTTTGCTTAAGTCAAACAGTGGATATTCGGTCCCATATTACACACGTTCTGATGACAAGTTGTATGATAAGTTATAAAAAGACAAATCATAAACCAAACCTTTAAATGAAAAGCTTGGACCTCAAATTGTTTTGTGAGGTCTAAATGTCCTAATGAATCTAACATTTACTTTGTAGGTCAGGGCCATTTTGATCTGTATGTTACTCTTCCTCCCACCCTTCTCTTCATTTCAATTTCTCACTCAGTCTTTCTCTATCTCTCAATCCCTAAGGCACCATCCATCTCTTTCTCTCTCCTCTAGTGGCTTTCGGGACTCCAGGTTAGACAGACATCTGTCTTTGTTGACATTCTCTGTTCTCCTCAGTGTGTATCCTGTCATCTGCTGTTTGTCTGCACCCTCTGTGGCATACTTCCTTTGCATGGGAGACTCAGTCTAGAGTTGAGTGTGCTCAGGGTAGTCATGAAGAAAATCATTGGTGTTGGCAAAGAGCACATTGACGATGCCAGGGGGAGACTTTCCTGTGCGGAACCGTTCAATTTAGCTGTGCAGACGTGAATCAGAAACTAAGGAAACTGAAAGGTTGTCGATTCAACATTTTTGACCACGGAATGTTTCTTATTTGGTAAGGATGTAAGGAGTAAGGATGCCACGACTGTTTATTTTCTCCACGCAGTTCCTATAGATGCAAACCCTGAGGAGACAGCAGCTGAATCCTCGTCATTCCTACTGTGTTCTCCAGTGATAAGAAGGGCTTTTATGTGGCCAAATGGGGCATGAAGGAGTCTCTTCCCACTGACCATGACACCCCTGTGTTACCAAGTCAGCTTTGAGCTCAGTCAATCCCTCTGGTTCTGTTTAGACACTGCAAATTATAACCATTCTGAAGTTCTCAAGCCTAGTTTCTTCTGCTCATCCTCTTGGGCTGCTGCCAATGGTTACAGGAAGCATTCGATGATTTAACTTCCATCATTTTCATTTGAATCTTGGCATGAAGTAGATCTCTATTTTAAGGTGTTGGCAAAAGAGGGGATGCAGAGGCATGGCTGTCCTGATGATATGATAGGAAGCTCTTTCTCTCCTTCCTCCTATATTATCTCATTATATGGTGTGCCTGCAATCCTTCAATTTCAATAGCGATGGACAGATTTTGCCAATTTATTTTTTCCTCTCAGTCGTGACCAATTCAATGTGGTTAGACACTGCTGCGGAGCTCTGCTAATGGGTCTGAATGGTACACTCTGAGAGTTTCAGTGTTGTTCTGTCACCAAGTTGGTGTTCTTTAAGTTGTCAAGGGCTTTTACAGGTCAAGGCACACAAACACCACTAATTAGCTTAATGAGGCCAGAAGTCCAGTTTATGTGACATAATTGGCCTGTGAAGTGTATAATGACTCTCCATTGTAGATGGCTGGCTGTATGTGGAAGCTTTTTGTTTGCAGAAAAGATGGACATAGGAAGACATGTACCTGAGATGGCAAATTGCTAAATTAATATTATATGTTAGTCAATTAGCCTTGCAGCCCTTTCCCATGTTCTCCTTGGGATACTGTTGACCGTTTTCCATCGCCACTGTGTTTAGATTAACACATTTGATTTTATGAAAGCACTCCCTACCTGCTGCACATCTTATTATCACCTGGGTATCCTCACAACTACTCGATTGCATTGATTTCTGTGCATTTTTGGAGCTGTTTTTTAAGACCAATGTTTTGTAATCTCAGTACAATCAATGAGAACATTTGATTTGAAAATAATCTATATTTGTTCATCCAAAGTAAATACCAGAGTTTGAGACAGAAACAACAAAACTGTGCTCACTTCAAAAACCTGCCATCTCACTCGCACACACACTCGCTGAGGAAAAAAACACAATCTCACAGGCAACCATATCAGCAATGGTGGCTATTTGTGATATGGCTTTGATTGGAGATGGCATTAAAAATGAAAATACATGTTGCCATGACAGCAACCAGAGCAGGTTCTTTGTCATTTTGAGGCATCACATAAAGCATCACATTGTAGGCTTTGTTGATACCTGGTATGTATGACAGCAGCGAAGCATGAGTGTAGAAATGTGCCTAAGTGCTGCTGTGGTAACAGAAGTGAATCGGTCCATGTTCAACTATTTATTAAATGCAAAACGGCAATTCATTCAATTACAACTTATTAAAACATTTTCATGAGAGGCCACAGTCAGTATAATTTTAAAACCTGATTGTTCATGTCTTCGTGATAATGTTTTTAACTTGTTCGTGACCTCACAGAACTACGGAGACTCGCTGACACTCTTAATGACTGGTTCTTAAGTTGATCCCTGCTCAGATCAACTCTCAACTCTAAAATTTGCATCTCCATTTAAACATTGGACACAATGACCAAGCGCCTGAACTCACACGGCCAATGAGTTGTTACATAAGGCACCTAAGTTTCCAGAATGTTGCGTCATTAAATGGCATGCTATTATAGCAAGGAAAATGTTTATAATTTGAAAGGGGTGTGTTCGGAGTGCATGGTGGAAGTAATGTCGCAGCTGTGCTGTTCACTAAAAGTAGGCTAAGTTCAAATCCTACAAACGAGCCACAAATCTTCTTTTCTATACATCTAGATAGAGCATTCAAATATAACATGACATGTCCACTCAATATGTGTTTTATTGTACATGTATGGTCACATGACTTACAGACGAGGGTAACATACCATTGTTCAATGTGTGTGTAAGTGTTTCGCGCTGTAGGTAGCCTACTTGTCGCGCCGCTGAAGCACCTCAAACCACGTGACATAAACGTACAAAGCAGCGCCTTATAAATAATAACACCACGTCTCAAACAGAGAAATATCGCTGTGTTCTGCCTTCCTTCACAGTCACGAGAAGCGCATAATGCCAAAAAGCTTCCATCAATGAACTGATACATCTAACCAACTTCAGAAAGATCAGTATTTTGCGGCAACTATTTTTAAATTAAAATGATTCTCAAGACTAAACAATAGGACAAATAATTTTGGAAATTTTTAATCTGGCATTAAGTGTGTGGCGTGCACCAACTGAAGTTCTTTTGTGCAAGAAATGTAAAGGTAATTATATTTTTCTTCACGTCGTTCTTAAAACATGGATTTACTTCGGACATATTTGATACAACTTGTTGTTTCCCGTAATATGCTGTTATATATAGTATTTAAGTATTTAAAATATGTGTTTAAATATAAATGTAGTATAAGTAACTAAACATTTATATTGAACGTTATTTAACACACCATGTTTTAATTACGTAGTTATTGCCAACAGACAATTATTGTCAATTATTAACTATTGCTCGGAGCGACAATTGTTTTTCATCTAGAATGTTATTTTCAAGGAAATGCATCACACACGCATAACATTGTGGATGTTTTATTATTATTATTATTTGGGACAAGATATAGAGCTCTGGAAAAATTCCACAAATTATAGACACTGTCTCCATTGATCCGTATTTTATTTTAATCGTTGCTTTCAAACATGGGTTCATTCTTAATCAATCAACCGTAATTAATTAATAGCTGAGCTTATTTGCCCTACATAGTCTTCCTCTAGCAGGACAGAAGGTCAGATATGGCTCTCAATCATTGTCAACGACTGTTCACTTTCCCACCGTCTGAGTTACATCTGCTCTAGTCAGCTGGTCAATATGGGGATGCCTCCCCACGAATTGACTGTGCACTTATACAGCCTTTGTTAAGTTTGGGCTTTATGGTATTCTAGCTGTAGATGTTTTGGAAGTTATACATGTGTTTAATTCTGATTCATGCTATTATGTTTTGTTTCTTCTTTATTTCACAACTCATAGTTATACACCATATCATTTACATCACCAGGTGAGCAGCCATGAAATCTTCTCTGGACGGAATTGCCGATACCACCTTCAGAACCCTCACAACAGGACTCCAGTACCTGGGTTCCAATGACGTCAGCTATGATGACCCTACCATTGACTATGATGTAGCCAAATCAAAATTATCTTTACAGAAGCCTCATTCCGTCTCCCTCCCTGTTTTAGGACCTGGAGACGAGGACCTTATCTTCCATGGCTTCCTTTCTATTTTTCCAACCAATGTCTCTGACTTCCTTGGTAATGGGACTTCTGGGGGGATAGAAGGCAGTGGTGTGGTCCAGTGTGGGGAGGACTCTATGGACATGGAGTGCTTCATGATCCTGACCCCCAATCAGCAGCTAGTGGTTGCCATCCTGGCGCTCACCCTGGGGACCTTCACTGTGCTAGAGAACCTCATGGTATTATGTGTAATCCTGCACTCCCGATCCCTGCGCTGCCGGCCTTCCTACCACTTCATAGGTAGCCTGGCGGTGGCTGACCTCCTGGGCAGCGTCATCTTTGTGTACAGCTTCCTGGACTTCCATGTGCTCCATAGGAAAGACAGCACCAATGTTTTCTTAGTCAAGCTGGGTGGGGTCATCGCTTCCTTTACAGCCTCTGTGGGCAGCCTGTTCCTCACTGCTATAGACCGCTACATATCTATCCACAGGCCAATGGCCTACAAGCGCATAGTCACCAAGACCAAGGCCATTATCGCCTTCTGCGTGATGTGGACCCTCTCCATCATCATTGCAATGCTTCCTCTGCTAGGCTGGAACTGCAAGCGCCTAAACTCTGTGTGCTCAGACATATTCCCTCTCATAGATAAAAAATACCTGATGTTCTGGATTGGGGGGGCAAGTGCACTCGTCCTCTTCATAATCTATGCCTACATGTACATCCTTTGGAAGGCACACCACCATGCTGTGCGCATGCTCAGCCGCAGCTCTCAGAAGAGCATGGTGGTGTACACTGCAGATGGTACCAAGGTCCAGACAGTAAGACCAGAGCAGGCACGCATGGACATCCGCCTAGCCAAGACCCTGGTGCTCATCCTTGTGGTCCTCATTATCTGCTGGGGCCCTGTCCTGGCAATCATGGTGTACGACCTGTTTTGGAAGATGAATGACTTCATAAAGACCGTTTTTGCCTTTTGTAGTATGCTCTGTCTACTGAACTCCACCGTTAACCCTGTAATCTATGCTCTGAGGAGCAAGGACCTGCGCAGGGCTTTCCTTGGTACCTGCCGCGTCTGCCGGGGGTCAGGCCAGCCTCTGGACAACAGTGCAGAGTCCGGGGATGGCCAGAGCAGGAGCGTGAGAGGCTTAGCCAACATGGCCACGGCTGGCTGTGTAAAGACTACCGTGAAAGTAGCCAAAGTGAAGCTGTCTGTATCCACTGAGACGTCAGCTGAGGCAGTCTGACCTTCACTGTGAGGTGAACATTGTATAACTGTGGACCCTGCCCTGGAGAGACATCTGTCCTCCAGCTCCCCCAAAATAAAGCACTGCACTGAGAGATGTGCCAAAACAATGAACCATAGATTTAGTAATTCATCGAGTTAGTTTAGATTGAAGGTAACAGTCCATGTGGAAAAAAACAATGTTTCAATTAGTCAATTGTCTTAACTGTAAATACATTTGTGTAAAAATGTTTGACTTCATAGACACTGTGAACTGTGCTGTGAAGTTTGTGACCTGTGAACCTATTGTTGGACTTGACTGTACATCAACTGCCAAGTACGTGGCTTTTCTGAACAACATTAGAATTGTGATGGTTTCAATTCATCGTGATAAAGAAGGCTGTGACGTATAAAACTGTTTTCTTAGTGTTTCTTTGCTGAAGGACGCACATTTGAATGTTCGCACATTACAATATAACCAGTTCAACCCGTGAGACTTGACAGTATTTATTATTTTTTTAATGAATTTTAATTCGATAAACTGAAACAAAGACCAAGATTAATCGTTACCGATCTGGAGAGTAGGTGGGCCTTTATGGGCTTCAATAAAAAAATTGACAGCCTATACAACTAAGACAGACATACTTAAAACAACGACACCTATTTTCAACAAATGTTTACATGCCAATGTGCGGACTGAATGACGATCAAGGACAGCACTCAAGTGCGAGGGCAAGTGCGCGTAAAACTCTTGAATGTTGTAATATACTGCCCTCTTGCGTAAACAAAATCGCCCACAGAAAACAAGTAACTTAAGGTGCCGTGGTCATCGATGGGAGACGTTCAGTACAAAGTGCAAGGGAATTAAAAAACGCTGTTTTCCATTTTATCATTATGACTTAGTACGCTCTTCTATCTTGGAAAACTCCCAAATCTCCAAAATACCACCATATCGGCGCATGCCCACAATGAGCGCATAGTTAAACATTTGACGTCATCAAAACGAGAAACTACGGCTCAAGGGGATCAAAAACAAGAGGCAGCCAGCAGCTTCAGTGAGCTAGTCTTACGGCTAAGCTTACTAGCTAAATCTTTTTGAAAACTTGTTTAAACTTGGTATACTCGGCCAAGAATTTCAGATAAGCTTTGAACACGCAAGTCAACAATAAGCGTGTGCCGTCGTGATTAGAGAAGACAGCAATTTTACCCCTGAAAGGTAAGTATATTCTGTTTTCATTTGGTTCTGCTAGGCTACTACTGTGCTCGAGCTAACGCCAGGATACAAGTCAGGAGCGCTAGGCTAGTTTAGCGAAGATAGATCTTTTTGCTCTGCACGATCCTCACTCAAAACAAACGTGTAATACAAATGTGTAGCTAGCTAGTAGTTTTGTTTTTCTCGTGTTAGTGTTTGAGCCGACCCATTGTACAGTAAGTTTTAAACTCTCTAGCACTAATAGTGCCTTGTGGTATGCTACCATGCTAGTAGTACTGTACCAATACCGAACGTTGCCGTTCGTTAGCTACGCATTATCCTGCTTGCTAGTTCGTAACCAGCTAGCAGTGATTTGCTGGCCAGCTTCCTCGAGTCACGCTGTTGTCTGTTCTTGCTTAATTTAGCCAACGCTACTCAAGCTAACCAAAAGTCATGGCGTGTGGAGCCACCTTGAAGAGGACTATGGATTTTGATCCATTGATGAGTCCCACGTCCCCCAAAAGGCGAAGATGTATCCCGGTATCCCCATCATCGTCATCATCTCCGAGGAAATATCTTCGTATGGAACCATCGCCATTTGGAGAGTCGTCGTCCAGACTTACTGCAGGTACTGTACTATAGCTAGCAAGCTAACNGGGGGGGGGGGGGGGGGGGGGTTGCACACCGTGTCGTCTAGAATTCCAGATATGGCTTCATTTTGGGCTGCAGTCATGCTTGAAGTTATTGAGAATGTCGGTAGTTGTGAAAGGCCTCTCATGAAGTCAACTGCCACCTAACAAAGCATTTTCTTCTTCCCTTCGCTTCCTCTTTTGTATCCCACGTCGTTCCAGAACAAATCCTGAACAACATCAAGCAGGAATACAAACGCATTCAGAAGAGGAAGCATCTAGATGGAAGTTACCAACACAATGAAGGCTGCAGCTACCCCTCATCCCCAGACTCCCCACCTCATACCTCCATTATGGGAGGACCCAGTATGCCAGGTTGGTTTGAGTGAACTGTAAATATTTGCTGGAATGTTGAGATCAATACTAATGTGCTTGCACACATGCTCTGTCACGCAACAGGCTTATGTCAGATAGCAAGTTTTATTGATGTGACATGACATGACTAGATAAACAATATTGGACTTGAGTAGATTTGTGAATATGCAATTGAATAACGTCTTGGTCTTTAACCTTTTATTTGTATGTTTCCCCCTATTTGTAGGTACATCCGTGGGGGGCCTTTCTCCAACGAGGAAAGAGCAGCCTTTGTTCACCCTGAGACAAGTGGGGATGATTTGTGAGCGTTTACTGAAAGAGCGAGAGGACAAAGTCAGGGAGGAATATGAAGAGACCATGACCACAAAACTAGCAGGTGTGTGAAGCTTAGCAGACAGATAGAGACTAATTGTACAGTACGTATTAAACAGGGGAAACGTTCTTAGCAGACAGATAGAGACTAATTGTACAGTACGTATTAAACAGGAGAAACGTTCTTAGCAGCATCATCACTGTTCTCTTTGCACCCACATTCCTGTTTTACAGAACAGTATGACACATTTGTGAAGTTTACACACGACCAGTTGATGCGGAGATTTGGAGAGCAACCTGCAAGTTGTAAGTTTTTTTTAATGTATTTTTGTTAACGTCATTTGATTGAATACTTAGCATCGTCCTTCGATGGCTGCTTGTGAAAGAATCAATTGCAATGTTTAAGCAGACAAACCAAATCAGGAAGTGCTACACTTAACAGAACCCGTTTTGTTTTCTCCATGTATCTGTTCTTTTCCAGATGTTTCCTGAGGGAGACTTAAGACTTTGCCAGGCGACCTTCTCTTGCTGCAAACTATCGTGGAAAGAAATCTCTGAAATCATCACTGCAAGAGATTCAGTTAGCTAGTTAAATGAATCTTTTCTTACTGTGCCATATTTCTTCTTCGGGCAAAGGTTTATACAAGCCGTTGTCAGTGGTTACCACTCTGTCATAAGCAACTTAGGTGCTTCCTAATGTAAATGGACCCTTTCTCTCTAAACCAGTGGCCTACGTTTTTCCTGCTGCACCAGTATCTATTCTACTCTTACTTTTATAAAGACACCTGGCATTCCAGACATGGTTATTCCTCGTTTTATTTCTTAATGTTACATGTATATATGATAAAGCAATGTAGACATTTTGTGTAAGGTTTGCTGGTTAAATCTATGGAAGTGGGAGAGACACGTTGGTATAATTGAGGGAAAAGTTTGCCCATGTTCATATTGTTTGTATTGGACACGAAGAGTTGGAATTGGGTTGATTAGGTTTTTTTTCTGCTCCCTACCAAAATGTTTTATTTATTTTGACGTTTTTTGTTTTGCTGACATTACTTCAAAGCCTATGTACTTAGTGGAAAAACCAAACAATAAAATGTTTTAAAACATGTTTTGTGTTCCGTGAAGTAATGAGGAGACATTAAGGGCTGATGTTACAAGTTAGTTTTTATCTGTCGGCACAGTACCAATACTCCACTCAGAAGAACTTCCACTCTTTTAACAAGTGTAGGCGTCAGCTTCCCTACACACCAGATGAGGTGAGGATGAAAACATGCCAAGGCTTCACCCAGGTACACATAACTCTAGCTACCATGTCCTTCAAGATCAGAGCAAGACATCTCTGAAACCTTTTGCAAACTCTGTTCTTCAAGATGTAAAAAGAGCCCCAGTTGGATGGTAGATCAGGTATATTTTGCATATGCAATTAGAGCCTAACTTGTTTCCTCATTATCCAAACAGTTACACAGACAACCTCATTGCAATCACAACAAAACAATTGCCTCATTATTTTCAGCCAATGAATGAAACCTAGGCCCGAGCCCTGAGGTGTACTCTAGTCATTTTGCAAGGAAACACTGTGTCAGATGGCTCATGCTTCTTCTGCCCAGGACAAGATAAGAGAAGAAAATACATGAAGGACACATTCCAGGTTGCCTAAATTACATTTACCTATCGGATGGTACAATTCCGTAATACTTGTGCATACCAAGTCAATTAAGCAATCAGATGTCCTGAAGGCAAAGTCGGATGAGGTGGAAAACATTGTTTTCTGAATAGGGGTGACTTCAGAACAACAATAGGCTAGCAGCCCCTGCAGAGACTAGCAGCCCCTGCAGAGACCAGCAGCCCCTGCAGAGACTAGCAGCCCCTGCAGAGACTAGCAGCCCCTGCAGAGACCAGCAGCCCCTGCAGAGACCAGCAGCCCCCTGAGGCTAGCAGCCCCTACAGAGACCAACAGACCCTGCAGAGACCAGCAGCCCCTGCAGAGACCAGCAGCCTCTGCAGAGGCCAGCAGCCCCTGCAGAGGCCAGCAGCCCCTGCAGAGACCAGCAGCCCCTGCAGAGACCAGCAGTCCCTGCAGAGACTAGCAGCCCCTGCAGAGACTAGCAGCCCCCCCACGTCAGCCTGGCAACATGATCCGTCTTCTGCTTGGTGGACTTGATGAAGCCAAGAAACTCCAGCTCAGACACAGCCTGGATGAAACGAGCGCTGGACAAGAGTCAAAGAAAACTTGGCGATTTCTGACCATTTACTTTCTCAAATGTTTTATGACGTTGGCCAAGAACCGGACCCGTAATGAAAGGATACTGCTTGAGTTCATCAACTTTGCCGTAGTCTGCCGAGTCGGGATCCTTGCCCTCTGCCGCTGAGACTACAGTGGAGTAAGCCTGAAACAAATCAGCAACACAAATACATAAGACTTCAAGTCATTGTTATCAATCTCATGTATATACACTGGCTCCAGCACACATGATCCTCATGTTTAGACTGCTGCTTGTTGGCATGAAACAGCAGCGTGGTGTTCACCTCACCTCCAGCCAGTCATACAGGTTGATCAGACGGCCACACTCCAGGTGGAGTTTGTACACGATGCAGATGTCAGGAGCAGCATTGGACACAGTCCCTTCCTCTGTTCGGAGACGGTTATTCTGATGACACAGCATTCACCACCCTCTGTTAGCCACACTTAGGATTGTTAGCTACATAATCACACCCTCAGACCTTCACTAACATGTAAAGTAGAAACAAACTTTTTATATAATCACTGTCAGACAGATCTTTATAGAAGTCCATGGATGAGCACTGATAGCCCATCGAAACCCTGAGAGAAGCTTTGGCACAGTCTCAGCTTAGTGTGCTGACCTGCAGGTAGTGGTAGGGGTTGCTCAGGGCTGTCTGGATGGAGGTGCGAGGCGTGGCGTTAAGGTGTCTTCTCAGGATGGATGAAGAGCTGTAGTAAAACACCTCATAGAGGGGTTGGTGGTCTGGCGGAGACAGATGCATCCTGGGAAAATACACAGGTACAGAAAAAACAGAAGTTATAATTTGTTATTTACTTTGATAGAACTCAATACAAATACCAGAAAGACAAATAACAAAAAGAATCTAAGAACATACTTGTTCCTGGTTATACTACAGTTACTTTTCTCACCTCACAAGGCTGTCGATGAAAGCTAGCGCTTCATTCCGCAGATTCTGAAACTGACTCAACTTCTTGGATCTGAGAGAATCCTTCTTCTCAAGCAGTGACTGGAACACACGACAATAAGAAGAAAATGGATGTCCATGATCAATCAGATGCACTGATGTCTCTTAGGAAGCAATATCATTTACAGAGGCAGGTCACATGCCTTTTAGACCAAGCAGTAAATGACACCGCTCACTGGCAGAGGTAGGCAGGTACCTTCTGTAGTTGAAAGAGGTCTGTTTTCACTGGGAGGCCTTTATCTGGAGGACTCATTTCCTCCACAGCAGCAGCAGCAGCAACATCAGCAGCAGGCTCTTTTACAACACAGGGTGATGGACATTATCAAAGGAAGGAAGGAGGATACTGGCAATGTGTCAATTACCACCACTATCGGTATCATTACCAACACCGCAACCAGCATCATTACCAACACCGCTATCGCTATCATCATCATCACCATCATCATCATCATCATCATCATCATCCCCACTACCACCATCACTTTATCTTACTGTCCAGCAGGCTGAATTTAAGCAGAAGATCCTCCATTTGCTTGAGAGCAGCTCTCATCTTCTTGGTCTTGCCAGGTTTCAGGATGTCAGCACAGTTCATCAGGGCAGTAACCAGCTCATCTTTAGCCAGCATCCTAGAGACAAGAGTGGTTACAGTTAGCTAGGAGATGGTTCAAAGGAACATCCTTGTTATGGTACCTAATTACACAGCATATGTACACACACACACACGCACACACTTATCAAGACCCTGAGATCCCTACTTGAACCTGTACATGACATGTTGCCAAAACTGTTGAAGAAACAGGGTAGGAATTATCTTAGATAATTAAACATGTCTTTTTTCAAGGGAATACCACAGACTGTTGACACAACTAACGGCTGGTGGGGCATTACCCGAGCAGCTGCATAGCTGACTGGTACTCCACGTTCTCCCACACATTGTTTTCCAGACAGGAAATGTGCAGTTCTCTTATCTGGAAAGGGAGACAAGACAGATTACACAGTTACAAGACCATACAGTGCAGATGAGCCAGAGTTAACCCCGCCCAAATACACGTTTCTATGTATCTAAATGTATGTTTTAATACACACATGCTTATTTACCTGTTTCCCCAGGGGATACTTGGGTAATGAAGAGGTGAGGACATGGAGACACCTCAGGATAGGATAGTAGTTTTTGTGGTATTTATGGAGGTCTTCAATCCATGTCTGGCACACCTCCTAAACAGCCCCAAGACGCAACACACCCATTAGGGGAAGGTGTCTTTGATCCCCTGCATTCTTTAAACAAAGCAGTAGAGCTGGAGGGTTGTGGTGCAGGACTAGCCTGCTTGGAAAAGCCTGTACCTTGACATGCTCATCACTGGTCAGCAACTCCACCTGCTCCTGGGGCTCCTGTTTCTCCACATACCTGAAACACACACACAGAGGTGGAGTGGAGGGACAGTGCAACAACAACAACAAAAAATCACACCAAATTCCCTTTGTGTTGCCCGTCCATGGAAGAGGATGTGTATAGTTTACCTCCTGAAGGAAGGGAGCTGTCTGACCCGCTCTACATCCTGCTGGCTGAGCTTGGCCACGTGACCAACAGCCTCCTCCTTCCTGCAGCACAGCACGCTCAGGGGCTGGGAGTGGAAGTGCTCTAGCAGAGCCAGCTGTGGACGAGGGGCAAGAGGAGGAAAGCCGCAATGATACAATATGTGGAAACATGCATGCATGTATGCATGACCACTCACACACACACACACACACACACACACAATTCAGCACTCACCTGCAGGCCTTTGATGAAGTTGCATACTGAGAAGTCGTGGTAGAGGAAGATGCTGACCAGCACCTGCAGCACCTTCCCACTGAGCTTGAAAGGGAACTGGGAGGTCAGGAGCAGCTGGAAAGGTAGACAGATCGTAATGTATTCATTAACTTCATTAACTAAGTCTGGGCCTTGTTCTCCATGTGAAAATGACACCATCAATGTTCACAATCCTCACATCTAACAGTTACAAACAAATGCAGACGTTTACAAACAATGCGCTTGGCTTACAGCACCGCCTTCTGGATAGACAAGCGTCAAAAGCTTTTTTGCCTGATCCTCGTTCTCCATTAGCCCAATCCACACATCTGCATAGGTTCACGCCCAACCCTCCTTTGAGTTTGTCTTTCCCCATACCTTGTCAATGACTGTGGCCAGGTGCTGAGTGCAAGACAGGGACTGGAAGAGCTCAATGCAGAGCAAGGAGGACACAGAGTGAGGCAGCATGTGCTGGATGGTGCTGGGAGATGTAGCAATGCCAAAAATAAACATCAGGGGGAGTTGCTCAACGTAGCGGCTGTTTGAAACAAAAGTGACCCAGAGGAAGGAGGATTAGGGAGTGTTTTTTCTGGGTTCTTTGTTTCCGGTTCTGTGCACAGAAGTCTGAAGGTGAGAATAATATGTATACAGCCCCCCCCACCCACACACACGCACGCGCACTCAAACTGTAGTTGATCAAACAGAGGAGTCCATCCCAATACGAAGACAGCAATCCTTAAAGCTCACTCTTGCATTTCTGAGAACACCAATCAATACCTTAGACAAGGTTCTCAGAAACTGTTCCGTGACTTGTGTGTGCATGCTCTGTTACCTGCAGATGAGGATGAAGTCCTGTAACACTCTGGGGATGAAAGCCTCCAGATCCTTGAAGATGATGACGATGGGAGGTTGGTGCTGATCCACCTCTATACTGGCAGAACTTCGCTTTTTGCCTGGAGTTCCAGCTGGGGATTTCTGTCCAACACAAACATAAGCATCAGCATCAGGAAAGATCCATATTCAGATACACCTAAGTGTTACAATGAGCATCACAGCATAATCGCCCAGAAGCCTCAAGTCAGTGATTGCCAATATGCTGCACTCTGCAGGCAGTTGCCTCCACCATACCTTGGTCTTGTACCAGTCACACAGAGTACTGAGGGAACAGTGCACCCTCTTTTGGTTGGATTGGGTACTGCACTGTTCTGTGTCTTCCTCCTCATCTACTGACAGACAGGAGCCCATCAGTCTCTCTAGGACTTTCTGCATTAGCTGCTTCAGTGCTGACAGGGGAAAAGAGCCAAAAGGAGGGAATTAAGAGCTATGATAACAGGAAATCAATTCACTTGAATTGGTAAATAAGTAATTGATGTAAGCTACAAGCGTACGTGGACCCTTTGTGTTCCAGATACCAACCTCCACATTCTTTGGCTTGTAGTGAGACCACGTAGGGAGTAACAGACAGCCGAAGCAGCTCGGTGAGGCTCTGAAACGTCATGTCATGATCCGGAACGTTCACTCCTGGCAGGTGAGAAGAAACAGGTATGCAAAGGATGGTCATATAGTATAGCACGGCTGTGCCAGGCAACCAAATCTCAAGCAAAATCATGCACATGATGCTTCAGGATAATACCTAGACTGAGGGCCGCTGTGGGAATCTCGCTAGCTCTCATACGCGAAACCCAGTCATCAGACTTAAGTTGGAATGTAGAAGTGCACTTTCTGATGAACTTCAGAAGACTGTCTAGGATCGTTTTGTTGAGTTCATCTTGCAAAGCCTGTAAATGCACGATAGGGCACATCACGGATGGAATATAACTCTTATTGAAGTATTCCAAAGCATCTACCTTTGACTGGACCGTCTTGGTTAATGCGCTCATAAGTCAAGATCGATTTCATGACTACAGAACTGACAATAGTAGTGTAGCCCATTTCTGTGATGCGGAGAGCTTTATAGTTACCCCAGTGTCGGTTTTAATCTTGTCCCACAGAGTCTGACAAAGTCTGAACCTGACATTTATGTTGGCTGTGTCTTCACTGCCAATGGTAAAATAGTCCTCTGTATTAAAAACAAAGTGTGAGACCGCCGTCAACATACTCAACATATGATGAGAAATATCTAGACTGTGGCATTACTTGTTTAGAAGCGATTACTCACCCACAGTGGACGTCTTTTTCTTTTTGGCACTGGGTTTGAACACAAAACAACCCTGTGGGCAATGAATAAAGATGTCAAATCGCAACTACCAACGTTGAAGACCGTGAACGTACCGTACTCGCTAACCAGCTAGCTAAGTACTCATGTTAACCTCAGCATACTGTCTGGATATGAAAAATACAGCATGAAAGTAGATGTTGCAAATACCTTAGACAATGAAGAAGTTGTCATTTCAAGGCTAAACCTGGAGTGTAATTTAGTCAATGCTTTCCTTGGAAAATGCAACAAAAGTTTATTCTTGCCTGCTAAACTAAACTATTGTGATCTCCCGCCGTACTGACGTAAGCAGACGGTCACGTGACCTAACCCAAATTTTTGCAGGGCGCATTCAATGTCACCTAATCTGTTACAAAACTAACCATTTATGGGTTCGACACGGTTTCAACCAAATAATGGTATACTTTACATGAAGCGTATTGCTTTCCTAGCTTCATACAGCTTTATGTTTGACCCCATCTTAAGGATAGAACTATCAAATGTATCATCTGGGTGTGAGACAGGTATGGTGCTGCTAAGTGCCCAAACATATATCAAAACAGGTCGATGTACGTTAAGGTGCTGCCATGGTAAATTACCTTAATCTATGCAGTAAAATCACAATCACTGAATGTATGTGTGGGCCTTCTGGTTTCCATGCATTTCAATGTAAATTCGAAGTAGTTTTGGATGAATCTGAGCATTGTTCATTGTTGACCATTGTTGTTGTTGACTATTGTCGTTATAGGGATTAACCCCAAATATTAGGGTGTTTATGAACGGAATGTAGGCAAGTGGATAGCCAAACACTAACCTTTTATGGACAATTAAACACACACTAAGACTGTATAAGTTTTACAAAAGCGACCAGTTACAGTTTATTGAACACTTTGTGGAAGACATGTAAATATTACAGATACTAGTGTTGGAAAGAAAATATATAAGAAAAATAAATACAAACACAAAAAAATCCCATAGGGATATATAAAGACTTCTGTTTTTCCTTAAAATTCTCCGTTTAGCAAAAACAATTTTAGTACTAGAAGCATCATAAATACAAACATGTTCTAAAATCTATGTTCTATAGATTACCTGGTTCTTGTGACTAATAACATACATAATAAAATCGACTGTAGCATACATATCATAAGTATAAAATATTTTCATGGTCACCTGACCAAAAACTGCTAACTATTGGAAATCTGATGCGCTATGAACAGACCTGTCTGCAGCATGTTTCTTCTCAAATCCTGAGTGAGTGGAGAGTAAAAACATCAAGCTGTGAGCTATCCATCAACTATAGAGACACTTTTTTATAATCACCATGGGTCGCATGTCTTGAAGTTGTTTTAACAAATGTTCAGCACCATCTGAAAATGTTTTATCCATTACAATCTTAACATTAGTCACCGATTTGAGATTCAGAGGGTTTCTAAAGTCGACAAGGTTTTGGCAGCTTTTCAATTCATCAGGTATTTTGCTCATGATGTTAACAGTTTTCTGCTGTAAAGTTCGCTGCCGTTTCAAAGGCAGCTCGGTTGCAGAGCCTTCAGTCATTTTCCTTTTCGGAGTGTCAGGACATTCTGTGGTGTCCAGAAACTGGAGGAAAGATTTTTCAAATCTGAGAGGCTTTCCAGGCTCTCCATGTTCAGGCTGCTCCTCTAGGAAGCCAGCAGTGCCAGGATCAGAGTTTTCAGACACAACAGTCGAGCGAGTTCTGGGTGTTGACCTCTTTTCTGGGCAGGCTGGTTTCTTCCGGGGACGACCTCTCCTTTTCTTCTCCTCCCCTGTGGACGCGATGGACTCGGAGCTCTCGTCGTTTGACAGCTTGGTCTCATCCTGGATGACGCCCTCCAACAACTCCTGCTCCTGACTACTGACCTTTGAACTCTCAGCGCCAGCCTCATCAGGCCCTGACTGCTCTGAAGATGAGCTTGTAGACATGCCTTCTGATTTGTTGGCATCTTTAAACCTTGAGCGTGAGAGCTTTTTACAGAAGATGAACTGGCTTCTCTGATCCTCAATGTACCGTTCTGTTAGGCCGTGAGTGGTGTAATGTCTGAATATATTCCTTTCAGCCCGTTCAACTGCATCACAGCCTTTTATCATACAGGGGTATTGCAAAGATGACTTTTTGGTGCACATGGCAGATGCTTCTTCATGGGATTTCAGCGATGGCTTGCCAAAGCTAGTCCAATGTTCGGGTGTTCTACCTTCTTTCTTCTTTGCAAGTTTCTTCTTTAATTTAAATTTACTTTCAATATTCTCTTTGCCGTTATTCGGACTGACTTCTGTCTTTACATCTTCTGTTTTAACGGGCTGCGTCTTCGTATCGCACACAAAATCATGTTTTTTCATGAGGTGACGAAGAAGGTTTGACCGCGTAGTGTAAACGCGATCACAACCTTCATGCTCACATTTAAATGTCTGGTCCACAGTTCCACTCTCTGAGATATTAATCTCCTTGTGAAAGTTCTTTATGTGCTCAATGTATTTATCCACGGAATCAAAGAAGAGTGTACACTGTGACCTGTCACACTGGAACGTCCCTACCTTCATGCTAGACATCATGGCCGTAGCTTTGTCACGGGTGAATTTATGCAGTAATAGGTAATGTTGAATCAATCTTGTGATTCCCTGGAAAATCCTTGAGCAGTCTTTCACTTGACACCGGACTTCACTGTCATTGACCTCAGCATCTTGTTCACTAGTAGCTTCAGCCTTTTCTGCACCGAGCTCCCCTTGTGGGAGGGATGACTGATGCATAGCCCTGTAATGGAGGATTAGATTCTGCTGGATGGTGAATGCAGCCGAACACCCGTCGTGAACACAGCGATAAGGTCTATAGGGGCTGAATGAAATGTCACCGTCACACAATTTAAGGCCTATCCTTTTGCCTTTTTCCCTCTTTTTGACTCGAACCTTGTCTTTAGGTGGTGTGCCTTTTGAGCTGCTTGGTCTTTCCTTGGAGGGATTCTGGTCCTGTGGGCTGGACACTGCCTCTGTCGTCTGACTCTGAGCTGAAGTGTCTGACTGGATCTCACTCTCTGCTACAGTATTTATTTTATTTAGTATCTGCTCCGCCTGTGGAGTGTGGTCAGCTTGCTGGACTGTCTCAGGTCTCTCCTCTGAGGTGTACCCGGTATTGAATTTCCATGCCAAGTCAGATGATGTACTGTCCGAATTCATTGGACTTCTCTCAGTTGGCTGCACCTGACCAACAATAACTTGCGGCGTGGGGTCAGGTTCGGCATTTCCTGCTGGGATGTCTGCAGGGGCATGTCCTTCCTGATCCATGCCTTCCATGAGACCAGCGATAGCAATGTCAAGTGGCTCTTGTTTTATTATACTTGACCCTACTGGTGGCCCGTTGTCATGACTACTACTACTCTCTGGCTCTGTGTCTGTGCTTGGATTACATGAACGTTTCTTGCGCAGACCTAACTTCAACTTTAGTATCTCATCTTTTGACAAGCGGTGAACATTTTCATAATGTATTCTAAGGCCAGTACTGCGTGTGAACGTTTTTGGGCAAATCTGGCAAGTATATGGAGCTAATTTGACTGGGGTTTTCTTCAATTCCTCAATCATTTCATTAGAGTAATCGTGCATCTTGCTAAGGTGTTTAAATAATGCCTCTTTTGTCATGCATCCATACTCACAGTTATCCTGTTCGCACTTAAATGGCTTGGGGCCCTTTTCTCGGTGCTCCACTTCTTTTTTGACCTTCATTTTTGGAGTCACGCTTTTATGATTTTCTGAGACCGCATCGTTGCGACTGAGCGTCTGCTCTGTCAAGCCTTTCTCCAGCATTTTCTCACGAGCCGCCTCAACTAGATCCAACCTCTGAAAAGCGTTTTGAATCTCCATGACCTTTGTCTCGGGACATGCTGATTTAGAGGCCGTATCAGACCCGGTGATAACAGCCAGGGTTCCATTGGACTCTGTGGTGTGGGAGGCATGGCCACCAGACGTTGGAGGGGAATCCAGGGGTTTCTGTGCTTCCTGTTGGCCAATTTCGGAAGCCTTTGCAGTGGGAACACCGACAGCTTCTGGTGGATAATCCCCATTTGACATATTATAAATTGCTCCATTAGTGTCAGGAACATGAGGATCATTGAGAAAGTCAAGAAATGATGTTGGCAAATCAGCACTCAGGTCCACTTCATCCAATGGTTTACACTGGGAGCGCTTGGATAAGTGACCTCCAAGAGACTTGGTACTTGAGAATTCTCTGAAGCACCTTCTGCAAATGACTTTCCCATCCTTAATGATAGCTGGCCATTTAGCCCTCTTGCTTTGTCTCCGTTTTCCCTTTTGCACCTCACTATCGCTGATTTTCTCCTCCGAAGGGGCAGCCTCAGACTCTGCATCCTCTTCAAATGGGATATCAGCCTGCAAAGGTGGACTCAGCAGGACTTCCACTGAGCTGTCGATTTGATGTTGAAAACTGGGCGTCACGTTCTCCGTGTTGTTGATCTCCAGTGTGCCTTGCAGTGTGCCTGGCAGTGTGATCTGGCTCTCATGGCCAATTTCTTTACTTGGGATGTCAATTACAGGCCCGGGGCTGAGACTGGAAGAATGATTGGGACCATAGGATGGGTTATAACTCCCTCCTGGCATGCTGTCAACCACTGTGATAACACCATTATCCGTCTGGTCAGGCATATTGGTGTTACTTTTTCTTATCAGGGAAGAATCCACATTATCTGTATGGACCTCTGGATGCATCATGCCATATTGGTGTCCACCATTGTGCACTTGTGCTCCATTATCCAACATTAGAGAGCTTGACACATATTGAGACATTTCATTCATCAAACTTGGTTCTGAACAGACATGTGAGATAGTACCACAGTGGATAGCTGCCATTAAATGCTCTTTGTCTCTCTCTGGTGGGTGAACAGCTGGGGTTTGATAAGGGTCTGACTGCCAGTGGTTTAAGATCCTGGATGGGTAATCATTCATGTGGTAGGCATCTGCATAGCAATTGTTCACGGAAGATGTAGACCACGTTTGAGACATGTCTGCATGCATCAGTCCAGCGGGAGTCTGTGTATTGCCCCATTGAGGGTACATGGAGTGGTTTATCATTGGAGTAATAGGCACTGGATCAGTGGAGACAGGAAAGCAGGGAGCAGGTGAACTTGAACATGCTATTGGATATTCCATCTGTTGCAGCCCAGTATTATTGCATAGAGGTGACAGGTGATGCTGTGTCCTGTCCTCTTGGCACGGTGAGTTAACATCTGAAGCCTTGGATGAAATCTTTTTTGCTGTTATCTTGACAACTTTATTGTATTTCTTGGCCAATTTCCATTTCTCAAAAATGTCAGGGTGGATTTTCTTTACATGCCTGGAGAGACTTTTGTTGGTGCTGTATGAACGTGTGCAGTCCTCAAACGGGCAGCTGTGAGCATTGTCATCACTGTTTGAAACAGGAGTGTTGGGGTACCCTACTAAAGAAAAAGGGTTTTCACTCTTAATTGCTGGTGTGGGAAATATCTGTGGCAACACTTTCTGATAAACAGGGGGTACGCCATTATCAGGTTTCTCTTCCAGCTCCCCTTTCACATGTTGAGTTGTACAGGGATACGTGGGATTCTCCCCATTAGCTGCCATAGCAGCATGGTGTGGTTGAGGAAGATGGGGATCTGGTTTGCCATCCTCCGACTGTGATGCAGGAGGTGGAGTCAACGGGGTGTAACACTTCTGTGGTTCGTTTGTGGGGCTCATAACTGAATTCAGCATGTTTTCAATGGAGTGTTTCACTCTTACAGGTCCCAGTTCTTTAGGGAGCTGAGGAGACCTTGACGTGTCAGATTTGAGGCCACCGTCCCTCATGTAATCCTGTGCATTAATCCGTTCCAAGCGAACAAAGGCTGAGCATTTTCCCTCTTTCCTTGGGGAGTACTGGGTTGATGGTTCCATTTTAGGTTCAAGGTTGTTCTCACCAACCTGAGCATCATTTGGTCCATGGCTATCCTGATGCTGCTTGAACTGGATCTGTGACTCAAAAGACTTCCCGCAATTTGCCATTCTGCAAGTGTAGGTAAGGTAATGCTGTGCCTCGTGATCATACAGGAGATAAGCCTCGTTGAAAATCATCCCGCAATTAGGGAACATGCACTGCGCTTTGAATTCTGTGTGTAGTCTCCTGTGCATTAGGAGCTCAGAATTGGAGCTGAAGTTTGCTGTGCAATTCAGCTGTATGCAGAAATAAGGCTTAGTGCCACAGTGCATTTGCAAATGGTCATTGAGGTGCCTAACATTGACAAAGTGCCGACGACAATACTGGCACACTACCTTCTGCTTCTGCAACTCGAGGAAATGAGTGGCTTCTTCGTCATCCTTATGAGCTCTTACATGGCACATCAGATGACGGAAAAACTTGAAAACTTTGTTACAGTTGGTAACAGGACAGGAGCAGTCATCAGTAAACTCCTGATCGCATTTAGGTGGAGGTTTCTGTGGGCTGACTTGGACCAACGTGGCTGAACTGGTGTTATTTCCATCGCTTGAACTGGCCTCGACCTTCACAACAGTATCTTTCAAGCTTTTAGACTGGCTGCCTGGGGATTGTGGTGGCTTGCGCATTTTGCTCTGGGCTTTCATAGCTGCAAGTCTCTCTTTGCAAGATTGCTTAACATGCGATGCAACATGTGGGTCTAAAACCTCCCTACTCTCAAAGCTATCTGCACAAATCGGACACATATATACCCCATCCTTGAAATGCTTCTGTGCATGACGAACAATCCGGTGACCCAAGAACTCTTTGTCACACAAAACACAATACTGCATGTAGGCCTGCCAATTCCTAAACCTTGCCGAAACAAATCCTTGCTCCCTTAATTTCTTAGCTTCTCTATTTTTTTCTTTCTCGTCAGTAATTTCATTCAGTTCATTTGTAGTGTTTGTAAGAAAATCCTGCAGGTCAGAGAACTCTGGGCCCTTGTCTGCTACCTCAGTGTCATAGTCATCGGTGTCATTAAGTGTGTCAATGGATGACACAATGGATGCCTCATCGCCCATCAGTGACAAGCAATTGCGCTTTAAGGTTCTCCAGTCCCAGAACTCTGGATCGAAAGGCCACTGTGTCTTCAAGGCTAACAGTAACTCGCAGCGTAGTGAATTGGGTACTGGTAGATTCTCCTCTTGATCCAACTTTTGGTCTGGTTCATTGTAGAGTGACTCCACTGCGTAGTACGAGTCCACAGTAGGCTGGAGGAGGAACTCCGTCAGTTGGCATGCCCGTTTGACCTCTAGATCAATAGGCAAAAGGCAGGAGATTGTTTTGCAGATGGTCACTTTGCTGTCCGTGTTGTCGCTGGAAGCCATCTGTAGAGCTTGTATGCACATCTCAATACAGGCTGGCAGTCCTGTCCCTTCAGCCTGAAAGAAAACCCACACACAAAAAAGAATGAGTCTGGTGTAAACATCTGTTTGCACAATATTGCTTAGGAAATTTAAAAAAAAAGTTACATCATGTACAAACGAGGGAAGAAGCACATTTCACCTCCGATTGGATCACTTTAATGAGGAAGAGAATGTGACAGACACTCCTGGAGAGCAGGGCCATATTCCTGCACTGAGAGAGGAACGCCTCTGCAGAGGATTCCACACGCATCACTAGCTTACTCCAGAAAAGAGTGAGCTCCCTTGAGATGAGAAAGTAAAAGCATTGGGAAGCAGGAAGAGAAAGATCCCCTTACAGACACACTGTGCTGAGTGTTGATAGTCTGATTCCATAAAAAGTATACTTTCTAGCCATCACTCTTACTAAATTGTGTGGGTGATTCAAGAGGGTGCTTGTTTAATTGAGGCATCCACCCACTCAGTATTTGAGTGAGTATTTAAGTGATGACAGTGCTTCTGCTGTTAGTATTTGAGCATGATTGGGATGTTGGGATCAGATTCTTCCTTTGTGATGAGTGGAAAGTGTTTCAGAGGGTAAGACTCACCAGGCACAGTACATGTCTCCCTGGAGAAGCTGTTTCTTTAGGAACGCAGAGCACAAACAAAGAGCCTCTTTCTCCTCCCCTTCTGACTCTAGATTACATATCATCTCTAGAGCATCTTTACAGTCCACGTGTGTAATCTGGCCCGGGCAGAGAGAAAGTCTTTACTTATCCAAAATAACATGATCATAACAATGTAATCATATTGAATGCATTGTGCTGATGGTAGACCAGAATGACTGTGTGAAACATTCCTATCATTAATAGGTCAAATGAAAGCAAAACCTACTAACCTCTTCCACTAGTTGCTCTGGTGATTTTGTCATACAAATGCAAACCAGATATGTTTGCTTGAAGTTTCCTTTTCCTTCATAGCCCGGATACTCTGAACACACCTTGGCCAAGACGGCAGCCTTCTCACTGCGCCCACCTTTCATAAGGTGCTTTATGCGCATGTTGAGAAGTGTGGGACCTTCCAAATCCAAAAATTCATGCACTTTGGAAAACAGAAAAAAACAACAACATTTCAAAACATAATTTCATAACAGATGGCTCAGCCTTGGATCTGAAGATAATGTTCCGCCTTCCCAGATTTTGCTTGAACATGGTTCAAACAAACAATTTACCTCTCTCAATCTCAGGTATGTCATTTGAGAGAATACGGCTTAGAGTGGTGTTGGACCACACGCCATGCTCCTGAGCCAGAGCTGACAGCATGTGAAGCTGCATGTTGCCACTTTCTTGTAAAAGGTTGTGTGCCATCTACAAAGGACAGGAACTGGTTAATTTTAAGTCAATAATAAAGCAATGATGTTGATCGAGGAACTACTTGTAACATTTTCCAGCCTCATTAGCCTACTTTTCTGTTTTCACTTTCACTAAGCGTTCTAGTCACAGAGCAGTAGTAGGAACACTGACCTTCACAGAGGACTGGAAGTCCTCCCATAAGGCACCAGGGACATGCTCTGGCAACAAGAGCAGCAACTCCACACAGCTCCTGCATGCGTTGTACCACACATTAATACACAGTTTACAGAATTGTTTGGGTTACTTGTTTGCACGCATTTCTGTGTTCTATTACTATTGTAGTTCTTCGTTAATACGAAAAAATGGGGGGGGGGGGGGGGGGGACTACAAACACTATATGTTGCTCAAATCTTAATTTTATTACTCACAGTGTTAGCTTTTCAAGTACAAGTGGCACATTTTCACATTCGGAGAAGAGACAAGGAGTGGCCTTTGCATAGCTGAGTATGGCCAAGGTGTAAACCTCCAGCAAAGGCAGTGGGTCCTCATCTGTCTTCCACCGGCCTGCATGTTCCACAAGGACCTAGAAGCCACATAACCACATCATGAAAGGGGTGTCTGAATGACATACAGAATGATTTTTCTATTAAAAATGTTTTGAAGTTTCTTCAACTCCTTGCACTCCAAAACTTATATTATACAAACATATATAATTCTATTTCAAAGTCAGTTAATCCAAATTAAAATGCTTACAATTAACTTTATAAATCAACTGTGGTCAAGTCAAGACGAGCTTCAGAGTCCAAGTAGGTAGTAAACTGATCATTTTACCAAATTGTTCATGAAAGCACAATATATATGCCTAATTTGCAATAAAGCACTTCATACATATCTACAAACAGGTGAAACCACAATGGAACAAGAGAAAGTATTGAGCCAGAATCTGAAGGAGAGGAGGGGGGGAGGAGGAGGGGGGGGAGGGGGCGGCGGCGACTTTTTTTCCCCTTCCCAATTTTTGCCATTTCTGTAGGAAGGGAAGCCTAGAAGACATTGTATGGGTGTGAACCCGAATTCTTTCTTTTGAAGCAATATTCACAGATCAAACTAGGCTAAATGTTCCTTTACATCAATCTAGTATACATTCTGATCTCTGTTCGCGTTTCAACCAACAGGCCCCCCCTGGGGCAAGTCGGCACACAGCATGCATGGGTTAATTTAACGCTGATGGATTTTATAAAGACATCTATTTGTCATTAAATACTATTCAGCACCTCACACAATGTAATTGAAATAAAAGCTTAATTTCCTACAAATGTCAACGTCACATGCTCTTAAAAATGTAACGAGATGCTGTCCGGTGGTACACATCTGTGTGGCAAATGTCACTACTTTTCTACTAAACCGCAATAAATTATATTCATCAAGTCACAGGTAATTTTCCCTCTGACATAATAAAATTAAATGCATAATATATTTAAAAGGGAAAAATCACCTCTCGAGGCCTATTCTTGGCACCTATATTGATCTGGATGAACACAATGGACAAATGGACAGATGTTGAGGTAGCTGACCTACCCGCTTTATTTCGGAGAGGCATGGCCATAAAAAGCGAAAAGGTTCTCGTGTCTCACATAGAGCGTCAAAAAATAAGTTGACTATTGAACTAAAATCAGCCTAACTGCTCATCCATCTTTGCACGGCATGATCACAGGGAGCCTGCAAAGCAGTTAGCTAACCACTAGCTAACTACTAGCAATACAAGCTTTGAAAAAATGAATGATGCTTGCACACGGTACTAAATAAAAGCTTACGCAATGCATCGTCAAATACTATAATGGACATATTCTTTAAGATAATAATATCGAAGGGGTGAACACATGCGAATATATTTGTCCTTAACGTGGTTCGCTTGCTAGCTGCAATAGCTACATTGTTGTAGCTAACTAGCTAGCTAACGTACACGCGCATCCTCGGCCAGGAAGCTGTGTAGCTGGCCACCTAGGATGGGTTAGTGAAAAAAAATGCTTACTTTGCAGAATTCCTGGCAGTAATGCAAAGACGCCTCCAACGTTGATATAGGGCTATCTTTTAATATTGTAGTTAATTCTTGGAACTGTTCTCGAAGCACCTCGATAGCTTTCCGTGTATCATATTCCTTTTCTGTCTCTCCCTCCGCCATCTTCACAACAATCACGGCCGCGTACGCACAGATGTACGCTGCCAGGCTTGCACACGCACGGACACGCAAGGGGGGAGGGGAGCGCAGAGGCTGCTGTTACTGCTCCACATTCTTTGATATCAACAAAGCATCAGTGACCTTAGAATGACATCCTGATGAAGAACAAACCTATCTTCTGAGATGAAAGGGATATGTGGTATTCTGCATGAGTTTGTTCGTTGCCCGCAATGCTTATTATGTCAGCTGATACACATATAATGATATAGCGACATTGAAAGATTGAATTGGTCTGTCCTCGAGTTGTCCTATTTCTATAATATGGGCTGATGGTAAAGTTGACAAATAAGTCCGCACGACTGGTCTGTGTATCAGATATTACATGACCATATACATACACGACATATGTAACACTAAAGCAGTGATGAAACATGAAAGTAGCCTACGATCCAAGAAAGTCAAAACAAAATCTGCAGCTGAGTTTGAGTTGGATTATGTTTTAATGTCACATAGCACAGTCTACACTCATTTTATCAACTCAAGGCAATTTATCAGTCTCAAGCAATCGCTTTTTTATCACAAGAACTAGGCTACACATTAGAGCATTTTTTATATTTTCAGGACACCATCATTTTTGTCTTTGTGTCATAAGGACAACTGATGTCTCCAAACCACTTTGAGGACATCCCCGATGTTCCCCTCATGCTTATGGTGACTTGTGATGATAACAAGTGTTGCAGTAACACTCGGTGTGGTTCCTCAGTCTGATATTTCCTTTGATCACCTAAGAGACAGAAATATAAGGAAAGAGCTGCTTCACATTTACAGTATTTTCCATCCCTCATATGCTATTCTAAGGTGACGCTTGTAAAAAATAAATAAATCTGTAGGTAATAAATCGTTTGAGTAGCAAGACATTCCACACAGAAGATAAGGGCCCTTGGAATAATATTCTGTAACGTAAAAGATAATGGTATCACAAATGCACACATGCACACATATACTGCTCACACTTTCACTTTGTAAGACTGAAAGTTGTCCTCACCAACATTTCCTCTTTTGCGACGCAGCATGTGGCTTCAGATGTGATGTTCTTGGGGACCAGCATGGTCTTCTTGGACCTGAGGGGTGTTGGGTAAGCTCTGGAGAAGCAACAGCCCACACACTGAAAGATGGGGGGACCACCATGTGAAAAGGCATGGTTCTTCTTTAATTTGCATGCCTCACAGCCAACTATGACGGAAGGAAAATAATTTGGATATAGAGTCAAGACCTTTGAAAAATCATTGATCTGGAAATCAATCATGCATGGTTAGAACTGGATAAGAGATACAAATAATATTAGGTAGCACTTGTGGCTTCGTACAACTCAGAGCTCAACTCTCTGTGACTGCAACATGATACATTAAGAGTTGTTTGATTCTAGTTAACGTGAAGACAAACAGCTGTTAAATGTAACCCTAGATGAACACAATCTGTTGTCTTGCTAGACAGCCATACTTCCACCTATGTTCCCTCAGACTTCAATCAGAGTCCTAACTTTATGTCTGAACTTACTGTTTGCCATGTCACCGTTAGGGTAGGAATCTGCAATGTAAAGTAGTGCTGTCAGTATGAGAAGAGACACTCCAGTTGATTTCAATGAGCACATCATGGTCGCAGAGATAACCTGAGAAAACAAACAGACAGAAACTGCAAAACAGAGATATTTCTTGATGAGTAACCCTCACTAACAGTAAAACAATTCATTAACGGCTTGAGACAAAGTCTAATACCTTCTTTTGTGCTGTTGTGGGAGCCAATTTAGTGAACACATTGGGTTCAACCATGCATTTTTATATCAGTGTTCCTCCGCCCATGTGCTTGGCTGGGATTAGATGAAACCCGTCCCCCCATATCAGTGATCTCTGTTAGTCAGAGACCACTTAGATACCAGCCTGGTAATCCCTTCAGTGAAAAACACAACTATCTCAAAAGTCACACACATGCTCCTCATCCTTCCATCATGATTATGAATGCTGTTTGCAATCTCTGAAACAGATGGGTTGTTACCAGGTCATTGGAAAGAGTCACACAGTATGGGTCAATAGTTATTGGTTATAATAATTGGTCAATATCGGAACAAAAGAACAGTCAAAAACGATTATGAGTGTGTTTTAACAACATAATATTGGGACAGAATTGTTTACATAATGAATGGTTATGACTGGATGTTACTTCCCTTAGAGGCTAACTGTGTATATAATTTACGTCAGGGTTACATCCGTTTGTGTTTAAATTCATTTAATTGTGTTAATAGGTGGTGTACTAGAAGCATAGTAAGCACTTTATATGTATATCAAAATATATATTTACAGGCTAAATGAAAAGATTTTGTTTTTTTTGTTGCTTTAATTAATGTGCCTATTCGGTTAAAGCCCTTTTTGATTTTCAGACATGGATAATGTTTCAGTTCATCTACAGGAGTATCCATCTGTCTCCATCTCATTTGAAATGCCAAGGATGAATATTAATTGTCTTCTCTATCTCTTTACCTGTCAAATACAGTTGTTTTTACTTCTTGTGGCCTTGGTTGCTTTGGTGACTAGGCCTTGGCATAAGACTAATGTAACTCAATAGGTATCGAGGATGACACATGGAATCTCTGAGATTTAAGGGATTTTTAGCTTATGCTGCAACTCATGTCATGGCCCTTTTTTCACCCTGAGTGTGTCCTTTGTGCAACCAAAATGTTTGTTCTTTATTACAGAATCGAGAGGATTTTTTCATGAGTTGTACGTGTACATTTATTAACGATCATCAATGTATTCAAAAGTAATACAATTTTGTCATTGTATCACAGTTTATACCTTTCTACTGAAAAAAGCAGAGAACATAGCTTTCTCCAAATATAAAGACTTACATTACTCACACAACATTAATACACTCTCTCTTTTTCTTTCTCTCTTTCTCTCTGTCTCACTCACTCACTCACACCTACACACACACACACACTCACACTCACACCTACACACACACATGCGTGCACACGCACGCACCTACACCTACACACACACACACATACGCATACTGTATATATATATATAATCAATGGAGCACTATGTCATCCTTTTGTGGAGCCTGAGAAGTTTTTTAAAAGCTTGCTTAAAGTCCTGGTTGAAGCTAGTGTAGAGGAGGGGGTTAATGAGTGAGTTAATGTACCCCAGCCACGTAAGGAATTCACACACCTGGGGTTCGGGCTGCTGCGGGAGCACTCCAAGGCCCACCAGCAGCTCCTTCAGAAAGAAGGGCAACCAGCAAAAAACAAAGGCACCTATAATTAGTCCCAGTATCCAGGCAGCCTTCCTCTCTCTGGAAGTGCAGATCTGGGCTCTTTCACAGGAACTCTTTTGCAGCATCTGACTCACAGTGACAGGAGCTTTGACCCTTTGAAGCTCCGTTGGATGTTTGGGGTCATTGTTAGGCAATTCGTACATACAGTGAGACTGTACCGAGTGGCAACCATGCAAGAAGCTCTCTTCTCTGGCTCTACTCTCGCAGAGGGTCCTTGGCGTCCTCTGCCTGTGGTAAAGTGTCCTGGCTGCTATGAAGATCCGGTAGTAAAGAACCAGGATTAGGACAAGGGGAATGTAGAAGGCCCCAAAGGTAGAGTATATTGTATAGCCAACGTGATCATGCTCTATGACACACTGAGTATAATTTCCCATGACACTATTTTTATCTATGTTATACCTCCAGAATAGAGGAGGCACAGAAATGAGTATGGCGATAGTCCATACAACAATAACCATGGTGGCCACGTGGCGGGGGGTTCTCTTGCACGCATACTCTAAGGCATTGGTGATGGCCCAGTGTCTGTCCAGGGCAATAGCACACAGGTGTAGAATGGAACAGGTGCAGCAAGTCATGTCCATGCTCAGCCAGGCCTCGCAGACTACAACACCCAGGAACCACCTCTCCGTAGCAATGTAGAGGACGCTGAGTGGCATTACCAAGATGGCGACTAGAAAGTCTGTGGATGCCAGGGAGCAAATCAGGTAGTTGGCAGGTAGTTGCAGTTTTTTGGTGGTCAAGATCACCAGTATGACTGAGCCATTTAATAAAGCAGTGACAGAAGTGATTATGCTAAGTACAATCACTACGAACATTATGAGATCCCTGGAGTAAGTATCAGTAATGGTTTTAGATTTGTAGTTGGCCCAAGTCTTGGGCCATTCACTTATGCTCTTGTCCTCGCGTACTCCATTATATTAAAGGTACCTACGGAGAGAAAGGTTCAAGACAGTGCTGTTAAAAGATCTTACTAAGTAAATCTGGTGCATTTGAGAAGTAGACGTTTATGTGAACAAGATGAGTTCATGCACCCAATATCACTTGAATACAGTACAATTTTATGACGATGTAATGCATTTGTGAAACATTATTCGTAGGTTTGGATCCATTTTTATATGTACTCAAAGTCTGGCAGGTTTCAGGGACAGTTTTCATGGTTGAGGACTGAGATGAAATCTCTCCACATGGTGGCACAAGAGATCCATAAATAACAATATATTTGCACAGGCATCATACAACCAAGGAGGTTTTCACACTGAACAAACACATTGGTTATAAATTAAATAATAATCAAATATGGAAACCGATATTACATGCAAGTTACTGTTATGTTACACTGATGTGCGGCAAGACAACATCATATAATTAAATTTATTTGAACAAAAGGTGCAGCTTACATTTCACCATATTCACAGTAGGCTACTTTGTATTCAATTACTGAAGTGAAAATTATCAAAGAAATTTAACAGGCAAACATACCAGTATCTGCTCATCTGAAAGGTGGTACTCCCAATGCAAATATCATTGCTGTCAAAGTCCGGATGGAACAAAGGATAAATACAAAGCATTACATTGTTCCTCCCTTTCATTTCACGTACAGTTTATCTTGACCACAAACATAATGGTTGATCTATTTGAGCTGACTTGCTTGGAAGAGAAACTAGTTGGAGGTTTTGACATTTCTCTTAGTGTGGATGGGATCATCAACAGGGATCCCATGATTGCACATATGAGGTGCATCTCAAGTCTTCTCTCTCACTGATTTTTCTAGACATTGTCAAGAGATACATAATTTGAGGGGACCTAATAAAACTATTCCAGTCTGATGGGCGACAAGAAAGACAATGTAATTTTTAACACTTTAAAGTGTAAATACACACCATTGAGTCTGATTCTTAACAACTGAATTCTTAGCCGAAAATAAAGTATATTTTCTATCTTCAGGCATGCGGCGGTAGGCAGTCTATGCATGCCTTTTCATTTGCACACATTATTCAAAAACTGTAAAAGTCAACATGCTAAACTACAACTTACCATTTGATTAACTCCGTTCACATTAAATATAGTCCTGCAATTTCAACATATCCCCATATGTTACACTGTGTGCAACCCTGTATATTTGGTAGCTTTATCGAGGCTGCGCGTGTCGGCACCTGGACATCATCACACATCGGTTCAATGGAATGCAAGAGAGCGAACGCGCATAGAGCGCAGAGGTTTGGCACCCTCCACCTCCCCGAGTGCCAATGAGAAGGCAATTTATCGAATGGATTCTGACGACAATGCTTTTTTCCGGAGGTGACATTCCTATGAAACTTGAAATGTTCATAACAGGAACAGATATGTTGCAGGCTTTAGGCTGGATGCAGTACAGAAACTTTATTGCAATTTGTTCCATAGGTTACTTTAGGCTACATCGCGCGTAAATGCGTGGCGCATTTACAAACACAGGAGTTGATTAAATTTTACAAATGATTCTTCATCTCACGTTCATCAATCTCCTACCTAACAAGCTTTATTACAGGCAAGGAAGAAGTCTAAAACATTTATCTTTAATCAGCAGTTGAAGGAGGTGTCGGAAAGTATAACGGCTTCAATCCCAGATGGTACCCTTGAGCAAGGTACTTAGTCTGAACTGCCTTAGTAAGCATCCTGCTGTATAAATGAATACATCGACCTATAATGAGATATGAATCGTCCCAGGATCGGGTTCACGTGTGCAATGCATTAGAGGCGTTTCTAAGTATACCAGACAAACATGTGCATTCACAGTCCCCAAGTTCTAATAACCTCATAATATTTTATCTCACCCTCTGCATGAGCCAATACCACTTAAGTGCATGCCTGGAGCCACTGCAGTATTAGAAGGTCATGTTCTTTTGGTGTTGAAATGTCCTGCTCAACTCACATACTGGTCTATAGGTTACCTCATGTTACCGTCTAGTAAGATATTTTTCTCTTGATACAGCAGCAAGCCTATTGGTTTCTGTTACTGTCACATCTCTTCACAGTATTAAAAAAACTGTCATATTCCTGAATCAAATGTACATGCCTATGTTTATGCCAAGAACTAAATTGTCCAACGGATTGGTTCCCTCCCTTATACCATCGAAAGTATTTTGTGTGGTCAGAAAACATCAGAAGCACTAAGATGATTGTGGTAGAATATAAGACACTAAATCAGGGCCCTAATCAACACTCAAGTTTGACATCCCAGATAATGATTCTACTGGTTTATAGCATTATCTGTCCTCTGGTTGGATCTGCTGAGCTCACAGTTGTTAAACCTTAGGGCCCTTCTTCAACATAGTAAAGTTTGACGGAAAGGTTAAGGTGTTGCGTTAATCAAGCTTATTTATGTAGGTGTTTTTTTGAGGGAGGTAAGGTTAGGTGGCAGGGTCACAGATTAAGTGAGACCTCATGGTTGCACAGTCAATATCAAACACTTGACAACACACTACACAACACATTTCATATAGACATCAATGATTTCAGTTGACATTTTGTCCCCTTTAGAAATATGTCTAACTTGCATCTTACTTAACAAGCATAGTTATGTATAAATAAGCACTGATACCTCATCAAACTGCTGGTTGTGTTCCATCCGTTTATCACTCTATATAATACATATATTTCTACAAAAAATGTTGCTAAAAACCATATAAAAATGTCAGAACCAAGGGCCAATCTATATTTTATGGAAATACATTATACTTGATGTATGGAAAAGTGTAAAGTAACATTTATTCAGTGTAGAACTCCAGCCTGTTCCTCAGCCACATGCCACAGCGACGTAGGTCATCGATTATAAGTCATCCTTGGGTGAGATATGCAGATGGACATTGCATATTTTATAGCACTGGCCAGGTCCTGTTGCCCACGGGAATTAATTAAGCACAATCCTGTGCCATATTTCTCACATTGACTCTTGTTAGGTTCAAGAATATGGTTTCTTCTCATTAGATGCCTGCAAAGTCCTCCTTACTGAAGAAAGCATATGTATCAAGTGATGGTGAGTGAATTTGGACCAATAATTTATTATATTAATGCGATTCTATCTTTGTGATTTACACTCTTTTGATTCTTTATTTGTTCTTTGTTCATGCAAAGAACCCCTAGGCCCACTAGGTCAGGTTCAAGGAGAGACTGACACCGTGTGGTAAAACGAGGTATCTGCAATTGCGTCTCGTAGTATTTCAGGTCCTGGTAACTGTCGGCAGCATTACAATGCCGATATCCCCAGAAGAGGACACGTGTGTAAACCTAAATATGAAATACACCATCAGACTCGGTAAATTATTCAGTAGCCTACAATTTAGCCCAGACCTTGGTAATTTTATCTAATTGTTTTAGTAGGCCCAGTATTGTGTGCAATGCATTGTATAAAATTTATATCAAACGGTTGGTTGCATGGGATATATAATTGTCAAGGCTATATAACAACAAATGTGCCTATAATTCCAAAATAGTATTTTGTAAATTACGTATATATATTATGCTTTGGCACAATGCGGTTTGCTTCATACAATTACGCAATTCGATTGGATGTGTTGTGGTGCACTGACTAAGAATCCCACCTTCGCTCTTCACCGTTGCATATCCATGTATTGCTGTCAATAATCCTCAACTGTAGGCTACTGTAAATGCATCGAAGGCCAGCCCGTGCATGGGTGTCCAAGAAACCCCATCGATGAGACAAAACTCGCGGCGTGAACGTGGCAGCCATTTTACATCCTCAAGAGTGAATGAGTGGATCCGGACCAGTGCCGGGAGTTTTACACTTTTTCTCTTTTAATTATCACACTTTCCTTCCGAAATAATCAACAACATACAAGTTGGTGATCCATCGGCAGGTATGATGAACGCAACTAATTAGTCACATCTTCCGTAACTGATATGTACAGTCAAAGATCGTGTGGTGTTTCGAACAATGTGGAAACTGGTGGTTGGGACGGGTTCTCCAGACCGGCTTTTTGAAAATGGACTCTTCCTATGTGGCGGCACGTTGACAAACCATGAAGCTAGCACACTTAGCCTGCAAGGCCTGTATTCACATCGTAAATAATTAGCTAAAATATTAAAATCGGCAAACTATGTTTGTTGTAATGGTATATATAGTCATGAAGGGGAGTGAGCTTAGCTAAGTTAGCTATCTGGCCAATTCTGACAGATCAAGAATGACGTGCTCATTGTCACTGGCGCTAGCTAGCTACTAGCCTCAGCACGAGCGTGCAAACTCGAAAGTGTTGTTAAGACCACTGCTGTCAAACAGTGAACTACTGCCATGCAATCCTCTCTTACTACTACTTAAACATACGCTATGCAATGTGTATACTAATTGGATGGCTACATGATTTTAATTCAAAATTAGTTCATGTGGTTTGTTATTGTCTGACAGACTTGTCAAGGAGGGGGCTATGGTTAGCTACTTGTAGTTAGCTATGGCGCTAGCCAGTTGAACATGTGTCATTCAGAGTTTGCTAAGGCTTGGTAGGCCATGGCGTGCTAGGAGAAATCGTCTTTGCTGCTAGCAAGCGTGACTGCTAATCTAGCAAGTAGGAGGAACGCGGATTATAATGGTTAAAAAAAAGACAGCTATATTGAAGGTGTGGACATCAGTTTTGAAGTTTTAACCCAAATTTGAAACGAGTATTTAACCCTACTAATTTATGAATTAGTATGGCTTAACGTCAGAGGTCTAATCAAAGTTTGCAATGAATAAGAGCTTAAATTATAAAACTTGTTACCCAAGTTAGTGAGCCAACTCAATGGCAGTTCTTCATTACCCATTAGTGTTGGTTAGCTACATGGTTTGTATTGTGTAGTTGTGTAGTCACATACGTTTCTGGGATATTCCGAAACTCAACCCCATTTTGCTTCATAGTTGTAAATTGTATGTTGGCTTTAGATTGCTAGCTAGTCTTTCGGACTTTACCAATGTAACGTTAGCTATCTTATTGTATCGTGTTAGTTCGTAAGCGAGATGGCCTAGTTGTTAGGTTATTGTGGTAACTTTGTAAAGGAGATATAAAAAATGGGAAACTAACGCATGCTTGCTGACTGGACAGCCACCGGAAACTAGGGCTTCAGACTGTGCAGGAGAAACACGTGTTTCAGCTATCTGGCCCGTGCTGAAGTCAGCAACCGAACGGCGAGCTAACTCATAATTTAGTGAACAGACCAAGCCCCTGTGACCGCGGGAGGAGAGAAGTAACTCCAGCTTGTTGCTTTGAACTTCGTCCTGATCAGAAACCAAAGTCGGGAAACTGGGTTGGGATTATGAAATTAATACATCTAATAAATATGGTGACTGAGTTTATTCCATATATTCAACAAACCAGTCCATCCAAACATGCTGCATCTTAACGGTACATTTTTGGCCTGAATTCCTATCTAAGAAGTTGCTCCTTCCTGAACGCACAACAGTTTGCCCTTAACCCCAGGAATTAATTTGGCTCATTGCATTTGCACAGATTTCTGGAGACATGGCCACAGAACATATTAATGGAAATGGTCCAGAAGAACCTATGGAAACCTCCTCTGCAGTTACCCATTCTGAGCACTTCCAGACTTTAATAGAAGCTGGTTTACCACAGAAAGTTGCTGAAAAACTAGACGAAATTTACATAGCAGGTAAGGCACATTGAATATCCAGCATATTCATTCACACAAATTTTTATTTTTTGCAATTGCATGTGCTGTCATTTTATTATATCACCTTTTGAATGTGGGAATTGGGATCCTCAAGCAACTTTTTGTGGTTTCCTACCAAAATGGGTACTGCAGTGTTAACCTAAAATAATATGATGAGGAAAGCCACAAATGCTATTGGTGTGAAATGAAGCATTTGTGGGTCTGTTAAGGATGTACACTTCCGCATAGAAAAAGCCATGTACATGGATGTCCTGAGAATGCAACTGTGGCATCACAGCCAGTGGTGTGTTCTCAGAAATTGGAAGCTGAAGCAAAGATTTGCTCTGTCAAATCAGGCCTCCTATTCAGTTGAAACCTCCCAGGCTCAGCCAAATACCCTATATCCCAGTTGAGCTCCATCTACCTAACTAGTGTTGATGTAAATTGATGAATATTGCCTAGGTATATGCAAGGTTTACAAACTAGCTTGATCCTGTCCACAGTCACATGACAGGTTGTCCTAATCACATTTCAAACAGCTGGTTCACATCTGAGCCTGCTCAGATTTGGATATCCCGAATGTCTAAGGTTCCAAAGGTTTCCTGATCTCGATTTGGAGATCACTTAAAGCACAGAGCAGTAGCTGCCAGCCAACCAGATGGACATAAGCAGAAACAATGGCAGCAGCTGTCGGTGTCTGGGACAGGTGATGGGCCCTCCTCCGTGGAGCAGAATGTGGACAGGCTCATTAGGAGAGCCCCACAGTGGAGGGGACTGCCGTGTCGAGTTTCACCAACACATCTGTTGTGATTAGTTCTACAAAAATAGAACGTCAAAGTGCTGCTTTTACTGAATGCACCACCAGTTCAGTGCCATTCCTACACTTGAGATGGATCCATGGCTTTTTAACAATTCTGCTCTTTGCTTCAGAATTCCCAGTCTCTGAAATGTATAATTCAACTACAGGAAATAAATCGACTTTAATTTGATCTCTCTTCAGGACTCCAGATCTGTGTGTTCAATTGCATGACCATCCTATAATATTTGTGCCTATCTATTATGTTGACATGTTTTTCTTCTTCTCCTCGTGATGTCTTCTCTTTTCAGGTTTGGTGTCACACAGTGACTTAGATGACCGAGCAATCGAGGCCCTGAAGGAGTTCAACGAGGAAGGCGCTCTGCAGGTTTTGTTGCAGTTTAAGGACAGCGACCTCTCACATGTTCAGGTATGGTATGAGCCCATCAATACTGACTGTCTCATTGATTAGTAAGGGTCTACATATAGATAAGACTTGTTGTGTGTTCACAATCTGATTTCAGTTGCTACTATAACACAAGCCGGACTCGCTAATCCAATATGTAAATACAAGTATTTTGTGGCAGGATGAATATCAAGCTCGTTTTCTAATCCAGAATCTTACTGAACTGACTTTGTTTTCACAGAACAAAAGTGCCTTTCTGTGTGGAGTAATGAAGACGTACAGACAGAGGGAGAAACAGGGGACCAAAGTCTCAGACTCTAACAAAGGACCAGATGAGGCCAAAATCAAGGTGAGGATGGAGGAGTAGAGGACTGCATATCACACAGCTAGAAAACGATGTCTGTCCTTTCTCCCGGTGTGCACAAGCCCACCAAATGGCACTGGAGTGGTCAAAAGCTAATAATTGAACCAACCCAATGACCGTCTTTTGTAATGCCAGGAACAAGTGCACACTTAAAGGGGGACACGATACTCTTGACGTTTGACCTTATAAACAGAAACATTTAAGATGCGTGTTTGGTGTTTGACTGAACCCTTCCCTGTTAAGGCCCTACTGGAGAGGACCGGCTACACACTCGATGTGACCACAGGCCAGAGGAAGTATGGAGGTCCCCCACCAGAGTCTGCCCATTCGGGGGCTCAGCCCACCATTGGTACAGAGGTATGCCCCAACCCCATGCCGGCACTGCTTCAACTGCATACAAGCACCATCATCCTGTTTCATGGCCTTGTGTTCATTGCCATTTCCAACATGATTGGGTGATGGAAAATGTCTTGTTGAAAACCTGTTATACCAATTTCATCATAGGTAGGAAGGAAAACTATTTAAAATATACATTTCAACTTATTTCTCCTTTTTTTCTTCCCTGTTTGAGATTTTTGTGGGTAAGATCCCTAGAGACCTGTTTGAAGATGAGCTGGTGCCGCTGTTTGAGAAGGCGGGGCCTATCTGGGACCTGAGGCTGATGATGGACCCTCTTAGTGGCCTCAACCGAGGCTACGCTTTCGTCACGTTCTGCACCAAAGAGGCTGCTCAGGAGGCAGTCAAACTGGTACATCTGTTTGAAACTAGCACTGTTTGTGGCCCATCTGTAATGGTGGTTCCACCCAGGTCAGAGTCCATCTCCTGGGCATAGCAGTGACACATCCATTGACGCACAATTGGTTTTACAGTGTACTTAATGTGCATTTGATCTACATAATTAAGCCATTTTAGTAGCCCCCCCACCCCCAAGTGCAAACTTGAGATGAAGTCTACATCAAGCATGTACAATTGTGAATTGTTTCAGCGGCTGAGGCTGCCTGTTGCCATATGTGGTCAACTTCCTTCTTGACATTAGAGATAGAAATGGAGGTGTCAGACTGGCTTTGCTAACTACATGACATGTTCTCTCTCTCCCTCCTCCCAATCCCCTTGCACAGTGCAACAACAATGAAATTCGACCAGGCAAACACATTGGCGTGTGCATCTCTGTGGCCAATAATAGACTGTTTGTTGGCTCCATCCCCAAGAGTAAAACAAAAGAGCAGATCGTGGAAGAGTTTGCAAAAGTCACAGGTACTGATAACCCAACTCCCTCTGTGTTGAACTACCCAGTGGAATAGTGAATGTACAGGTTGCCTTGCTAGTCTACATGTATACATGCTGAACTTGAACACATTGGTTCCTATATGCTGAATTGCATGATTTTCCACCTGTCAGCTAGTACCTGCACACAGGACCTTAGTTCCAGTAATGAACAAGTTATTATAAAAAAAGTATAGATTGTAAACTGAAAGATGATCACTCATCTGACTGGCACATATTATTGGTAGCATAGTGTAGGGAAATTGTGCTTCAGTATTTAGTTCTGAAGCAGCTTCTGTATTCAGTTTCCAAATGATGACATCCTCAATCTATACTGAAGTAACTCCGGTTACGATGATAGCTTACCGCTAAGATCTGAATGGACACTGAACAGAAGTTGGGTTCATATATTTGATTCTCTTCACCAAATCCTATAGATATTGGAACAACTAGCTAGGTTGTGAATTATTGGACTTCCATGTTTAGCTGTTCTCATCAAATGGCTCTGTATAACAGATAGAACTAGGAGACCATATTTTGGTCCACGTATTCACTTTCTTTCTTTTGTATTCCCACTTCTCCCCCTCTCTCCTCCACTATCTCCTTTTATCTCCTTCCCTCCTCCCTTGTCTTTCAACAGAGGGTCTTAATGATGTCATCCTGTACCACCAGCCTGACGACAAAAAGAAGAACAGAGGCTTCTGCTTCCTGGAGTATGAAGACCACAAGACCGCTGCCCAGGCCCGCCGCCGCCTGATGAGCGGCAAGGTCAAGGTGTGGGGGAACGTGGTGACGGTGGAGTGGGCGGACCCTATAGAGGACCCAGACCCTGAGGTCATGGCCAAGGTAAAGATGGATCAAAGGAAGGGTGGTTAGTGGGAGTTTGAGCACATGAAGCTATGTCCAATTTGATTGCGCTCTATTGTTCAGTTGATTTGTAAAACGTTAAGGGCTTTAATAGCAGCTCTAAAGGTGAAGAGGTGAAGGGACGATTGTGTTCTCGGAAAGAGAAAGGAAAGACTGAAATTATTTGGTTTGCTGCAGTGTCCAGATGATGACATCCTTATTTTATTCTTGAGTAACTCCGGTTATGTTGAAAGCTTACCGCTAAGATCTGATTGGACACTGACCAGAAACTGTTTGTACATGCCTCCATCTGTCACATTGTCATGTTGACATCTCTCGGAGCTTCACATGCTTTTCAACACAAACTTGAATGAGAAGGGTGACTCATTCAATGGTAGCCATGTGGCAATTTAGTTTCATATTGTTGTGAATTTGATGCTTAAACCTCAGGAATACAGTTTAAATTGTCCAATACTTGACACCCCCCCCTCTCGAGTTATAAACCAAGTTTTTCTTGTTCTTCTTCTACTGTCCAGGTCAAAGTGCTGTTTGTGAGAAACCTGGCCAGTACTGTTACAGAGGAGATACTTGAAAAGGCCTTCAGTCAGTTTGGCAAACTGGAGCGGGTGAAGAAGCTGAAAGACTATGCTTTCATTCACTTTGAAGAGAGGGATGGTGCTGTGAAGGTATTTCTCTCCATCAAAGCTTTGTGTGAATCTTAGTAGCCTTTACTAGGGTCCTGAGCTCCTCTCTCCTGACTTCCTTCAAATGGTGCATTGGAGATGACAGAAGGTTCTTCCCTTGAAGTTTGCTCAATTTAAACTGAGGAGTGGAGAGCAGGGGTGAGGAAGCTAGGCAAGGCTTCTAGGATTCAGTCCCTGCTGAGTTACCCTTTTTAACTCAAAGCACACACCAAGCGACAAACAGTTCCACCGGATACAGCGCTGACTTCATGCATCCTAACACGCCATCAATGGCACCAGGGGAAGATTTACCTCTGACTGAGACACAACCAGCTTTCAGATGCTGATATGATGGCAATAACACTTATAAATGTTGTATATCACAGTTTGTATGTGTGTGTGGGAAGTCTTGTTCTTTTAGGAGAGGACAGAGTTTGAGAGAACTTCCATCTTATATTCACAGGCGCTGGCTGATCTCAATGGCAAGGACCTGGAGGGAGAGCACATCGAAATAGTATTTGCTAAGCCACCTGACCAGAAGAGGAAAGAACGCAAAGCCCAGAGGCAAGCGGCTAAAACGCAAATGTAGGTAGACGCTGTTGTAGAGATAATCGGCCTTTTAGTTTGCTGCGTTCTCCCTGTATGCAGTGTCTGCAGAACCTAAAGCGTTTTCTTTGGATCCTGCCAGGTATGATGATTACTATTACTACGGCCCCCCCCACATGCCCCCTCCAACAAGGGGCAGAGGGCGAGGCAACAGGGGCGGCTACTCGTACCAGCCAGACTACTATGGCTATGAAGATTATTACGACTATTATGGTTATGACTACCATAACTACCGAGGTGGCTACGAAGACCCCTATTACGGCTACGAGGACTTCCAGACCACCGGGAGGGGCCGGGGGGGCAGAGGAGGAGCCCGCGGAGGGGCCACTCAATCCCGGGGTCGCGGGGCGGTCACACCTAGGGGCCGAGTGGGGTTCTCCCAGAGAGGAGGCCCAGGAACGAGCAGAGGTGAGTGAGGGGTTACAGGGCTTGGTATTTCTGAGTGCAATCAGACTGTGTGCTTGGCTCATCTGACAGTCTTATGTCATATCTGTGGATGTGTAAAGGTCAAGTTGCTTAGATATTTACTGCAAATCAAATCTAGAATTTGGGGTATTGCGCAAATTTCTCCCAACATATTTCTGATTTAGTTTGACGTAATAAGCAGGTGTCCTTAGATAAGTCCTTCATTTAACACTGGAAACTTGTTTAAGTGTGTGCATATTCTTGATGAATTAAAATAGCCTGAAGTCCATCATTTAGTTTTACCCACTGTCTGAACTCGGCAGTTTTCCATGTGAAAAGGGACACCTGCTTGTTGGCTTCACAGCTAATCCCTGACAGGTGTCATCTTTCAGGGCTTCAGTTGGAGGCCTGTCTGCTTGTCTGCTGACTGGACCAACATGTGTAGGAAAAATGTTAGGAACTTCTCAGGAGGTTTTCTGTGTTGCAGGGTTTTACGAGACAAATAACAAAAGATAGATAAAAACAGCGTATGTATATTGTCTTCATTGATGGTGTGTAAAAATGGGTTCTAATTATATCCGTCTGCACTGTTGCTTGGCCAGCAGGGAAACGGGGTCGAGGCCGGTCCTGACCTGTTTGTCGCGGTGAAGACTTGACTTGCTGTGTGGGGTTACACCATAAACTGCAATGGATGTGGATGGAAGAACTCGACGAAAAGGTCCAATGATATTCCAGCCTTACAGAAGCATCTCCCCCTCTCAAACTGCCACCCTCCCTCCCCTCCCCCCTTTAAGAGAACCGGAGCATTTAGAAGACTCGCCACTGCCCGCCCCTCCTCGTCCTTACCCCCAGCCCTGTCCTACAATCTCCCCCTGCCCCGCCCCCCCAAAATGCCATTTTTAAATAATTATTGAAGAATTTGCACTTTTTAAGTTTCTTAGTTTGAAGTGGCTCAAAGGAGCTTGATGCTATTGTATATTTTTGTGCTAATCGCAATTTTAATGTCGGAATATCCATGTTAATCTTAATCGTTTGATTTGGATGTTTTTGAAAGAGAACATTTGCAGGTTTTTAGGGTGTAGCCACCTGGCATGGATAAGTCAGGCATTCCAGGAAAGTGGTTCTTTTCAGAACTTGTCTTTAAAGGGTTGGTTGACTACCTCAGTACAGAGGACTAGACCACCCGGCCTGTACTGTACATAGGGAAACTATATTGATGAAAGCAGGGCTTGTTCACCACAAAATATGCACAAGAGCGGCAGCGCCAACCGATGTACTTAATGTAATATAGTCATTTTGCTGCAGCTCTGACACTGCAAACAGTCAAACTGGGCATGCAAAATAATCTCATATGATGAGCCCGAACAAGCCCTGCTTTTATCCTATTTTGAACTGAATTAGCTGCCTTGCTTCTTCAGATTATGTAGTTACTGGTTGTATAGTTTGGAAAAAATGTTACTTTTGTAAAGGCTTCAAACATCACAGAGGCACCCCAACTGCCTTTGACTAAGCCCTGCAGTCTCCCTTTCCCACTTCCAACAATGGATTTGTGTTTTTATAATACCAATAAATACCGATAGAGTAATTTTGAAGGATGTACAACAATTATGTTCAGCACCCATCATTATAATACTAATAATCCTCGTTGAAAAACAAATGTCCCAATCATGGCAAAATCCTGATGACGATCCCTCCTGACAGTAAAACCAGCTACTTACAAGTTCAGTCAAGGTCTTCTTTCTTGATTGAGTTTTAAAGGCCATGATGTCCAAGCCAGTGAGCATCTGTGGGTGTTTGTTAGTGAGGGATCCAAGTCACTACAGTGGTCAAAGGGATACTGCAGCTATGATTTGTATTCTATGTATAGCATAAGAGACTGAGCTATTCATCCGGTTTTGTACACAGTTAACTCCCTCTCAATAAAATCATTACAACCACCTTTTGAAAAAAGATGTTAGCAGTTTTAAACTATTGTTGGTGGCCAACAACGTTTTTTGCATTCCTGCAAATAAATTGTTTTATACTGTAAAATGGAGGTGAGTGTAACTTATTTTTGTAATAAAGCTTTTGATTTCTATGTGTTGTCTTACTGTTTGGATGGCGTATTCCTGGTGAGTGAACAAGGTGATGGTTCAGTTAGCTCATCTGTCTGATGTGTTGGAGATGATGGCCAAGACAAACCCAAGAGGAGACTATTTTGCATTACAAGGTGTGTTAAAATTTACTATAGTCTCAAAGTATCCAAGCCAACCTGTACAAAGTTAAGTCAATACACTGGATGTTGTATACCAGAGTTGGCTGAGATGATATGATCAACTTGCATCTAAATCGACGGTCATTTTACATTGGTCATTACGGATGCAATATTTTCTGGCACCTGTAAGCTTTGGTGTCAAAATTATACTCTGCAATTATCAGTCCCTATGTTTACAGAGCTTTTAAATCATATATAATGTGTGTCATGGAGGAGCGGGAGGGGGGGTAAAGGGAAATGCCCCGTCGAAGCGGAGATGACATCAATGTGTGACGGAGTCACTAGGTGCGTCTCAGTGACGAAAATAAGGAATATAAACCGAACGTTATGTAATGATAATGTCAATAATTAGAGCGACACATATTATAAACTAGTTTTAATGTGTCGGACAACACCCAACAATAATTTCATGTGATCGGTTTAGTGGAAAGCTGCGCTGAATATGATTGCAACTGAGCGTGTGTTGCTTAGTCAATGAGCGTGCGTGGCTCGTTGTCAACATAGGGGGATGCCACTCTGCATTTTAAGGGACTAAATTCAACTACCAACTATTTGGATCTAATATTGTGGTGAGTTCACCAAACATACGATTGAAGCATCTGGTATTACAGTGGCTTTAGACTGAATGTTGCGCTAATGTAGCAGGCATAACGAATCGAAACCGCTTGTCTATGGCAGGTCGGAATACATATATATTTTTTCTATATTATTTTGTGTGTTTGTGACAATAGCCGATCCGACAGCGACAATGGGATGCATCAGCGCATATTTGCAGAAACTGAGACACAGGATAAGATTGGACCTAATCCGAGAGTTGGGACGCCAGTACCCAGTTTTCTGCTTCCTTCTGCTGGTCCTTCTCCTATCCACAGTCCTGCTGAACAGGTACGTAGGTCCTGACTGAACGACACCATCATCATGATCATAACAGCGTCAGAAACCACAACCTCATAAACATTAACTAAACATTAAAACTCGGCTCCGATGAGAGCTTTGACGTAAACGTATGTAGCAGCAGAGAAACAAGAATGGCAAACATCCCGTGGGGGTAATTGATCACAGTATGTACAGTAGCCTACGTAGTCTGGTATTTTCGGATGTTTGTTGACCATGTTACTAATGATCTTTTTGGGTTCACAGATACTTGCACATTATCATGGTGTTCTGGTCGTTTCTGGCTGGAGTCGTCACCTTCTACTGCTCTCTGGGCCCAGAGTCGCTGTTGCCTAACATCTTTACATCCATCAAGCCAAAGAGCAAGGTAGCCAAATCTAAATAGCAGTGAGCTCCAAACACAGAATGAACACATGTTTGAGCTATAGCCTATGATATGACGATATTCGAATCTAGTCAGCAACCTAGAATTAGGACCCAGTTTATCTTGGAGGTGCGTGGATTGAAATGTGTCCCTCAACAGCAGGACCTGCTGGAGTTGTTTCCTCTAGGGCATAGCTGTGCGGTCTGTGGGAACATCAAGTGTAAAAGGCACAGGTGAGGCTTGTCATGTTTGTCAATTCTAGCCCACAGTGAGAATAAGTTTGAAGATGATTTTGTTTTCTATCTTCCACTACTGCCGCATTGCTAGAACTGAAAAAAACTTGTGTTACACCTCCACCAAGTGGCCAAATCTTATACAAGCGTGAAAGACTATTGAGCTGCAAGATGTGAAATGTGTTAGTGTGCAACTTGATGCAGCTTCAGTCAAATCAATATTGAACAGAACGTTTGGACACCTGATTGCAGGGGGGAAAACCTTTCGATCTTTCAATCAACAGGCCGACTTTACTGTTGGAGAACTACCAACCATGGCTAGACTTGAAAGTTCCCTCCAAAGTGGATGCCTCCCTTTCTGAAGTAAGAGAAATGAACAAATGAGTCTCTTCTCTTCTTTGACTTCTTTTCATGCTTCCTCATATGACACGCTTGCATTTTGTTTCAAGATTCTGGAACTGGTTCTTGAGAACTTTGTGTATCCATGGTATAGGTAAGCAGTGGTATTTTCTTGCGGAGCTTCATATTACTGTGCAGAAACATGATGTTGTTTATATAACCTAGTTTGAATTCATATGAACAGATTGAAATCTCCTTGGCAGGGATATCACAGACGACGAGGCGTTTGTTGACGAGTTGAGGGTCACTCTGCGTTTCCTGGCTGCGGTGTTGGTCCGACGCACACAGAAAGTGAGAATATCAAAGGATCCATTGCACTGTATGGATGATGTCATAGTAGAGACGGAGCAACGTTGATCCTGTCATTCTTGTTATAGGTTGACGTCGCCTCTCTAATCACTCAAAAGTTGCTCAAGGTATCCATGAAGCACATTGAGATAATCAGCAAAGCAAGACTTAAAGGTTGTAGCAAAATCACTGTCGTCACAAGTCTTTCCTTGTACATATTCTGCATGACAATACAGTTGTAACCTCCCTCCCTCCATCCCTCCATCCCTCCCCCCCCACACTTCTCCATTACTTCCTGTTCCCTAGTGAAGAACGCTGAGTATCTGCAGCAAGCAGCCCTGGAGGAGTATGGACCGGACCTCCACATGGCGCTGCGCAGTCGCAGAGACGAGCTTCTCTACCTCAGGAAGCTGACGGAGATGCTGTTCCCCTACCTCTTGCCGCCCAAGGCCTCAGACTGCAGGTACCTCCACGCTGGACTGGGGGAAATTGGGGGCCACGTTGATCGCTCCGGCCAATTAGATTTGACTTTGAACCTGAGAAGCTTGAAACCACAGCTTGTCTTTTGTCTGTTTATATCAGTGTTGAAGCTTGATTTCATCTCTGCAGGGAATGTCATGCTTGGACTTAACAACTTTACTGCTCACTTGTCTTATAACTGAAACCAGCCTGGGTTTTCCTTTCTTCTTTATTTTCCCACTTCCTCTCCTTGTCTCCATGTCACTGTTCAGATCTCTCACTCTCCTTATACGAGAGGTCTTGGCTGGCTCTGTCTTCCTTCCTGCCATGGACTACCTGGCTGACCCTGTGAGTGCTCTAGACCGTAAAGGTCAGGGGTCACTTCCTTTATGCTGAGGTCATTTGCAGGCATAAAGAGAATGATGCTCCTCCGAAGACAAAATGGACTGGATACAGATATCTCTTGTTGGATTGTAATTGCTCATGTGTTGTGTCTCTTATTTCAGGACACAGTCAACCATCTTCTTCTCATATTTATTGATAACTCTCCAGTAAGTTTAACTTGTTTACAAGGAAATGCTTAACTCCATGTTTCTGTTTATTCACATGTGTTTGACTTTATAAACAATTGCACATGGATCATTTATGTTGATCTTAATTAATTTTTGTGTGTCTATGGTTTGTGTTTCTGTTGCTGTTACCTTGTTTAATAGTATGGACACTACCTACACTAGCATACTATCCTATTACTAGTATGAACTCTGTAGATCTGATGTAAGAGTTTTATAACCTGTGCTTTTCCAGCCGGAGGCAGCATCAGAGCCCTCCTCAGCCTTGGTTCCCTTCCTGCAGAAGTACTCTGAAACTCGTAACAAAAAGCCCTCAGTAAGTATCTAGCCTTGTATCATTTCTTAGACTGTCCAAAATCTTCCCCCTTCTATGGACACATTCGTGCCTGTGGGTCAAAGTGCATCTTCCTCTCCTCTCGCAGGTGCTAAAACTGGAGCTGAAGGAGATCAGGGAGCAGCAGGACCTTCTCTTTCGCTTCATGAACTTCCTGAAACAAGAGGGGGCCGTCCATGTGCTCCAGTTCTGCCTCACCGTAGGCAAGCAATCCACCCAAACACAAAGCATCTCCAATTGAATTAGATACACCAGGAAAACCTTTTAAACCTCATGCTGACTATAGTTTGACCTTTGCACTTTTTAAACTCATCCCTTAGAGGAGTTCAACGATAAGATCTTGTGTCCTGAGCTGTCGGACGCTGAGATGCTGATGCTCCACGAGGAGGTGCAGCAGATATATGAGACGTACTGTCTGGACGAGAGTATCGACAAGATCCGCTTTGACCCCTTCATAGTGGAGGAGATTCGAAACAGTGAGCAGATGGGAATATATATTACTAATCAATTATATGGGTCTCCTGCTGGTAGATTAGTTTGATCAAAACCATATAGAGAGTTCTGCTCTGTTGTCACATAACTGCTAGAATCTGTTCTGTCGATTGATTTGGGTTTCAATCTTTTTCAAGTTGACCCTAACGATTCGAAAGCTGTTCTGAGCCCATTTTCAGATCTACCTGTCTCTGTGTCTCCCACTAGTTGCCCAGGGGCCTTATGCTGGTGTGGTGAAACTACAGACCATGCGCTGCCTGTTTGAGGCCTACGAGCATGTCCTCTCTCTGCTGGAGAATGTCTTCACACCCATGTTCTGTCACAGCGACGAGGTCAGACCCGAACATTGACCACCCCTGTCACGCACCCTTCTATCACAACTTCCTAGACACAATCCCCGATCACACAGACACTTCTTGTGTCAAATACCCATTTAAATGGGTGTAGGTATGAGGCCAAGCGTCTGCTTTGAGGATGCAGACATGCTGTTCTGCGTTACACTGATCCCTACGCAACCCAACAGCTGCCGACCGTGTCCCTTGCACTGGACACACCACTGGCAAATGAGCTCACCCTGGCTGCTTGCCAAGCTGCCAACATGCATTACCCTCTCTACAGACGCCCTCATTGAATACAGCTGGACCCCTGGACCCAGCCAGTCCCTATTGTCTGCCACAAACCCCTGTCTGAATAGAGGCTCTGGGAAGGAGAGATACTTAAAAGGATCCCCTATATGTCCTGATCCATTGTTCAGTTTTGAATGGAGGGTGCGTAACACTAAGCATGGGCACTATTGTTAGTCTGGTCACTACAACAACTAGACAGAACTTGTCTTTTTCTTTTAAAATTGATGGTAAAACACCTAAACTGTTGTCTTAGTGAACTGTAAAAGAGTTGTTCGGATAGTCAGTGAGTTCCAAATGACCAAGGAAGTGATCGTCTGGCCATGAGGATGATGTCCTGTCTGTCTGCCTGTTGTTCACCAGTACTTCCGGCAGCTTCTGAGGGGGGCTGAATCCCCTGCTAGGAACTCCAAGCTGAGTAGGTGGGTGTCGTTCCAAATCTCTGTATCCTCTGTGTTCAACTGTTTGGTGTATTAATGCTAAGTGTCTGCGTTTACTCTTCTCACTATGCTGTTGTGTAGCTTGTCTGTATGAAGTACCCATTAGAAGAGTTCATATAGAAGCCACAGAGGAGCTTCAGGTATCCCTGGGGGAACAGATGCACTTATTCTCCCTGTACCTGTCTAATAGAAAACCACATTGGTTTTACTTGGAAGGGAAACCCAAAGCTTCCCTGGGAGTTATTTTTACTCAAAATCTGCTGTTAGTGCAATTGGCCATCTGATTGTGGTGATGATATAACAGCAATATTCTTTCTCGATGTTGGATAACACAGCTGTAGCAGCATGTCACTGTTTCGCTAGCTGCAAATTTAGACTCAAACCATTTCATGTGTGTTGTTTAGCGTCCGTCCTGTAAAGTACAGAGGTGTGTGTTATGTGTACCTTTTCCACAGCACTAACATGGTGTTTATGTGTGAGTGGCTTCTTTTTGAAACCTAGCATAGGATCATTATCCCTAGACTATTTTAGTCATCCTTCTAGTACATCTATTATATATCATATAATAGATGTACCCAATCAGATGTCTCAAAGGTGTTAAAGAGGCTTAACTCCTTCTGCCTATTGTTCCAGAAATAGCCTGAGTTTGGATGACATCCGGTGAGTATAGTTCTGTCTGGCCTTTAGTATGGTGTCCAGTCAGTGACTGCATCCACTGCATAGGGTCTAGTGTACTAAACAGCATAAACTTATAAGATATGTAAGTATACACCTCAAGGGAGTGGAAGGAATCTATGCTACCTTTGTAGCAAAGTCAAACAAGATGAAGAAAGGGAACTAGATTCAGGTCTGTAGCTTTCCAGACAGTTGACCTCTTGTGTGGCATGAAGGCACTGTGCTACAGGCTAGCCTTGTAGGAAGATCAGTCTGATGTTTTAAAGCTAGAGGAACACATAGATGGAAGAGGAGGAGAAGGAGGAGTAAAAACGGCACTTCTCTGCGGCACCCCGTGCGTGAACACCACCATCAGCCCTGTCGGCTAACCCTCCTCTGTCTCTCTTTCATCTTTCATCTGCCCATTCGCTCGTCCATCTATTCATTGCTGCCACGGACTGTGCTTGTGTCTATGGCTCTGTGGCTCTGTCTACTTCCTGGCCTGGTCTGGTGTATATCCTGAACCTTCACTCTGCCTGCCCGCCCGCCTGCCTGACTTTTCCTGTCCCCGGGCCTGTCTAGTTTCTGGGAGTGGGACTGTTTCTGGGGGCCTGAGTCTCCGTCCTCACTCTCCACCGGCTCCTCCTCACCTGCATCTGTTAACCCCTTCCATGCCCAGTCCACTGTCACCCTCCCACCCGGCTATCTTACTCCTCGACATGCCTCGCCCAAGTAAGTGAGGGTCCATGTCCAACCATTTGATGTTGTAGTCCCTCTCCCAACCCTCATCCCAGTCAACACCCTCGATCACCCGACTCCTGTTACCTCTGCATGGGACCACCTGTCTTCAATGTGGATTGACTGGGTCTGCTCCAAAAGAATGAAAGTTGTGGAGAATTTAGTACAACATTTAATGTATTTTTAAACAGTCTATTAGAATGCACCAGTAGATCCAAACACTTATTTTCACAGCATGGAGAGTATTTAAAATACGTTTTATTGGTAATGCATTTTGGTTTGATTGGATTTTTTTTGTGCTGCTGTTCGAACGTCGCAATCATTTTTATCAACAGTGTGATTGTGTAAAAGCGCTTAGCTTCTTCCACTCAGTGGTTTAGCAGTTTGTCCTGCAAGTCCTTAAACAGAAACCAAAAGCATTTCTTTGTGAGATGGCTTTGAAATGACGTGCTGCTTTGGTCTGTTAAGATGGCTACCCCGACCAGCTTCTCTGTCCAGACCTCCTTCCTCTCAGTCTTCCCTGTGACCCCTTCCTTTCTGGTCTCTGTGCTTCGCTGCATGTGCTGTGTTGAGGGCATGCATGCTGACCCCAGTGCCGCTCGCATTCTGACCCCCCCTGCTCTCCTGTCACCTGCAGGAACACATCCAAGAGGGGCGAGACATTTGGGATTAGCCGTATCGGCAGCAAGATCAAGGGTGTGTTCAAGAGCACCACGATGGAAGGTGCCATGCTGCCGTCATATGGGCTGGCAGAGGGAGAGGATGACATGGTGAGTCAGCCACAGAAACGACCAGGCTTACCTCAGATGTTCCGAAGAGATAGGAACAAGGGCACCATCTGAACGCTCTGAAAATGCACCCTGTCTGTCCTTCCTCTCTGGGGTAAACCACTAATATGATATGAAGTTTAAATTAGATCCGAACTAATCTAATGTGACTGGTTTGAGAACAGCTGCGAAGGAGCATATGGTTTCATCCATCTAGATATGTTTGATCAGACATTATCTTAAGGAGCGGTTGAGGGAAAGATGTATTGTATGTATCTAAGCTGAAGCAGTGGATCTGGACCAGGTTGATACCAGTATTCACCACACATGGGCAGTGCAGGAAAAAAGACACAAGACATATCGAGACACATGGGAATGGATAGCTTTTTAGGGTGTTCAATTGAGGATGTTACAGAGTTCATTACGTTAACAACTTTTACATAAGATGTCAGATATTTTAGTTGTGATTTATCGGCTTGATTGTACAATTCGGCTAGAATCATCTGTGAATATGAGGTTAATATGATTGCCTTAAAACATTTTGTTGATAAATGTACTATATTGATCAGGTTATTTCTTGAATGAAAGCTCATTCTAGATTTCTAGATGGAAATCAGAATATATTTCCTGAATGTCTCAGTCATTAAATATAGTTTTGATTAAATAGAAGTTGAACCGCACCCCTGAAAAAGAACAGACAAGCTCAAAACAAGATTCACGCATCTGTTTACATGAACAGAACAGAAGTTTGACAGTGTTTCTTCATTCTTCAACAGCATTGGTCCAGATTATTCCTAAACCTCAGTATGTGTTTTGTTTTCTCTTCCTGTACTTTTTCCATTAGCCGACACACTATCTCCTAGAGTAACCAGGCTAGCTGCATTAGTGTTTGCAGATAAATCTAGTTATGCACTCCCTGTATTATAGAAGACTTCTTGTGTTGCTCCTATGTTTCCTGATTAATTTAACTCAGATTTCACTGACTGATTTCACGTGTTGTCCTCCTCAACATGACGCTCTCCCCTTACTATCAGGTAGAGGAAGCCATGATGGTCCTGGAGGATGACTCTCCTATGGAAGCGGTCAGCACACCTAGCACCCCCCGTAACCTGGCTGCATGGAGTATTACCATCCCCTATATAGACCTGTACGATGACGAGGTCAAGAGGGAGAGAATCCCTGTTTTTTGCATCGATGTGGAGCGCAATGACAGGAAGGCAGGTGAGGAAGAGAGGAGAAGGAGAGAGAGAGAGAGAGAGAGAGAGAGACAGCGAGAGAGCGAGAGAGTGAGAGAGCGAGAGAGCGAGAGAGAGAGAGAGAGAGAGAGAGAGAGAGAGACTTAAGTCTGACCGGTGAGAGAAACAAGGTCTTGCTATAAATGGCAGGGCTATCTAGTCTGACAACTAAAATAAACACAGTCAGAAAACTGTTTCTCTTTAATGTAATCTATCTTGGTTACGTTTTTCAGTGGGCCACGAAACAGAACACTGGTCTGTATACAGGAGATACTTGGAATTCTATGTCCTGGAATCCAAACTGACTGAGTTTCATGGTATGTCGTTTTTGCTTCTTCGTAGAATAACCTTTCTTTTTGGACCAGTTCATACAACTAACTCATAGTATCACAGGTCATCTACAGTTAACAGTTCATTTCAAAGGGTCATTAGTCTTTCATTCCCATTATTATGAGAACCCTCACCATGATAGGTATAATGTATTTATGTAGTAGAAGATTTACATTTAAGCTTGTGGTTTGTACTCCCCCATAGGATCGTTTCCTGATGCACAGCTACCTTCCAAAAGAATCATTGGCCCAAAGAATTATGAATTTTTGACATCTAAACGTGAAGACTTCCAAGAGTATCTTCAGGTAACAAAAATAGAATCGATTGACCACAGACTTGTTCAGATCTATACCAAATCCCCCCATATATAAAATACATATTGGAACTTGGCCAGATCCACAGAATAGTAGATGTCATCTGAAGTACAATAAAATCAGAGAATATTTGCAATACCTGTAACTACGTGCACCTAAGCAATGGTGGACCAACCGCCCAGCAGAGCGAGCTACAGAGCTGCTGGTGACAACAAACAGAAGAAGAGATGTTTCATGTTTCTCTTCATCTTACAGAAACTACTCCAGCACCCTGAACTGAGTAACAGCCAACTTCTGGCTGACTTCCTGTCTCCACATAGTATGGAGTCCCAGTTCCTGGATAAGATGCTGCCCGATGTTAATCTTGGTAGGACCTGAGTACATTTAGGAAAACCTTATTAAGAACCTACAAATTTCCCATTGGGTTTAAAGACTTAAATCATATGGATTTTAGGCCAATGCTGACCTTTGATTCCAAGACAGTGGTACATACAGTAGTTTTAGATCCAGAACATAGAACTGTTATTTGAAATAACAGTTGTACAAAACTACAAACACAACTACAAAACAAACAAATGTATTCATAAAGCACATTTCAAAATAATGGTGCTAACTAAAGTGCCATACAAAAAAAAGACAAATAATATTATCAATGTAGCCTTGAAGCACCTTAAGAACATCAAGGAATGGTTTTGCTTTTGCTTTTCAGGAAAGATGATTAAATCTGTTCCCAGCAAACTCATTAAGGAGGTATGTTGGACAGTCTTATCTTAGTTTAAACGGAGATATGAGATTGAGAAAATATACAGAAACGACCCAGTGTTTGAGTAAATGTTACGTGCTTCACGTCTCAGAAAGGACAACATCTAGAGCCGTTCCTGCAGTCCTTCTTTAACTCCTGTGAGTCTCCCAAACCCAAACCCAGCCGTCCAGAGCTCACTATCCTCAGCCCCACGTCTGAAAACGATAAGAAGGTTGGTCACATCCGCACTGGCATTATCTGTCTACAAACATACTCAGTCACCTTGGCACTCTTTGGCAATATTAATGTGATTGAAATATAATATTTCTGTTTGTATTCTAGACTTTTCGACGACAGGATTTGTTTTATTTCCATCCAGTCAATAAGTTATTGTTTTCTTCTGTTTTCTAGCTGTTTAATGAGGTTTTCAAGAATAATGCTAACCGATCGGAGACGGCAGAGAAAAGGCACAATCAGAACTACTTCATGGAGATGATCACTGTGGAAGGAGTGTATGACTACTTAATGTATGTTGGTAAGTGTGGTCTCCTCAAATGGTTTTAACGCACACATTCTCACATATTTAACGATCACCATCAGCCTTATTACATTACATTTACTGTACAGTGCCATCACTCTCTCTCTTATGGCTCCTTGATTGACAGGCCGAGTGGTGTTCCACATCCCTGATTGGCTACACCACCTGCTGATGGGCGGGAAGATCCTATTCAAGAACACATTGGAGGCGTACACGGACCACTACCTGCAGCTCAAACTGGACCAAGTGGTCCAGGAGCACCGGCTGGTCTCACTCATCACACTGCTCAGAGGTACCTTTCCTCAGCCCTGAACCCAACAGGCCACTCCTGCTGGTTTGGACCAGGGACCATCAAACGTAGACAATTGGGTGGGGATCCACAGAGAATCCTTTCCAGCTCGATATGGCTAGGAAGCTCTTATAGGTCAGATCCCATATGGGGAAATGTTGATTTCCACACTTCCAGTTCCTCCTGGCCTTGGCACTTGATGGAATGATATGGCTTTGACGGTGCTGTGAATGTGTCCGTCATGTGGGTTGCTTTACTAGATGCAGTGTTCTGTGAGACTAGCGAGCCACGCTGCTTACCAGACAAACAGAGGAGAGCCAAGAAAACGTTTGAGGAAATGATGAAATACATCCCAGGTGAGATCATTGGCTGTATAGTGCAAGTTTTGCGAAATGTTTCCTGTTGTTAAATACTCAAACGTTTTCCTGTAGAAATGTATTGGAAAAAAAATGCAATTGACATTGTGGGCTGGTAAAAAGTTGTATTTTTTAAAGAGCCACAGTTGATTCCATGATTTGTAGAATCGAATGGCACGTCTACCCGTCACCGTGACCCAGTTGAACGTTGTTTGCTCCATACGCTTCCCAGAATATGAAATGGTGTCAGTTACCATTTGTAACCAAATAGGAACCAAAAGAAAACTTTCCTTGTGTATAAGGTAAACTGACAGTTCAAAACATATGTTTTAGATTTCCTGGGTAAATGTATTGGGGATGAGGCCAAGTATGAAGGAGTCCGTTTGCTCTTTGATGGACTGCAACAACCCGTTCTCAACAAGCAGGTACTTGTGTGTATAAACATGTTGCCTGTTCTAGACGTCTCCTACTCTTTCCTAGAAACACTTCCAGTCAGTTTGACAGAGAAACAGTTTCCTTAGGTGCTCTGATTTGACGAACAACACTGAATCTACACTACATAATGCTTTGTCATGCCTCAACCATATTTTTTTTTTACAGATTAAAAAAAATACTGTTTGTCTTATGCTGTTTGTACCACTACATAAACGAACACGTTCTAATCTTGCTCAGTATATACAGGAAACGCGTTCACACTGTTTATTCTCATCACTTATGTGCATTCCACAGCTGACATATGTGCTTTTGGATATTGCCATCCAGGAGCTCTTCCCAGAACTAAACAAGGTAAATAGTTATGAAGTAGAAATAGTATACATGTACATATCCACAGCTGGTGCCCTAGATAACGTGTAAAGACATAGTAGGATATGACTGTTTTTACTTCAAGTGCTTGCTAAGGAAAGCAACCATAGAACCTTTTGATCACTTTGAAGAAGTGTTCGAAGTAGAAGGAGTGTTTAAAAAAACAGCTAATAATGAGCTCTTATTTGTTCTTGTTTTATGTACTTCCTCTGGCGTGTTAACCTTTACCTTGTGGATGTTTCTACCAGCAGGCCCAGAAGGAAGTGTCTCTCATGGCTCCCTGGATGTAGCAAGAGGAAGCCCTATCACCGCTTCCTGCTTCCTGCTTCCTGCATGTGCGATGCATATGATTTGATTTCTTGGATTCAGCCTAGCGTTAAACTGAGAGGATCTTTCAATCGAAAAAAAACATGATTGTTTTGTTCCGCAATGAGACTCTAAATGTATTGGACAAACTGGAGTTGTGTTTAACTGTTCGTCACTGATCTTGGTCTGTGGCCACTGCTAGTTCAGCAATCATTCTTACTATTAACTGTCCATAACCTTTCCTTTTATACCTAAGTGGCTACTGTAAGGCACAAAATGGTTGTAACTCAGTTTTCATGTATTTAAGCAAATAAATTATTGAATACAAAAGCTCTATATTTTGATGGAAGACATCTTACAGTAACAGGAATGAGTGACACTTCAACCATGTAGGAGGAACGATGTTTGCATGTAAAAAGGAAGCAGACTGCTTCAGTCAGCCTTGCAGTCCATATATGTTTCACTGGCCTGTTGTTTTGAGGCCTGTAATGGAAGTCAGTCATGTCCTGAAACACAACAATGAAGGAGGGTGCACACCTTTGACCCTTTTAGACTCCCTTGTGATGATTTACGTTCAGAGGAAAGTTCAACTGTCAGGAAAAGGACATGGCCTGACCGTAACAAGCAAGCAGTGTGAACCAAAAATTGATTCTGTGATTAAATTGTCAGGTATTTTTAGATTTCCTCGGTCTGACCCCTAAAATCTTTACAATCATTACATTCATTCTATTTAACCAGCTGACTGAAAAACAAGGGAACCACCAGGCCAAAACCTGATAGGTTTGTTCACTGACTATAAAAACAGATGCCTTGCAATGAATATGACACAACAAAAATATAAGACATTTGTAGAAAGGTCTGTATAAAAGTTACAGTGCAATAGGCAAATACAAATAAATCAAGGTGGATTCCAAATTTTCACATAGTAATGATCATATCATATCCCTTAAATCCTTACTGAATCCTTCATATGAGAGTGAAAGAAAATACATTCAAACCCAGTAAAACAATGGCTTGATGACCATAGCTTATGGCTATCAGGATCATAAACAGACGTTGATCAAAAACAATGACACAAAAGCAATTTAATAGCATTCTCAACATCTAACAGTATTTGTTATTTAGTAATTGAAACAGGTTTAGTTGGCACATATATTTGCTTACTGTAATCCCCAATGTGCTATTATAATGTGAGTGGCTACCCTTTTTCAAGACTGTTGTGGAAAGATAAATATCTCTTAGAAGATCATGGGGCACGAAGACAGAAGGCTTAGTAGAACCAGGACCAGGCAGTGGTTGGCAGTAGCAGTCAAGACAGAGTTTTGGACCCGAATGCGTCCCTCCACTGTGGGGTAAACTCGTTTCATCTCCGACAGGTATTTGGAGAAAACACTGATGTCCATGTCACCTACCAGGTCAGATAAAAGATGTGATTGATTAATAAATAACGAGTCAGCTCTTTCACTCTGCTGCTCATATGAGCACGATGAGGCCTGCTCTCATCTGTCAACCGAAAGTTTCTAACAACACTCTAGTCAACTTAAAGAGTCATATTCCATCCAGTGCACAATATTTACTGTCCACATTGGATATTGGTGATGCATTGATAAGCAAATGAGACCCAGTTGTTCAGTATGATATCGTAATTTACAGGATCATGTTTAATGCCAGTCAATTTAATGATCACTCTCAACATCTGGCTGTGCTGGAGAAGTCCGAGCCTGTAGCTCATGAGTATATAACGTGGCACCTTAAAATGTTAAACATCTGGACAAAAACTGACACGTGACATCCATATTTCCACGTGCTCTTCCAACCTAAATTGTTAAGCTGTTTCCTTCAACTGGCTGGCTTCCTTTCACAAAGAAACAATGCACTAGGAAACTGATTAGCACATTCACAAATACAATTTTCACTTCAAACTTTTTTTTTTGCATTGTCGGGAGGCATTTAGAGGAGACAGCATGTTTGTTGAATTAGCTTAATTCAGTAAACTGTTTCTTTATGGAATGAGGCCAGTTGGATAAAGTAAACAGCAAACTGCAGACTTAAAACTTTGTAGGACAAGTCACTTTGTGTCAGACATTAAACTCACCCGTGTCGTGTTTCAGTTTCTCCTCCTTGATCATGGAGAAGCCGTCCCCTCCGTCAACAATGTAGGAGGGCATCACCAGCTTGTAGTCTCTGTTTAAGTCCAGGGGCTCGTACGTGGGCACTCGACACTGGGTACATCGCAGGCTCAGGGCTGTCACTCGGTCCCCAGATGGTCTAGAGAGGTCAAATTCTACATGGATCCCTACAGAAATGTGAAGAGAAGGATAATAAGGATTTTAAGACATTATGCAACTACATAAACTGTTGGAGTCTGAAATAGGGTAAGGTAAAAGAACTGGAAGCTGTAAAAAAAGCATCATATTCATACATACATTGCAATGGGCCCAAAATGCCATTATTATTAGACATAAGTGGCCAAATTGAACTGTTATTATGATCATAATTATTATAATGAGCCTCATCTTCTCCTTGACTGCCTTGCCATGGTCTTAACTGACCTGAAACTTGAAGGAATTCCCCAGAGTTACTGCCATATCTCCTGACTGAGTGTTCAAAAGCCTTCTTCAATGTAGAACCCTTCAGTTGGACCAGGTCAAAGGTTATGCCAAATGGTAAGACTGAAATAACTTCCTCCATGGTGATGGTTCCTGTAAGCAAAGCATCACAGAAACATGTTGAGGTCATTGCCTCAGAGGTCACGTGGATGGGATTTGTGTATTATGTATGGAGTTACTTCTTGCAAAACACAATAAATTGCCAGCATTGCACAATATAGGTTTACAAAGTCACATGACTTTGCATCAATGTGAGCTAGATGCATGAGTTATTAATGAGATTTACAAGACAAAAAAGAAACGTACCATTTTTGTAGCGTTCATCTATTGAATTTCTTATGGCTCCGCTGTTTAGGATGCACAAGCCCACGTGATTCCACTGGACCTCATCTGAATACTTGATGTTGTGATTAATCTAGAGAGAGAAATTGGGGAATTCGATTTAAAAATAAAATAATCCCACATCACTTCTCAGTCAGATACTCATGATCGACTTTATTTATGGTGAGAAGATCACCTGACAGTGATGTCTATTTTGTTGCCCAAGCCACTGAGGAAACTGAAAATAGGATCACTAAAGTACACAATTTGATTGAACAAAAATAGTAGAATTATACATTGAAGTATACATTTTTGTGGTTCAAATACGTCTGTCATTTTTTTTTACCAGAATACACAGCCATTGGACCTCAGTTAAACTCATTTAAATGTGATTGGTTGATGAGAATGAGGAAGATACGACACTTGTCACTCACCATTGCGTCACAGATTAGGTTTCCAAGGTTGCACTCTCGGAAGCGACACTCTTCAAAGGTGCCATTAAGGTACACTAAGGTCTTTCCCACAAACTGGGAAGAGAACTGGGCTAGATTCTTCTTCCACTCCTCAACCTCAGCAAGAATATTCGGATCTGAAACAAGTGTTGCCAAGGAACAGTAGTATTCAGGACCTCTACTTATGGACGCAAATCAGTGACATAATGTTTTGAAATTTTTTAAGGAATTGAATACGTAATATTGAAAAGCAAACACCACCAAGTTTGTTGGTTTTTAATTCACTTCTTAAAATGTGAAATATTTCAAAGTAAAAAAATATCTGGTTCAGAAATTCTCATTTATGAACGACTAAATTCAATAGCAAAGGAAAGCAATTCAAGCTTAAGCAATAGAACTCAATTCTACAAATAAAAAAATCTGATTACAACATCCGGGTTAAGTATTCAATTCCTTTTACATTTCTAAACATTATGTCACAGATTTGCTTCAATACTCCACTAACATGTTTTGGAATACCACAGCTTCACCATGACAACATGTTGTCAACAGTCTTTAACCAGCTTTGGTATCTGAGGGTGCCGGTTACCTTGGGCAATGCTGCTATCCAGCAGGATGGGATTCCCAGCAGCCTTCACCACATTCCCTTGTGGGTCAAAGGTCACCTTAAGGTATCCCAAGTATTTCCCAAAAGCGAAAGCCTGGACCACTGGCACATCTCTCTCATCCTCTGAGCGCACCATGTATGGATAAGGACCTGCAGGAACCTCAGAGGACGGTGGGCTGCCTGACAGATCAGACAGAGACTTGTGTTTGGAGAAACAGGACCATGTACAATCATGCTGCCCTCTTAGATGTTTCCCCTTTACCTAGCCTTTCATCGTGTTTCACAGATAGGTAGATCGAGGGATGGGTGAATAGATGGATGGAAAGATATAGGTGAGACTAGAGAGTGAAGCTACAATGACCTACCTGTATAGAGAAAGGTGTTGGTATGTCCTCCAATCACAACATCTACTCCTCTCACTCGCTTGGCGATCTTTTTATCCATGTCAAACCCAGAGTGACCAACGGCAATGATCTTATTGACCCCCAGGGTTAGAAGTTTATCCACTTGCAGCTGCAGTGCCTCCACCTCATCCTCAAACCTCAGGTGTGGACCTCAGAAGATGAAAAACACAAGGGTATGGCTCAACTTTCTCAACCGTAGCCAAGCGGTGTCAGGTTGGTGTACTGTAGAAATGTATGTCAAAGCTGTTGAGCCCAAGTTTATGCTGAATGACAGATGTTCACGTAAACACCAGTTTAAGGATATCCGACTAAAAATGTATCACATGAACAAAAGTGATGTTTACCTGGTAAGGACAACTGTGGAGTTTCTGCTGTAGTGTAACCCACAACACCCACCTTCTCAGAGTCCACAGTAAACACCTTGTAAGGTTGGTAGTAGCCACTCATGGCTGGGGCCAGGACTTGGTCTGTCTTGATATTGGCACTGAGTACAGTGAAGTTTACCTTCTGCAGAAAGGGTTCGATAAGACCCTCCACTCCATTATCAAACTCATGGTTTCCAAATGCCTATGTAGGACCAGGAAAGAAACGGGAATTTTCAATCCAAAATTATTTTAGCTGTAATTATAGACGTTAACTGGCTTTACCAATTCTCCTTTGTTTAATCTTGTAATGATAACATGAAATAAATATCGGACTCTTTGGTGTAAGGTGTCTACTGCCATGCTATTTCAAAATCCAACATGCCGTAGCCCACCATAGCATTATATCCGAGCTTGTTCATGAAATACGCCGCCTCTTCGCCCTTGTAGTAGTTGAACCACACGGTCCCCTGATACTGATCGCCTGCGTCCAAAAGCAGCACGTTTCGTTCATTTCTACGAACTTCTTCTATTTTTGTGTACCTCCTGGCAACTCCTGCGAAGCAAGGACTCTTAGAGCTACATTTTCCCGAGTCCCGACTGGTCTCCTCAATACGAGCATGGCAATCATTGGTGTGAAGCAATGTAATCTCAAAAGTTGAAAGAATCTCGATAAATATGAGCAAAAAGAGTGCAGCGCACTGCGCGCACCGACACAGAGAGGCACGTACGCACATCTTAGTGTGCGTAAAAGCGCAAAAGACTGGGAACTTTTAAACGAGCTAAGTTTGTAGGCGTGATTCAAGGAGATAACAGAAACGCTTCCCCCCAACTCCTTCTAATCCAACTTTTTAAACAAAAATGTAATAATACACGTTACAGAGCAACATCGTTGACCTCACCGCTTTTCTCTTGCGTTAATCACATTTATTATTCTTTTGGTTTGTTGCTGAAACAAATTTACCAAGTAACCAAATGATGTGTCAACATAGTTTATGTCGAATGTAACGTAATGAACCCAAGCAAACAGAGCCAAACACAAATTTGCTCTACTGTGTGAGAGAAGAACGGAGGTCGGTACCTTCCTAAATTATAGCTGTATCTCATCATGGCCTACTTGGTTACAGTAAATATTCAGCCTCGCCCCTTAGTGGACAGAAAACGTAGTTACTTAATAGCCGTTATGCTTAACGAAGGTTAGCCACTTATTGGTAGGCAAAATATACTGAAACGACAAAGAACGTAGGACAAAACGTACTATACTATGATAATGTGTATATATAAACTTGACCCAAGTCCCACCTATGAACTATGACTCTGAACAAATATGTCTCTTTCAAACCTTTCTCCTCTTCCCTTAGAGGAGAGTCTTGTCTCATATGTTTAGTTGCATGTTTACTCAGCACCGAGTCAATGTTTTCTCTGCTGAAGAAGGGATGACGGGTGAATTTCAAGTTCATAAATGACTGCCATGGATATGTTGTGCAGAAAATCCAGACTTTCACTCGTACATTAGCATTTTGCTTTCACCTGCCATTTAAAATCCCCGAGCCTTTGCGTGATCACATGATCACAACTCAGATGAATCACGACAGAAAACCTTCTTCCAAGGTAGATGTGTCAAAATGTCAATTTTGACGTTTGTCCTAGATGCATGCGATCAAATTGTGATCCCTCTGAATATCTATTTTCTCTCCCAATTAGTTTTGAAGGGCTTCAAACAAAGCGCATGGTTGCATTATTTGACATTTTTCAAACGCTGCTTCAAATGGAGTCCCTGAGCTTAGGTTTGCCTGACCCTTGTCAAGAGCTGAGAGAAGTTGCACCTCATTAAAAGTAAAGATGGAAACTTTGATGTGCAGGCTGCATGGCAGGGGGTGGTACATAACACCTTACACATCTCATCAAAATTTGATTCCAGTCGAAATTGACACAGAAACTGACATAGTTACATCTAAGTGTTTGATATTTCTGTTCATAATTAGAAGTCTGGATTCAGTCCCAAACTCAAGAGGGGCCGCTATGGGCAGCCTCTACATCAGTCTTTGTTATTTTGACCCATCTCAATCTCATCTGTCAGAGTGAGTGGGCACCGTTTTTGTCTGTTTCCATGGCAAGTAAACACAGGTAGTGGTCTTCGCGTCACTCAGCAGTCAGGACACAGTGGAGCTGCAAGGAGAAATTGACTGGGAAGAAATCTCACTTGACCCATGAGCCATACAGGGCAAGAAATATGAAAAGAGCCATAGAGCAGTGGTGTCAGATTTCATACACTCCTTGCTATGTCACATACAGCTGTTCTTAATCAATTAGCCAGGCTGAGATTATTCACAGCTTTGGTTTTCATGTCTTGCAGACTGCGAAGAGGCATCAGTCGAATGACAATGCCGTTTCTTGCTTGTCTTTTCTTGACAAGACAAACATCCTCTGGCCCTCCGGTGCTCCCATCCCACCCATTATCATAGACGTGTTATTAGCACTTCTCTCTGTCCACTAAAGGATTTATCGCACACACACAGACACACACACAGACACACACACACATGCAAACGCACACGCAGACACACACGCAGACACACATTCAGACACACATTCAGACACACACATAGACACACGCAGACACACACACACAGACACACATTCAGACACACACATAGACACACACACAGACACACACATGCAAACGCACACGCAGACACACACGCAGACACACACACCCAGACACACATTCAGACACACACACACACAGACACACACACATACACATAGACACACACCCAGACACACACATAGACACACACGCAGACACACACAGAGCCCAAGGCTTTTACTTCTAGGAGGTGATAAAGTGTTATCTCTCACCGATGGTATCTACAAACAATATCAGCTGCTTGTGGAGGCTGGGTGCTGTCCATCTTCTTTATCGCTGAATGGAGAATCTCGAAATATTCAAACATTAAAAGCGCAGGTGTTCAAAATTTTTCTGAATGGCAACTGTGAAAATCTTGTTTGTCAACTCAATGTTAAGCTGGTACTGAGTGTAATCAACTGCACAAAATGTTTGAAGCTCCATGTAGTATCTATAACCAAACCATCTTTAACGTGATTCCGTAGACCCAGCTTGAAAGTTTAATGAAAATGTTTTTAAACGCCTTTCAATATTTTACCAATTATATCTTGAGATGCCTTGGGACATGTGTAATACATTGCCGATGGCTAAGACACTATATTGAGTCTCATCGACATACAGGACACAAACAGACACTTTTAATTGTTCGGGTAAGTGTGGACTATTTCCAGCACTAGATGCTTGCTGAGATGGGCTTCTTTCAACATCCATCATCTAAAACCTCTCCAACATCCCTGAACATTATAACACTAGAAGGTGTCTGACCTCAATAGGCAACATCTGTTCATCATTTATCCCCCAGCACCACTTCATGTCAGACACTTGATACCAGCAAATATAAAACTGGTGAGGACAAAGTGAGCATTCAATGCTCATTCAATTCACGATGGACCAACACATCAGTCGTATCCTGTCCTGTAAACCACCATCCTTCCCCCGTGAACCTGAATCATGATGCTCTAAACAAAGCAAAGAGGCAACGGATTCAATGTGGGATGCGATTCCTAGTCAGGGCATTCGTTCCGGAAACTTCATGAATTCACAACCAGTGGAAAAAGGAAGCCTAGCTTTTCCCTCTGGCTCCTGTCACATTTTTAGAATCAGGTCTTTAGAGAGCGGCCGTGGTGACAGGCAGATCATGGACAGACACCATATGTCCTATGGCAGCCTGTTCTTCATCTTGAAGCACACACAACAAGAGTAAAGGAGTTGATATCTTGGACATCTAAATGTAAAAAAAAGAATTGTGTAAACATGTTAACACGTACAGATTCCCTCTGTCTCAACACATGGAAATAACATCATGCTGTCTGTCTGGGACTGTGTTCTGCTGAGTAACATGGCAGCACAGCTGCATTCATGACCTATGTCTGAACTCCTCAGCATAGCCAAGCTGAGATCACCTGTTGTAATCACTCTGAACTCTTCTATGGTCTGAGAACATACTGCCTTTTTTCTCTCTTTTTCTGCCTTCTCTCTCCTTCTCTCTGCCTCATGTTTCCATCCAGGGTTCGTAACAAGCCATTAGGACTCCTTAAGACTGACCCCGCTCAGCTTGGTCACCTCTCACAGGTCTCACATTTTAAACTAGGATTGGAATAAACCATTTCCCATAGTGATTAGTTTGTGGGGGTGGTGGGGCCTTACATCTTCACAGTGGGGATCTGCCCTCATTCTGAGCCTGCCCTATTTGGTGTCAGCCTTCACAGCTGTCGACCAATAAATGCCCATGCCAGCGACAACAACAAGAAAAGACTCCAAATATAAGAAATGTGTCTAGAGCTGAGAGTAACACATTTAGACAAAAAGTAACACACTCCATAAACTCATGAGAAACGCAAAGCAGAAGGCTCAGTATTCTGAAGAAGACAAAAAAGGAGGGAAGCAAATCCCATATCCGTTTGCCTGCATGTGGTCTGATACGAGGAGAAGGATGCATGCTGGCCACCTTATTGCTTTACTAAATATAGGCCTGCAGGAGATTGGATGTGTGCGTGCTCTGCTGCGCTGTAACGTGTTGTGAGATGACAGGAACGTGGAAGCATGCTGTTGGGGTGGGGGTCTGTTTTCTACTGCTCCTCAAGTGGGTCACAACACCCAAAGCCAACATTCAGTCTGACTAGGGGAGCGTTGTAGTAGAAGTAGTAGTACTAGTAGTGGTGGTGGTAGTACCCCAAACACACGCTCTTATGCACAGTCACGCACACACACAAATATCAACAAGTATGTGTGTGTTTGCATAAGGTGTATATGTGTGTGGAATTGTGTTGACACTCAATGAATGTGTGTGTGTGTGTGTTTTCAGACGTGTGCTTGCCTACCAAGTCTGGCTTACCTCATTTTGCCCTGAGGGTATTGAGGTTAAGTATTGTGGCCAAGCTTGGGTGTAAGGTTGTTACAGCCAGTCACGATGTACAATCAGCAGAACACAGAGAGACACTCTCACTGATAGCTGTCTGTGGACCAGACAAATGCCTGATGGATGCTTTCATACAAAAATTGAAATGACGACACATTCCCAGGCTCCCAGAGGGAGGAATGTGAGAAATAGAACAGTTAAAACAGAAGAGGATGTCTTCTATATGCACATGAGGCATGGGCACAGCAAGCTGTAAAAGCAATGAAGGTTGCAAATTTCCCTGAGGGTGCATAACAAATTTCCAGTAGTATCGACTTGAATAAACATTTTAGAACAAAATCAATAATCGTTTTTTTTTAAATACACTCTTTTTCCAAATGCAGGTGTTGAAACAATTATTGGTTACAGAGAAAAAAGCTAAGTCCTAAGTTCAACACTCCTTACAAGAAATGTTGCTTGTTGCATTAAATCAATATGAATCAGGGCACAATGACTGCTTTCTGTAAATATTTGGAGGAGCAACAATCGTGACTTTCGAAATGTGTGTTTCAGTGAAAGTCCTCTATTGTCATCACTGGTCATGTCTTCAAGAGACATTGATCACCTGTTTACTCATTCCCTCATAATTTGTTTGATTAAATCCCCCATAAATCTTAGGCTTCCTCATTAATCTGCATCTAACTCAGTGTAACAGTCTGACACCTTGACACTTCATGCCAAGGCTGTGTCTGATTGAAATAGCCGGGGTCAGGCCTCTAACTGTGTGGATGGAGGGCTGTAGGTATCACAAGACAAGCAATGTTACTTCTTCACCTGTGTTTACTGAGAATGAGCAACATGAAAATAGTATAGCACTCTGATCAACTAGATTAGAATCTGTCAAGAGGCCAAGAGGCCATGCCAAGAAGCATAGGTCAATGTTTTAGGATTCCTAAAGAAGGTCTTGCATTTCATTGTAATCTCCCTAGACTTTGTCAGAAAAGTTAGAGTTGAAAGGAAATCCATAGCAAGCTCAATCTCTGCTCCAATTCTTTGTTTAGGAAACTGTGTGTATCGGCTGTCCAAGACAGGAAGGATGAATGGCAGACAATCAAACAAGTGGATGGCATCTAATGTTCCATTGCACACACTAACCCAATGGCTAGACGACTCGCAATCAATATCTTAGCGCATGCGTTCCTTTTTGAAATGCGATAACAAAGTCTACAGCATCCAATCTGTCCTGCAGCTCACGTAAGATTATTGTCCCATGCCAGACAGGGGCGTCTACCTCTGCTGGAGGTCAGAACTGAGGGTATTGTTAGATACCAAACAAAAACTTGACTCCGTTCAGCTAACACTCATATTTCCTGACATTTCTGTTGACTTCGTACAAGACAGAAATATCACAGGGGGAGGTGGCTGAGCTTGTTCATTGTCAAGGTTTCTCCAAGGTCACATATTGATGTTTCCGAGTTCTGAAAAAGAGAAGAGTCTAGAGGCATCCACAATTTAGGTAAATGTTGGGATCGGGCTAGCAGCGATCTAATGGTCGTTCGCCTGTGGAAGATTTAGGGTAGCTTCATCTGTCTTGAACCTTGATTGGTGATTGTTCTGAATGAAAAACAAGCTATGGTTCGTGAAAACGTCTGTAAAAAACATGTTTACGTCAAAAGTTTTGGAAAAGTTCTGCACTGGTCCCAGAATGCATTTTAAGAGATTAGCTAAGTAGATGTATAATGTTTTTATCTGTAGAGGTGGGGGCTGGAGCTGGAGGCTAGAGGAGGGAGCTAGAGGTAGAGGCCAGTGGTAGAGGCTAATACTACTGTGAGCCATGCATGGGTCCAGATTCTCTTTTGGGTAAAACCTCCTGAGAGAATGGCTTTTAAAATGTTTATGTTTTATGTCACATATGTGTTTGGGTTTGGCTCATAAACTTACTAACTAAACTAAGATTACAACCTATTTTTCTTATTCATTATAGTTGTGTATCTATAAATGAAATAATTAGAATTAAAGTATATTTCTGAGGTTAATCACACTCTGTGACATCATTTGAAAGCCTTCTCAAATACACAAAAAGAAAAAAGAAAGAACAGCACTGCTTCAAAGATAGTAGCTCAACACTGCTGTCCACTACAGTGTACATTAGTGGATTTCAGTCCGAAAGTACTGTGCTGCTCTTGCCTGCCTCGTAGCACTCATAAAAGAACTGTAAATACCCTCTGTACACTTATCTTTAGTGTACTGCATATAGACACATGGCATTGCAGTATTCTGAGTGGTAGCTCTCCATGGTCCTGGGTAGCTGCAGTCCAGAATAGACAGAGTATTAGGTGTGGTATCTAGGTGGAAGCTGATATTACTAGCACCTAAGCAGAATCTCTCTGTTGTTTTGAGAGGCTTCAGAGACTTGATGCGTGTTGTAAACACACACCTTCACACAAACACCCACTCACACATACACCCACAGGTACACACACCACGAGTGGGCAGTGAGGACCAGATATAATAAACTGAGTACACAAAGAAACCAGGAAATCATTGTTTGCAGTACAGACAAAACCCACAACTTTTTAAGATCACTATAATTCCACTGGTTGTATCTTCACAATGGTGTTTGCAGTCAGCCTACAAGGCAATGGTGAACCTCTAAAACGATACCTAGAAGTGTGAATATGTGTTAACCCTAATAAGTAAATGCTTGAATTTTCACACACTTGAGGAGAAAGTGGCGAAGGAATGAGCAATATCAAAGAATGAGAGACAACGTCATAGAACGGTTGAACTAGTACAAAGCTTTATAAAAAGCACTGTGGTTATACAGCGAGCTAAACACATGGGTGTGAGACATTAAGTGAGATATTTGGCATTATTAAGTAGTCTTAAAAATAGATTTGATGGGAGGTTGACTGGGACCATCAGGAAATCTGGGGCACTATGACCCAGTGAATGTTAACACCCTAGTAGACAACAGTTGTGATCAATGCCGCTTGTTTGCCGTCAGGTGCTGCAGCTGTATAAAATCAAGACTTGAGGTTTCTCTCAGCAGTAAGTACAGAGGCGCCGGATATAAGCAGAGAGCACGATAACCTCACCTTCAGATGATTACGCCAAGGGTGGGACATGGAGCGTCTGCTTAGTGTTGGAACAACAATCTGCTGTCTTTTTCCAAATTTGTATGCAAACTTTGAAGACACTGTTGAGTCGTATTACGACCGACAAAGTGAGTACATTTATCGATTTCAATGGATACTTTCGAACTGTTCTGTTTGCCATTTGAAATGATACTTTAGTAAGTGCAATGACAGAAAATGAAGAAGAAACGGACCAAATTATTTTTCTCCCTTCATACAATAATAGGCTACAAATTCTGATCAGATGGATTGAAAGAGAAATAGACAAAGGTACTGAAAGGGGATGCTCGAGACTAAAGATGAAGAAAGACGTAGCTTCTTAAAATGAAAAAACAACAACAAAACAATAACAGACAATAATGTGAAAGTCAACTGAGGAGATGGAAATTTCAAGTAATTTAAAGACAACTCCTGCTTTCGAAGGACAAATTATGAACACCACAAACGATACATCTGTGACAGATTCACCTAAACTGGATGAGGACGCGGAGAGTCTTGTCTTTCAAACTAGTTTGGCCGTAATTCTTTCCATTATTACACTGGCTACTACTTTATCAAACGCCTTTGTCATTGCTACGATTTCTCACTCAAAGAAATTGCAAACACCGGCAAACTTTCTCATAGCTTCATTAGCCGTGACTGATCTGTTGGTGTCAATTTTAGTGATGCCCATATGCGTTCTATACACGGTGATCCACGTATGGACTTTGGGACAGGTAATATGTGATATTTGGTTATCCTCTGACATAACATGTTGCACTGCATCTATCCTGCACCTGTGCGTAATTGCTTTGGATCGATACTGGGCGATAACTGATGCGGTCGAATATTCCAAGAAGCGCACCCCAGCGCGCGCGGCGGGGATGATCGCTACCGCCTGGGTCATCGCCATCTCCATTTCCTTACCTCCTCTGTTCTGGCGGCAGGTGAAAGCTGAGGAGTTAACAACTTGTAATGTGAACACGGATCATATTTTCTACACTATTTACTCCACGTTTGGGGCATTCTATATCCCCACATTGCTGCTTATTGCGCTCTATGGACGGATTTATGTTGAAGCCCGTAAGAGGATCTTGAAACAGTCACCCAAAAAGGTCGGGAAAAGACTCACTTCAGCGCACCTGGTCACCAACTCGCCAGGGTCTGTGGCGTCAACTACCTCTATGCAGTGCGGGAGGAACGATGCGCACTCTAGTGATACTGGATCTCTGGCGAGTGACAATCAAGTGAAAGTAACTGTGTCAGATGCGCTGTTGGAAAAGAAAAGAATCTCCGCAGCTAGAGAGAGAAAGGCCACAAAAACTTTGGGGATAATATTAGGTGCGTACATCATATGCTGGTTGCCGTTTTTCATTTACACACTGGTGGTAGCCACCTGCTCAACTTGTTTTTACCCAGAGCTGTTTGACTTCTTCAACTGGCTTGGTTATCTAAATTCTCTAATCAATCCTATCATATACACAATGTCTAACGATGACTTTAAGAAAGCTTTCCACAAACTCGTGCGCTTCAAATGTTGCAAGTTATAAAAAGTATTGTAGATTATTCTCACTTACATACCCATATGTTAAGTAATAACTTAACTACAGAATCTAGGTTTTAACGCCTAGATACGATTTAAAACGATTTACAACGCGTGTCATAAATTAAAATCTGTGGGCAACCATTTGTGGTCATTAGGTTGATTGGACAAAACTAAATAGACGCAAAATATATTTAAAGTTAAATGTGTCTAAAATCGTTAGACAGGCTCGACAAATCTAATCGGGAATGGCTTTGGGAAACGGAAATGGGTTGTTCGTGTTCCGCATGGATTCCCATTTGGTGAACATGTTGGTGCAGCGCATTCCGCGCTATTCCCATGGCGACTGACCTATTAATGCGCCTCTGATGCGCTGCACCAGGCTGATTTCTCTGAAGACCGTTCCTACCAACCAACCTGGTATTAAACCATAAACCTAATTGTGCGCTTGGAATTCATGTACCGTCTTATGTATTTCATTTGTTACATTTTTTCCATTTTGTTTTGTTTTGCATACATCTGTGTGTAAAATGTTGTTTTCTTTGCAAAATTCAATCTTGATGTATGTATATTCATTCTGTGGATAAATTATTAAAAAGATCTTAGGTTTCACCTGTTTGAATCAACAGCATTGGTTCGCTGGTTGTGGTGTTTCCTTTGCAGGGTAATATCGTTTTAATCCAAGAAATGTAGAGTGCTGAAAATGATCATCTGCTCAATTGTAATGGTGTCATTTATTGTGTACTAAGTTTAAATAGGATTTAAGATTCATATAACTTGAATGTCAAACACAGGCATAGACAGATTTGATTATGGGTGATATTTACCCAGTTATTTTTGAGAGCCGATGAATAAGTTCAATTTTACTGAACAAACATGTAATGTTTAACTGTGTGACTGTATGCCTGTGAGCGTGTTTGAACTGTATGCTCATACATTGGAAGTGTATTTATCTGTGTTTGTGTCTGTATCGCTCAGCCAGTCATTTCACTGCCTTGAGCCACATTATATGAGAGAAAGGGAGAAACTGAAACAACCATAAATCTTTATGAGAGTATTTATGAAATTCATGTTGACGTTGGTTTGTGAAATATATTGCTTGAATCTCTCCCAGTGTGGAAGTCATCTTTTCACTCTGAGAAAAGCTGTTTAATAAAGGCATGCTGCTATGACATGTTTGTTTCCAACTGATCTATTTCAGAAATGTAATGAGGAAATATAAAGAATTAATTGCATTTGAAATCCATTAATTTACAGAAGCAGGATTAAATTGAACCTAACCTTGTTAGGCAGAGGGTGTTGGTGGAGCTACTCTGCTCCCTCTTGTGGACAAAAGGGGGAAAGGAAGCACTTAAGTGAATACTGGCTGATCTCAAACTCTCAGTCCATCCATCCATGTCCTTTTACTGTGTGAGATGGAACAGCATATCACTGTATGTTTCCCGGACAAAACGAGATGATCTGTGTATCTAAGATCCTCACTGAAGTGTGACCTCACCACTCTCACCTGGTCCGGCCTCACTCCCCTCCCCCCTGCCTCAAAACTCTCTTCCTCATCTCCCTACGCTCCCCTTCAACCTCCTGCAAGCCCTCCAAAAACTCATCTCTCGCTCTCTTTCCTGCCCTCCCCCTTATCTCTTTAACCCTCCCCCTGTACCTTCAACCAGTTGTCTCTGCCTTTCCAATCCCAGCCCCTAGCCCCTCAACGCTACCTGTCTGTCTCCATAAACTCTACTCTCACTAGTCAGACCTCACCTGCAGCATCCAATCATCCCAGGGCAAGCTCTTGATGGTGTCACCTGGGGTTAATCTATGACATCCATTGTGCACCACTTCTTATCTGCCTGAATAGAAAATAAATAATAACAATCATTGAAAGTAAATATTTCCAACATGGCACACCAAATTGATGGTAACAGTGTGTTAGGGAAAGCAGTTTTGTCAACAGGTTGGCTTGTTTTGCAACCTATGTGGGGAACTACATTACCTGACAGCTGCTTTAGCATTGTAGACCTGGCTTCCTCATGTCAGGTCTCGGATGACCTAGAACAAGCACCATTCATATTTCATAGAAAGAGAGTACGTGCAGGTAAGGGTATAGACGCAGTGTGTCATTTCAATGAAGGAATAGTTCTAAGTCCATAACGTTAGAGAGCCAATCAATGTCTGTAGTGTTTTCCAGCATCACCAGCAGAAATATGCACATGTGCATAACGCACAACAGCTCATTTAACAAGGGTGATTTATGCTGCACTTAAGCCTCCTGCGTTCTGTGCGGTAGGTTTGGAAGGTTGAAGGAAGGTGTTGGGGAATGAATCAGGGAAGACATGCAGGTGTAATGAAGTCATAAAGCATGCTTATCTGGTGCACAGCTTTGCAAAACAGCTTTATTGTTTTACCCTCTATGTCCTCTGAGAATGCAACGTTCATCAAGAACAATGGACATTCAAAGTTCCGTCTGCTACCAAAACATTACCCCCCTTATCTCTTGACTAATTTCAATTGACCTTGACACAAAACGAGCGCTCAAATAATTCACCCTATCGTGTTGCATCAAAGGGTTGAAGCATGGTGACAAATGCAATCTATGGTCTCTGATGATAAACGACAAGATTACAGAAAAGCACCCTGGGATAATCAACACCCTTGGTGTAATTCTGAAGGGTGCTGTAGAGAGAGACTATAACTCTGACTGTGTAAATCTAGAATCTTGCTGTAACAGGTGTGGGTGGGGCCTGTAGAGTAGGGTGCCAATTGCTTGCTTTTTCTGGACCGTTAAACTTACAAGCACACCAATTGTGGCTAAATTGGACCCATTTTGCTCGCAAATGTTGATGAATGGACTGTGTGTCTGTGCTCTAATGGTGTGTTCTTTCTCTGATTACATTAAGCTCGTTCACACAGCTCAGAAGCCAAGACGCTAGCTCTCCTTACTGTATTGTTCACTTCATTCTTGCATCGTTCAGAGATTAATAATGCTTTGAAATTCAATGTGTCATGTATCATGACTCAGAAACATATTTAGTATTCAATGATAGGGTACCACATATACCTCCTATAGGTTTATCCTATCATAGATACAGTTTTTGTGGCACACTTTGGTTTTCAGGGCACTGCAGAAACATTCAGACAAGTTCATTCTGCTTTCTTTCATCACAGCTAGATGGAAAACTTGTATTGCTGTAAATAAATGTACCCATGCAAGGGATTGTGGGGTTGTATAGGTTGGTGTAATACAGGTATGTAATATGCATGCAAGTCCCCTCTGGATCCCACACTTTTCAAGTTAAATACCAAAGTTAAAACAAATATTATTGACGTTTATAAGAGACAAAACAAACCACTTAATCCTTCTAACCATCATTTTTACACCAGATCATCTTTCAAATAAAAAACAATGCACAAAATCATAACGTCACGCATCAAAACTCTTTTGTTCAGGCCACGTACTGGTTCACTGAACATCTGGATGATGAATATATCGTTTAGACAGCAATTTGTTTAAACAGTTGCTCCCCCACTGCAGGTTGTTTTAAGCCTGGGATGAGGCCCCTGAGCTGCTCCTCTCAGCACCCCACCACCCCAGACAGATTTATTAGCTGTCCACATCTGTGCATGAGCAATGCACATCATTATGGATAGGTTACTGACACTCAATTTTAGTCTCTGCCACACACATGCACTCACACACACACACACACCAATGTACACACGCTCACACATATGCTCCCACACACACACTTTCTCACTGTTTATGACTCTTTCGCATCCACCCACACAGATCTCGATAAATGGTCGACAACTATTTACGACGGTACAAGATGAAGTCTTCGAAAGAGTAAACGTTTACTCACAGCTGGATTTGACACTGATCAATAGTGACTAGGGGCCATGTTGGGTTATGATTGCCTGTTTGCCTTTGACAGCAAAATACACGGATCATTGATGAAATTCCTGTGAGCTCACACACAAAAATATTGGTCAAAGATATCATTCCACCTCAAAACAAACTGTGTATTATTCAAATGTGCTTTCTTCTTCACTTTGTGAATGATTGACGCATGGTCTATTAACCTTTGGATTTCTAAGATAAGTGGCCCACATTTCACTGTGGATCCTAATTTAAAGTAACAATAAAAACATAAAATACCACACAAGATATTAGTGCCAAGAAAGGTAATTCAATTTTCCAAGGCTGGGGAGACTTGGTTTTATGGAATAAATTAGGTTACTTTGTATTCCAGTTGTAGACAATGTCATTTGACCTTTAAATACACATCGTTTTGCATATAGTATATATAACTATTGGATAGATTCGTTTTTGGTTGCTTTCCTATGGTTTGCCACTTTGGACAAAATACTGCATTCACGCAATGAGCAAACATTAATAACATACATATACTAATATAATAACAGTTGTATTTTATTTGAATACTTTCTTGAGGAACAATGTATTTACTTCAAGAACTACTGTAGTGAACTAAGACATTAGGAGACTAAGGCCATTAGGCTGAGAAACGACTAACCCTGTAACTACACTGATGTTATGCTGTGTGAATGACAGTTAATCCAAGGTCTTCATAAATCAGTTCAGTTCACTCACCCACAGCAGAGCAACTGAAAGAACTGTAAATGCCCCAAAACTACATTGCTCATAAATAACAGACATTACTGTAGTTCTCTGACAGGACAGATTCATCATGTGCATGACATCAGTCCATCAGTCCACTAATCACTGTATGATGCCATTCCTCTTTTTTATTTGAGCTGCCATACATCCTCCCCCACCACAAACACACACACATACACACAGTCTATTCCCTGTTCAGAGGTACTACACCACTCTTTTACCAGTTCTCACCAAACTTTCACCGACATGAACCACTAGCAGCATCAAAGTAGGGAAGACACTTCCTGTGAACAATACCAAATACTTGGTTAAATGGTTGAAGACAAAAGACATGTCACAACATAGTAGTATTTGTTACAGTTTTACGTCTCCAAATGAACTAGAAATGTGTAGATATTCCTGAGGTTGTTTACCAGGGTAAAATCAGTAAAAATGATGCCTTCTTACGTTGATCAAAGAAATGAATACAAAGGGAAGTATGGTTGTGAAGTTAGTAGCCTAAAACTAATGTCCAAATATGGAGGAAAATGAACAAATGATTGGGTCTCAGAAGGATATAGTTGCGTCAGACTGGTGTCTCTCTGTGGGGTTGGAGCTGATACACATCAGTTTTGTAGCTCTAGTGAGCCACAGTGGCATCCTGCTGGTCGGACATGTCTCTGAAAAGCTAACAGCTACCCCAACTCCCTCTGTCTCGCTATTCTCCTTTTTTCTTCCTCCATTGTTCACCTTCCTCCAATTTTCATACACCTCGGTTTCCTACCTCTTCCTCTCTCTGCCTCCACCATCGCCCCATCCCCTCTAGCCCTAATTTACTCCACCTGTCTACCCCGCTGTCTTTGCCTGCCTCTCCCTTCTCTCAACCGTCTCCCATAATCTCATTAGACCTGAGTACCCTCGCCTGCCTCCCCAGCATCCCCCAGCCTCCAGCCTCCAGCCAGCCAGCCCCACCTGCTGGCCCCCTTCCTCTTCCCCCCTCCTGCCAGTTAGTACTCACAGCTGCCTGCGGAGAGTGTGATAAATGGGCTCCATTTGGTTGGAGTCCTGGAGACCCAGCCCTCTTGTATGCCAGTCTCCCATTTCTGAGGCCTTTTTACCTTCTCCTTTCTCCAGGGACATACGGAAGAGTTCTCTTGGGAATCTCCATGCTTTCAGAAGAAGCGTGAAGAGCCAATTAATCTCCTGGATCTCACTGTCAGTTGTGGACTGTTTGAACACAAGGGCACTTTACATCAAGAGATGACAACATTGTTGTGAGGCCAAAGCCTGGTGTGTTCTGTGATTTCTAAACAATAACAGCCAGTATATCTGTAAACGCCAGAAATACATTACAAGGCTATACCTGCAATACTTTTAGTTGAAAACCAAGTCAACTGATACCAGAAGCCGATTGCATTAACTAACTTTAACTTGACCTTTCTCAAAACATCCTAATCTAAATGAGAATATATAGGTTATCCTGCAAGAACCTGTTTTGCAAAAGGTTTTTTGCGCTCCTGAACATCTGAAGTGTTTCAGATGGCCCACACAAGTTTTTTTCATCTTTAAGAGAATTAATTATTTATCTTGCTTTATTTACCTCCATCTCTCTTCTCTGTCTTTTACTCTGGAGTTCTGCTTTTGCTGTGGGTTTCAGACGGAGAGATATCCCTCTTAGTGTCAAGGCGGCCTTCAAAAAAGCATGGTTTTATAGGAAGAAAAAAAGAGACACATATCATGTTATTTTCTACTTGTTTCTATTGTGGGGACTCAAAAGACATAGAAGTGGACATCTGTATTCAATATAGGTTTTTGTTGACCTTTGTTTATTTGCATGTGTTTGTGGATGTGTGTGTATGTATGTGTGAACATCCATGTGTGTGTGTGTGCATGTCCGTGGTCCAGCCATATTTACAGAAGCAGTGAGGTGTACTTTACTGAAGCTCTGTGCTTCATTTCCATGTCACAGCATCAAGTCTCTCTACTGCTGACAGAATACATTATGTTAGTCGGTTACACTCCGTCACCCCCCATTCACAGCAATCTTCTCTGGCTGCAATTTCCTTACCTTTGGTTTGCAGGCCAGCTGGATGTTTAGTGCTGCAATCAAAGTGAATTGCTTTTCCTCCAACGGTGAAGTGGTGGTCTGCACATATGGAGCATCTGAGGGAGAGCTCACGTCTGCTCATCACAGAGGAAGTTATCATAGCTGAGCAACGATGGTTGCCACTCGGGGTGGGGAGGGGTGTGGGGGGGGAAGAGGGGGGGTCACAGCTCTGTGCATACTGCCCAATGGGAGAGTCAAATTGATGGATCGTTTGAAAGCAGACTTGTGATAACACACACTCTGAATGAAAAGAGTCAAAAGACCTTGCAAGGTGGGGAACTTCTGCAATGCACCTTTGGCACATACATAACAATACTATAGCAGCACAATGCAAAATGTAGGTCAATTAGAGATCATAAGAAATCACTACAAATGACTTTTCAACTCATATGGATGTTGAAAAACAGTCAGCAGTTAGTTAGTCAAAGGTGGGATATCAGATCAGAGAATTAAGAGAGTAATTAGCTTTAGTCAAAAGCAGGGGATTGGGAGACTTATTTGTCCATCCATATAGCTTTATCCCTGCATCCTTTTCAGAGAATTTATGTCAAACATTCCTTGTTGTTTTCCTCAACCAGTTTCGACCTTGGTGCTCATAAATACAGTCCCCCCTGTGGGATGCTTGGCATACATGCCCTTACTCCAGGTCAGCAGTGTTCCCAGTGGTAGAGCAGGAAAAGCTGAGGCGTTCCACATCCAACAGGCTCCCAGGAAGGATCAGCAGAGGGGGTTGTTAACCACCAGGAAAAGCGAAGACTGCCAATTAGACTGAAGAGTGAATGACTGCTCATCTTAATGAAAGAGACATTAAGTAGAGTTGAGCAACTACATAATCTAAGATTATCAGAGAGTGAGAAAATCTCTTGAAGAACCGGATTGGGTCTTGAGCTGGAACCGAGTCAGACAGAGGAGGCGCCATGATGTCACTGGTATCAATGTGTCATTGAGAACCAGTTGACGGCTCGAACGGCATTGGGCCAGGCTGGTAATCAACTGAAAGGATTTTCTAAAAATGGAGAGAGTTACACCAGACGCTGATGTCGATCTCTCTAATATTAGACCACAGGGTGGTCAGTGGTGAGTGAAAAGCGGAAGCCATCAGAGAAACTGTTCAGGGCCATTGTGGATTCTCCTGGAGTGTAGGACGTTGGCCTGTTACAACAAACTGGAGAAACACACTTCCTGGTCCACCATTGAGCCCCTATTACTCGACAGCTGACTCATATCATTGAGCCAAACATTGAAACCTTCTGATTGGTCCTTCCCTGCATCCATCTACAACCACTTTTAATTGTTTGAGTTGAAGAGCACCACCTTCTGCTAACTCAGAAACTGCATAAAGAGACCTTTTCTCTGTTTATAGTGAGGTCGTCATTTTCAGACAGCTGGTCTCTATGTAACTTTACTTAATGAGAGTAGATCTCTTTACTTGGACATTTGAAAAAACAGTTGATTTTGATAATCAATGGATGTATGCAGGCCATCAAATCGCTTTGCATAATCAAGAAGTAATGTATATCTTGGTTATTAATGACTTTGAAGGGTCTTTAATGCACTTGTGGGCTATATAAACCAGCTGTCACATCTATCATGTGTTCATCATTGTTAAATAGGCAATGAAGAACTACTAAAAGTGAAGGACACATCCTTTATGCATGTATGTGTTGAACCTAGAGAATGAAAGGTTTGACCCCTACCCTAATCCTCACTTTGAAGCTATAACTTAATCCTCTTGACCTCAACCTGACTGGTGTCCCTTGACCCTCATTTTAAGAGAAAACACAATAAGCTGAAGAACGTAAAAAAAGAAAGACATGTAAGTTAACCTTGATGATAATGTTGGCGCACTATTAAGCAAGAGCCGCCCAATTTGTAACTGAGCGGCACACTTAGGCCAAGAGTGACAGCTTGTCTCTGGATAAATGGAACCATTTTAGGAACCTCAACTGGAACCTTTTTAAAAGGTTCCCCGCAGTGACCAATCTACATAGCACTCACAGATGTGTCTTTTGTTCTTTGTTGTTGCATTTAGGCTTTTCAAGCTGGATGAGGTGATGATGAAAGCCAGAGTCTATTTTGGAGACATTTTATTCGGAGCACAAAATATGTAGAATGCGGTTATATGATTATAGATTGAAAATACACCACACAAAATTAATTTGCATACATTTCTGAATTTAATCAAAAGTTTTGAAAAACTGTATTTAAACGCACAGCAAATTCATAGGCTTGTTGTCGAGTCAATTTCAGTCTTACAATATTTAGTTGTAGGTTATGTTGTCAATTACAAAAACAGCAAATTACTTTATTTGTTATTTAAGTTTGGATTATTTCGTAAAATAGATTTGGGGTAATTGCTTTATGGGGGCATTTTAACAACAACCCATGTGCCCCAGGATAAATCTCAATGTTCAGAGCATTTCCATTACTTCATTTAAAAGTCTGAATCAAAACACAGACTTTGGTGATTAGCATCTACTTCTACTAATGTCGGAGAGGGAAATGATCATAAACCACTGAAGGTGCAGCTGGGCCAAAGGTTAGAGATTTCGTTGACTGGAACTCCTTGAAGGATTTGTGCTTGAGGATAGAGGATTACTTCAGTAAAATGTTAACAAGAGACCAGAGTTGGTAATCCTCTTCTCAGGCTAGTGAGGCAGGATGGAGCGATCTTAGCAGTGGAGCAGATAGCGCTAGGGCCATCACAGTAGACTATGGGTGGTGGGCAGGCCCTTTGTCCTACAAAAAAACTCAATTGGCGTCTTGATGGGCTGTCAATTTAGCCTGGAGTGCCAGAGGAAAGGACTGACGGATTCAACTTTCAGATGGTTTGCAGGGGGAATGCCAGGACAGGGAGTGGCCAAGTGTCTCCTGTGCACATCATGGGTCTGAGAGGAATCTAACAGAATTGACCTTGTGCAACCAACAAAGCAGGGGAGGGGGGCAGTGGTGCACAGCCTAACAAGGAGACAGCACTTCATTCGTTCCATTCATCACAACACACTCACTCACAAAGGAGGCAGTTGAGCAACACAGGAGCAAAGCAATTCTCTGACAATTGTCGGAAAGCCCCCACCACCACAAACACACCAACACCCCTCCACCTTCATGCCAACGCATGAAGCACAGGGTTGTGGTGGCAGAGAGTGGGCAGTGCAGCTCTATGGACAAACATATGTCAGATCATTTTTTTAAATAAACTACTCAACGAAAGTGAAACCTTTTGTTTCAGTTCAACACCCCACCAATAAAGAGTCCAGCTATTATGTGGGTCTTGAGGTTCTCTCACCCCCGGCGATGGAGGCTCACCAGTCACTCTCCTAGAGCAGGGATAAAGCGCATTGTTCCAACAGCTTGGCAGCCCGTGATATTGGCACTGGGGGAGGTGTGGTAGAATCTGGTGCAAGCCTGGACCAGGATGAAGGCGCATTGGGAGGGCTGGGGTTAGAGGCTCACTCCAGGAGGAAGAGAAAGACCGAGAGAGGGAGGGATACACTGAGTACCAGGGTTTCAGAGGATTGTTTGGGGATTTTGGAAGACTCGAGGCAGGCCAGTGGCTGTCAGTGGGGCCGCCGGATCGAAGCCCCCTCCAACAGATGTGAGTCCAGAAGGCTGCTAACAGGATGAGGCCAGGCCACCACGTGGCTGAGGAGGGATTACCATGATCGAGCCGAAGGTAAACAGATTATTCCCGAAACAGAACCTGCTTTTTTAACCTCGTCACCGTTGTCACTCTGACTGTGGAGGGAGACAGACCTATCCACCCCTCTCACCCCACCTCCCTCATCCGTCCATCCATTCAGGTCTGCAGGATTTCTTACTCTCAATCCAGGCATTACTGTCGGCAAGAGACTGAGTATCTCTACCAGGAGTCCTGACCTGTGGCAAGCACAGAACTTGCGGAGGAGCACACACCCCTTTTGGCTCTCTGTGGCTGGAAGCTGGAAACAGCAACACTTCCCCGTCCTGCTTCTCCTGGGCTGGAGCTCATTAGTATTGCATCCTGGACTTCACAACGTTTTTTTTTCTCTCTCTCTCTCTGTCTCTGCACAAATGAAAACTTGAACAGCTCCATCATGCTACTGAGAGTGGGGCTGTTCCTCACCCTGTTTCTGTTTACACTCCAAGCCAGTCGAATCAGAGGTAAGCCCAGTCTGCACTCCAGGGGACCTGTAATAGTATTTGCTGTCTGCCTGTGTTGTTTGCTTGTGTCCTGTCCTTGCATTAAAATGTACTTTGCTGTCTCACTATGGAGAGAGACACTGCTACATGCTTGAGCAGATGTGAGTTCAGTTAGACTGGAGGAAACACACCCAGAACACAATATGCTGGTTCATCAAGCGCAATATTTTGGTCATCATTGTCTTGGCTTACAAAGTAGAGTTGGAACTGGACATTTGTGAAAAATCTTGGAACTGAACATTTGGGACTTCTGTGGTGCACGAAGGCAACATGCATTCACTACTGGACTGACAGCAGACAGATGCTCCTGTCCAGAGAGAAGATCTTAATCACACCTGTTGTTAGTGTTGAATGTAGAATCTTTAACTTTCCAAAACACTTCAGTAATCACATTTCAAAGTGACACTATATTAATATGGATCGCAGTCATATATTTTCTCATGTGGTTTGAGCTACACAACACATAGATTGTGCACAGAAAGGCAGCAGCACAGTTTTGGACTGATGTGTGTTCCTAGATTTGGTCCATAGTTCTGCAGCACAGCTCTGTAGCATATTGGGCTGTGGTCAGTTCTTGTTGTGATGGCTGCTGAGTTCATTACCACAGCGGAAAACAAAAGACCATTCTGTAATCACTAGCGCAGGACACTAATCTTTTCTGGCTTGTAACTCTGCTGTGAGGCCCTTGCTGTTGTGCTCTGTACTAGAAACCAGTTCCCCTTGCTTCAGGCCCCCATGTCTGGCCATGTGCAACCCAGCGTTGGGGCCGGGGTTGAGGCCAAGGCTGAGGTTGGGGCCATGGAATTACTGAGACCAATTTCTCAATCTGTGTCCTTTGGCTTTTGATATGTTTTATAACAGGGAAGTATAATAACATTGCAGTTCCGAAATACTCAGTTAATTATCAATACACAAAACCCACTGTTCTGGAAATGATTGCTTTGATGTGGTTAAGAGTTGAAAGGAATGTTTGAATGGTGGCTGGTGGGGTGGAGAGAGGAGGGGAGGGTGATTTTGAAGCTGTGAGATGGAAACGGAATGCATGGCAGCATGGAAATTGCATCATCCATTCTGGTCCCATTCCTGGCACTTTCATTTTTAGTAATGAGCTAAATAGGTCATTCCTGAAACCACTGTTGATCTTTATTACAGTAATTACAGTAAGAAGAAAAAACAACGCAAAGTTGTGTTGTGAGCTTGTTCCTATCAAAGCATTTCTGTCTAGGCTGTGTGATCCATTAGTGTGAAATGTAGAGGAAACTATGTATTGTTCCAGCTTACAGATGTATGAGCTACACCTATCCTATAACAAACAGAAAAAGCTACCAATGAGACACCATTCAGCTCATGACTCGGAGCAAAAACAGTTTTTTGACTCTCTTGAACCTTGACTCCTGTTTGTCCCATTTGTTGTCGATGAAGGGATATGCTTTCCTCTGGTCATTGGATTGAGAGGTCACGTTTGTATAGTACATTAGTGTTAGTACTGTCACCTCAGACAGGCTGACCTCTAGGCTACGTTAGGAGGATCTGTCCACTCACCAGAGACCTTCAGGGGTCTAAATGGCACAAATGGCCAATCATGTCATTATCATCAAATCACTGAATTGAGAGACTTCCACTCCAAAGCATCAACATTCTCTTTCCACATCCTGGACCAAACACAAAGAAGTGTGCTGGATTAAGAGATATAGGTTACTGGTCTTTATCTCTAGCTTTGTGACACTCCATCTTAAAATGTCTTTGAAGTTAGCCATCTGGTTTCATGCTGAACGAGTGACAGCAGCCACAGGATTAAATGACTTGCTTAACCTCATGACACTACCTTACAGCTAAGGCTGAGACTTTGACATTTTGAATTTGTAAACTGAACTGTAAAAGTGAATATCAGCTACATCAGAATGACTGTCAGTAAGGGCTCTCTTTCAATACTCAGCAGCTCTGAAAGGGAACATGGATTACAATAACGCAATAATTACTTCAGATAGCTACTGAAGTACTTGAGGTAACTTGTCTTCATCTCACAGAAAATTACTCTCTCCCTTCTGAGAAGATGTGGCCAGCCTGAACTGCTGGTCTGAAGATCATCTGTGCCATGCCTAGCTCCCAAAACTGTATATAACACATCCTTAATGTTGGAGATTAATCTTCACAAAGCCACACCTCTGTCTATTTTCAACCTCTGACAGTGAAGGCCAGTTGCTCCTCTCGAACACTGGGACTTGACTTCTGCCATTAGGTAACAGCTTTGACAGTTTTAGTACATGGACGTTTAAACTCTGTGTCAGATCAGGTTAGCACCAAAGATATGGCTGGGGCAAAGAAAGGTAGCTCGGAGAATGAATGCATACTGGCTGTGGTAAATTTAGCTGACTGATCACTGTGAAGAAGTAAGTGTTTATAAATTTAAGGATTCATTTTTTGTTTCTCAGTTTTGCAATGTTTTGCTGTGCTGCAATATATGTAGTCTGGAATACTGTTCTTAAGATCAGAGGTAAGAAATATTTTCCTTCCTGTTGTAGACCTGGAGGGGCCAGATTTCTCAGACATCAGGGATGTCAAGTTCAGGCACTTCTTGGAAGAGTCCAGACAAATTAAGCACACTTCCAATATCATGACGATAGAGGACCTGACCAGGCATCGGACGAAAAGGTCAACCTTCTTCACCACTGGGGTCAAAGTCTGTCCTCAGGAGAGTATGAAGGAAGTCATCACCAGTCATCGAGCTTACTACAAACTCAGAAGTAAGTATTTTTGGCTGATTTTAGAATGCAGTGACTATCACACTAGTCACTTTGGAATATTTCTATTACTGTTTATTAAAGAACATGAACTGATGAATGCCATATAGCATTGCTGCAAAAATGAAGAAAGTGGTTTGGAGGTGGTTGAAGGTTGAGATCACACTTGACACCTTACCAGTGTTTTCGCTCTGATAAGAGCTTACTGAATTCATTGTCCAGATGAGCCGAGCCAGAATAAGCCCTTTCAAAAATATTGTGTCAGCACTGAGTAAGGATATCGTCTGCAGATTTAATTAGTTACACAAATAATTGCTTGCTTTGAAGTTTCCACAGTGACTGTTTTCCAAAACAGAATTTTATCTAAATCCTCTCATAAAAACATCCATGTTTGAAAATTCTAATTTGACGTACCTAACACAGGGATGCAGTGATGATGGAACGTGCTACTGTGATAAATCTAAGAAAAGCACATGGGATGAAAGGATGACCAATTTTCAGGAGTTGGAATTCCAAAGAGTAGTTGTAGGTTTTTGAAGGAGCTCAGCGCTGAGTCTGTGTGTTTAGTTTGTCAGGAGGCGGTGTGGGAGGCGTTCCGTATCTTTCTGGACAGGCTACCCAGCTCTGAGGAGTACAAGCACTGGGTCTATGCCTGCCAACATGGCTCTCTCTGTCTGGATGACCTGGCCCGCAACTTCAGCAGCACCCAGGAACACCTGGACATGGTGGCCAGAGTGAGTTTCTAAGCCAACATAGCTTTTAATACTCTTTGACTAAAGACATCCAATTTATAATCTCAGAATGCTTCCCTGTAAAAGGTGTTACGACACAACAACAAGGTTGTAATAACAGAGCATATGTGTGGTGGAATTTTTTTTAGAGAGTGCAAGCAGCTGCACAGGAACAAACTCATCGTGAAAGGTAAGTACAGAGAATTCTTATTCCTCTTTATAAGATGTCGAAAAATGTTTGAGAAAAGCCAGATACATGTGATAATTAGATGTCAGCAGACAAGGGAAATGAGACTTTCACACCCCGCTGGTATTTTTGTGTCAACTACAAAGAGTTAGAGGGACTGCCAACAGTCTTTCCCTCCAGAGTCTAATACTGTACACAAACCAATCCCAAACATCTGTTGAGAAGCACTCAGAGAAATTAAGAGCTCTGAGAAGGGTCAGATGAGGATGTGATGACATGAAACTGTGTGCAGAGACATACTTATCCACTGCAGATAGTCTCTGAAGCACCCATCTGATTCCTCTTAGAGCAGGCCAGGTGGTTTATGGCAGTCATGTCCCGCTTGTCTCAACACAGATCCATCCACTACTATACTTCTGATGACCTTATTTCATGTATGGTTCTATTGACCATGTATTGAGGGGATTTATCTTTTTACTGTATCTCTGGTGATTCTTGTTGAGGGCTAACAAATGATGGAAGTGTAGTAAATGCATCGTGACTACATTTAAAACACATAATTTAGAATGATACATTTTGCTTTCCAGTGATGGAACAGCTGAGCCAGTAAGGCCTGAGGGAGAAAAATGTAAGTGCTCCTCTTTCATCAAAATTCCTATTATGAGGAAATGAGTATACATGCTTACTGTGCATCTTTCTTTCAGGCTCAAAGACATCTTCCCTGCTGAAGATTCCAATTGAATTTGAAGAGGTAGGTTGAATTCGACACAGTATCTGCTGGCTGTACTAGGACCAGGCATATTCATTCCAAAGGGCTTCTCACCACCATTGACATGGCTACTATTGGGTTCAGCAGTCATCACAAAGCCCTAATGTGGGTTCTGAAGAGCTACTGGAACAGGTGGTGGAGTTCAGCGTCACCATTGTGGATCCTGGTTACAGTGAGCTACTGAGTGACCCAGAAACCCCACAGTACCATGACATCACACAAGAACTGCATGATAAGGTAAAGTCTTCCACAAGGGAAATGATGTTGAATGTCAAAGTAAAATCGAAATCTATACATTGTGTAATCTGATTACCACGATAGTTCGGTGGCTATACAAATCTGACTCTTAAAGGCTACTGTGTGTTTCTGTGAAAAGTTATTATAATCCTGAGGTTTTACCGTCACTTAAAGCAACGATTGCCATGGCATGATCTTGTAACTATAGCTCCATTGTGTGGGTGAGCCAATGGTTCCCTGATTTAACATTGCATTCCATGCTAAAGCCAATATTCCATTTAGAAATTGTGGAGTTAATAGCTCTAATTAATCCAGTTCTAAAGAATGAGGAATTTATTTTGCAGGCCCAAAAGTATATCTACCACAATGACAGCCTTTTCTTGGTCTTGCATACCTGAAATTATTTTGAAAAAATCGTATGAAAGGGGTCCAAGCATGAGGAAATGCTTGGGACAACATCACAAGACTAAATAGGCACTTCATGTGGAGAACATGTATAGTAAACTTCATACATGATTCTTGAAAAAGAGCCTGCTGCGTTGGAACAAATTGAATATATCACAGGGCACATAAATAATTCTGCTCTAAGATATTCTTGTCAATATTATTATTCTTTTAGTTTTCCTGTTAGGTGGATATCTCATATTCCTGTGATGTAGTTTTGTTTGAGAGTGAACATCACGTCCGAAGCTGTTCTGGTAGAATGGTGATAGATGCATTACCTTATGGTAACATAATGGTGATAGATGCATTACCTTATGGTAACATAATGGTGATAGATCCATTACCTTATGGTAACATAATGGTGATAGATGCATTACCTTATGGTAACATAATGGTGATAGATCCATTACCTTATGGTAACATAATGGTGATAGATCCATTACCTTATGGTAACATAATGGTGATAGATCCATTACCTTATGGTAACATAATGGTGATAGATCCATTACCTTATGGTAACATAATGGTGATAGATCCATTACCTTATGGTAACATAATGGTGATAGATCCATTACCTTATGGTAACATAATGGTGATAGATCCATTACCTTATGGTAACATAATGGTGATAGATCCATTACCTTATGGTAACATAATGGTGATAGATCCATTACCTTATGGTAACATAATGGTGATAGATCCATTACCTTATGGTAACATAATGGTGATAGATCCATTACCTTATGGTAACATAATGGTGATAGATCCATTACCTTATGGTAACATAATGGTGATAGATCCATTAACAGTTTAGGTAATATTCTTTCCACAGATGCTCAAGGTTATTGCAAAGCTGCAGGATTATAAGAGAATGCGATGCTTGATATTGGTGGGATGATGTTGAGCCAAGTGCTGATGTGCTATTTCGATGTTAAGTGGTGCTTTTTATTGAACAGCTCTTATATTGCCATCTTTGCAATTAGCATAGACACCGAATGTAAGATTGCAGGAGATTCAATTGTGTAAATACTTACCTGTTGTCAGATCGAGGATGTGTCACGTTCAGGTTGTCTGTGGTGATTTGATGGGGATTAAGATCATCGGAATATGATGGAGCTGTGGTTACTCTTGACAGGCAGCAGGGAGGATGGATCTTATGGAAGGACTATGGTGTGCCAGAGCTTTTGGAGTGAATGAGGAAGTCACTACCCCGTTGTGGGAACATACATTCATCATATTGAGCCCAGGTACTCGCTGGAAAGAAGCATAAACAAGTAACAGAACCCATGCACTGTCACTGACAAAAGAGGCATCGCTATTTGAGTATGAATAACAGTTAATACTTGGATGGATGGTCCTATACATTCGACATCATCAAATTTTTTACCCTTTTTCTATTTGTTTTTAGATAACACCATTTCTCCAATGGAAGTCTCAGGTGTGACACCCTTAGAGACCCTTGTCTCAGACAGTTTTGGATTGCCAGCGGAGGCTGAGCCCTCCCTGAAGGAGGGTGTGGGGCCAGCAGAGGGTTTCTTCCCCACGGTGGCAGCAGTGGAGGACAACTCTCTGGAGGCGTTCACGGTCAGACCACGTACCTACACCCACTTGCCTTCCTTTCCCGAGCAGTCCATGGAGGAGGTTGCCGTCTCACCTGCTGTAAAGGCAGTTCCAGCTCCCCCCTCTCAGGAGCTCACTGAGGAGGGAGTCCTGGAGGAGGAACCTTCATCCATGGAGGCGTCTGAGGAGGTGGCCTCTCCGCTGGAAGTCATTGTGGTCATACCACCTGTCACCACACTAGTGGCCCCCACAGAGCAGCCCCCTACTGAACTAATTACAGTGTCTTTGGAAGAGGCGACAGCGTTTCCTGTGATCCCTGAGGCTAAGGAGGAGGAAGGTAAGGGTATGAGGAAACGTAAAAGCAGCCATCTGGATCAGAGAAAGTGGATGTATTTGTGTATTTTGTGACTGAAGATGAGGTAGTAAACCCTAGTTATCAGCATGGTAAACAGTTGAATAGTTGAGGTGAAAACAATCCCATGTTCTGCTTGTTTTTATAAGGACCACCAACAGGCCCTGAGGTGGCTTCAGAGGACAACTTGGAGGGGCTTCAAGATGACGAAGATCACAAAGATCAAATTGTTCCTATAACGCCGTTCATAGTAGAAGAACCAGAAGTGGTTGATTTACCAGAAATCCCTTCACCAGCGGAAGAAGACCCAACCCAATCAGAATGGGTCCAGCCCGAGGTTACAGAGCTCCTGTCAGCTGGCCCAATCCTACCCCCTGAAGATGACCTCACACAGGCCGAGGAAGACAAAGAATCGACAAGCTCTGTGGAGGAGACAGACGATGTCCGCTTAATTCCTGAAGCCCCTGAACCTGGATCAGCTCCCCATGGAGATGGAGATGAAGCCTGGGAGAGAGCGGTGACCCCCGTCTCGGTGGACGTGCCCATGGACGTGTTGGACCTGCAGGAGGTTGTGGAGCCCAGCGAGAAGGATAGCATGGAGGCCACTAATACACTGGAGGAGGACAGTGGGAGTGGGTTCCCCGATGATGAAGAGGCTTTTGAGTCCACCGCCCCTCCTGCCCTCAGGCACATGAGCACCCCCCTGATGACCAGTGTGGACAAGAGCAAGGAGTTAGTGGTGTTCTTTAGCTTGAGGGTCACCAACATGATGTTTTCTGATGACCTGTTCAACAAGAGCTCCCCTGAATACAGATCATTGGAGAACACGTTTCTCGAGCTGGTAGGTAAACACGCTTTTGTGCTTGATGTCATTTTGATGCATGCCTTTCTCTCATGCTTGTATTCTTAGCTCCAGATGGGGTGTCAACACCACTTGATAAGCTTATGTTGTAAAGAAGCCATTTTGGTCTGAAATTAATATTTACTGTGAGCCTTATCCTCACTATACTGTGTTCTTGCTGAAGATGGCCTAATATTCGAAAACATAAGCTATTTTTACAACCATGCAACATTTTAGTATATTTTCTTGCTTTAATTTTCACATGGTCTGATAAAAGATTGAAATTATTTTTGTTTTACGTAGACACAATTCTCTGAGCCCAGAAACTCGCCAAATCCTGGAGCTTCCAGTAAGTCTAGGACTAAGACTCAGAGGACGTTAGCTTCGATACCGGTATTATTTCCATATTGGAACTCCATCTATCGTGCCTCAGAGAGCACAAACCTTTTCTTAAAACCTAACAATTCTTAGTGTAGGTACTAACATCGTGGAAATTGACCTAGGCGTTAGTTCTCTTCTCACAATTCACCATTTTCCTCATTCAATAACTGCCAACTAACCAGCTTTTAACGGTTTAAATCTCTATAACCAACTTTGTCTAACAAATGCCAACAGTTCTGTACCTGCAGTTTCTGAAATGCACTTTTTGTTTAGTCAGTTGATAGTCCGGAGATAAACCATTTCATCTTCCTTGTACTGTATGTATTGTCTATGAGTGTCGGATGTTTTGCCTTAATTTTGCCCTCTGGTTAAGATTTGGTTTCTCAAGGGCTCAGTTTAGTCAGTTTGATAGTTGCAGTATGTTATGAAATGTTTATTGAATTTTTTAGGCACGTCAACTCTAGATATCTGTGAAACTTGATGGCTAACTAGTGCAACTTGATGTGTTGGGTGTAAGCTGGGATGTTGAACATCACTTTTCATTCATGTTGACTGGATCAGCAATAAGATATAGATCAACTCTCATCAACAGGTTTTCTGAGAACACTGAGAAAGTGAAATATTTGCTGCATTGGTTAGAGTTTGGGAATATTTAATTATTGAATTGTGGATGATAGATATTTTACCAGGTGTTTTATATTCACAGAATCATATGTGTGTCATTAAATATCTAATAAATTCGTAGATTTGTGCACATGGCTCGCTTTAGCTTACTTTAGTGCATCACAATGAAAGTTGCATTGCAACTAACCTATGCTGGCTGATTCAGTAATTCAAAAACCTGATTGGAATATTTTGAAGAAGTTGGGTGCTTGTTGGTGGATTATAATCACTGATGATGGTTTAAGAACGGAGACTGAGAAACGGAATGTACAAATGAATAGTTTTGATGCCGTGATGAAATAAAAAAGAAGCTTACAACAGCCCTGATTCTGCTGAAGTCGGAAACATGCAGTCTTTAGTTGTGTTGACGGTTGTGAGCTTTGTTAAACACCTTCTCGTTTGAACATGGCTCAGCGCATGTGCATAGTCCAGGGTGGTCTGCATCATGGGATCCAGTGTCGCTGTAGTCTCTATGTGGTGTGGCTCTGGGCTTTGAAACTGGGTAAGAGGCTTTGTGTAATTCTGGTTAGTGCATGCACCGGACAAGTTCTAACAGAGCGTAATTAGTGGTCCCAATCAGCTTAGTCCAATATCAGTCAATTGAATGTGTTTTGCATGCGCACATACATGCGTGCATGAGGTCTCAGGATAGTCTTACTGCTTAAAGAGTCGGCTAAGTACAATGCATGATGGAGGACTTACAGGAAATGCATTTATCTGACGGGTTGTAATTAATAGCTTTAGCAGGTCCTCACACTACACCTGCTCAGCTCCATCATGTGCCAGACATTATTAGTTAAATCAAAACAAAAATCTGTAGTGCTCTTCATAATTTTTCTATTTTTTATTTTTTACAAATGCCGTTGTCAAGGTAACAAGGATTTTGACTTGTAATGTCTGCCCCTTTTAGGAAACAGCAGTGGACAATCTGTCCTTATATCATGTCATATTGATTAGTTCCAAATCAAATAGTTGACAATGGAGATTGTATCATATTTAGGGTTCCTATGAAGTGACCAATGTGCTGTTATGTAACATTCTCAGTCTTAAACTGAGAAGACTTATTAACAAAATAGGATTGCCTGCTCTTTGGAATAAGCAGATGGACCTGCGATAAAAGACTGTAGGGAAAGTCTTCTGGATAACAAAATGAATCAATATTCTAACAATTTAATTGTTTGAATTCGATTGATTTAATGAAATACAAAAACTTCAGTAGATAACAATGACTTTGTAAGCACTTTCGAACTATTCAACTTTTTAATAACTTTCTATAAATCACATGTTAAGTAAACCATATTCATATTATGGTTTTTAAATGTCAAGTCATGTGTTAAAGTATTGCTATGTCATACAAAATGCATGAAAAATATCCCCTTATAAACAAGACAAACTCAGCAGCACTCAATGTATGTTTCAGGTTAAATCATTTGAAGAAATAAGAAAATATAAGAAGTGAAATAATAATAACTGGAAATCTTACATGTTTTAGTAATCTGATGACAAAATATCTAATTCAATCATTTAATTCAACCTTTAAATCCACACTCCATCTCCAATCTTTAGTGGTTGCCCAAACCAGAGGTCTATATTGTTCCTTTTTAACCAGTGTGTCTAGTTTCAATGTTTTCTGTCAACACTAATGTGGTCAGAAGTTGGCACTGGTAAGTATTCTCAGTACATGTTGTGTTCAGTAGGTGTTAGAGTTGTCTTTTAAATGGGCTTTCAATAGATCTTCAACAACAAAAATGACAGGCTAGAATTGAATGCTAACCATTATCCTATTTTTTAAGTGTCAAAAACACTTTAGTTAATCCACGCAGCCCATTTAAATGTACAGTGTATGCAATTGAAAACATGTACTTTAAACTTAGTTAAAAAAACACCCTTCCCTTTGTGATTCTAGGTTTGACTAGAATTTGACAGTGAATCCCCTAACTTTTCTTGGGCATACTCCCCCTTTACTCCTGTACCTACTGGTGTGTGTAGCAACCAAATAACTTTGGAAATGGAGGCTAAAAGACTACATACAGTATTTGTTTGAATAAACATATTCAACATCTGAGAATGCGATAGGGCGATTCCACCAATACTAACAAACAATAACCAGTAGATACAAGCGTAACCTTGGGACAAGTATGCGTTTGTCATAAACTGCAACATTACAATTTAGGTTTCTGCATCCAACTGAATGTACTCAGTAGAAATACATTTCTGCTGTCTGACCAGAGCAAGATTGCTTTCAATCTCCTTGCATACTTGAGGACATTGACGAATATTCCAAAGTAAAATATATGCTGACTTTCTGACCCAGTATGCACACAGCTGTTTGATAGGGAATGGTGGCTAACACGTCAATAGCACAAATGCTGAATGATAGGTCAAACGCTGAATGTCGAAGCCATTAATTTGCCCTTTACTGTGGCCGCACTAAGGCATAGAGCATGGCTCTCTCTCTCTCTCGCTGTCTTTTTCTCGCTTTCTCTGTTAGCGTGTGTGACTGAAGGTGTATTGAAGCCATAGTGAGCTGGCTCTCTTTGCCTGCCAGTGATAAGTGGAGTAACCAGATCAGAGAAGAGCCCCTTAATGCCTCTTATCTTTGGGTATACAGGCCTGAAACGACTGAACTAAGGCAGCATAATCTTCCCTCTCACAGTAGCGCCTTCCTGCTGCCTCGTATATTAGTCTGTAAACCCAGGTGCAGAACGAGAGCTGTTATTACCGAAAACCCATTGATGTATGAATATGGTTTTCACAAGGTCCATTACGTCTAAAAGCTTTCAAATTTGATGGTGTGAGCAGTGGTAAAGAAGGGATGTCATGATGCTTGTTGTGGCACTGCTTGCTCTACCTAGGATTCATGCTCCTCTGGGAATCTAGATATCCTGATCTGCCCGCTAAATTATCCAGACTTGTGATCAAATTAAGCTTTGAGTTGAGGAGAATGTCGCAGGGAATTTAACTTGACCTGGCTGATGTGCCGTTTTTTGCTTTGGCCTTGTTGTTTTAGGGTGAAGTTGGGTCCGAATAGCAGAGTTCAGTCAACTTAGCTGTAAAAGTCTGAACATCAGTTTGGGCTGCAATATTCAGACTTGAGTCAAATGTTAGCTGTGCTGCGTATTTTCTTGGAATAAATGCTTACTAACAACACAGAAGTGCTACTGACTGACAAGCAGTTAAATGACAACTTCAATAGTGAACGTAGAAGACTGTAAATACTTCCTCATGAGATTATGATCCAGTAGAAGCAATGTGAAGCTTTCTCACAATCTTGGTCCTAGGAGGAAACAGTTACACAATCAAAGAAATTATGAATCAAACTAAAATAATCTCAGGTGAAATCTGATAGATGACTTTTGAATGAATATTTAGTTGATTCTTTGATTTAATTGTTTTTATTGAGCCCTTATTCAACCAGGCAAGTCATTTAGAGCTAATTCTTATTTGAAATGACAGCCTTGCATTCCTCATCCTCCTGTGGTCAAGATTATGTCACATACTCCATCAAAATGTTGGAGGGTTTCAAGACATTAATGTAAACCATATTGGTGAACACTGACATTGTTTGTCTTGAAGGTCACCAGCTCATTTAACATTGTCAGTTAGCATTTTTAGTAGTCCTTTCATAATAAAGAACAAAACATTTATTAGTTAATAAGACAAGTTCAATCATTTCTCCATGAAATACAAGTATATAATGAGGAGAGCATTATCAAATAAAAGGATGACAGGATAGTATTGAATCAAGTTATTGGTGAGATTTACATACTAATTTGATCATTCTCCCCTCTTTTACAGCTACTTCCATACCTGCAGTCAAACTTAACAGGATTTAAGCAATTGGAAATTCTTAACTTCAGGAATGGGAGTGTTGTGGTGAATAGCAAGATGAAACTAGACAAGGAGGTTCCGTACAATGTTACACAAGCCGTGCACTGTGTTCTTGAAGACTTCTGCAATGCTGCATCCAAACGCCTGGACATTGAAATTGACAGCCGCTCCCTGGATATAGAACCTGGTAAGAAACAAAAATGGCTTTTCTACAGTTTACCTGGTATCAGAGATGTAGGAAATGAATTGCTATTGTATACATTACATTGCATAGTACTGTCTACATGTAAAGGCTTTGCAATTACCATACAAGTCTCTAATATAGCAAAAGGGTCACGCAGAGCAATTGTTATTGACGAGAATGCCAACTTAAACTATTCAGAAAGAAGATGTGATGCCTACCACAGCCGCATACTGACAATGCCCTCAGCTGTTTGCTGATGTTGAGCCAATATCATTGAGGTCTGGACTGGGACTGTATACCTCCTGATTATCACCTCTCATTCCATGACCTCATTAACCATACTTTATTGAGCGCAGACATCTTCATCAACATCAATCAAAATGTCCTCTAGCTGCGACTCGGTGTGTTGGGAAAATGGCGAAGGACAGAACAGAGACAAGCGAATGTCTTTGGAAAACAATGCATGCTAAAGAGTCTCTCATCCTCTCTCTCACACACTCTCCTGCCAGCTGACCAAGGAGATCCCTGCAAGTTCTTAGCGTGTAACGAGTTCTCACGGTGTGTGGTGAACAGTTGGACAATGGAGGCGGAGTGTCTGTGTGACCCAGGATACAGCACCGTGGACGGCCTTCCCTGCCAGAGCACCTGTGAAATGAAGCCTGATTACTGCTTCAATGGAGGCCTGTGTGAGATCATTCAGGGCCACGGGGCCACCTGCAGGTGCACAACTCTCTAACACGTCACGACATCCACAACATCACAACAGATGCAAAGATACAGGCCTCTAGCTCAGGGCTGCTGTGTGTTCAGTATCTTTAAAAACTGAACTTCAGATATGGGTTCAGTGTACTTCAATTGTACTTTGCATTGCAATTAAACAGCGAGGGGAGGGGGGTGAGACTCTAACCTGCTTCCTTTGGCCTGTTTCAGATGCCCCGTGGGTAAATACTGGCACTATCACGGAGAGCGCTGCAACGAGCTTGTGTCCATGCCGCTGGACCCTTCCCTCATTGTAGCCTGCCTTGTGGGAAGCCTCACCCTTGTTTGTGCCATCATAGGCATCCTGATATTCATTAACAAGAAATGCATACAGACCAGAAAGACCGTGACTTTGGTGTAAGCACATGTTTCCTTGACCTCTCCTTTTATGTTTTTGCCCCGTTGAGTTTTTGGTCCATTTGGCTTGAGCAAGCGATGTTTTGAAACCCTGGTTCCTGCAACCCCTTTCTCCTTTTTATCACAGGCATACTCTTGCTCCCTATGCCTTTGAGAACACTTTGAGAGTGAACCCTGTGTTTGAGAATGACGACGGTGTTTTGACTCAAGTATCCACCTTAGAGTGTGCATCAAGCTCCTCCCAACCGTCAGATCAAAGCAGTTTTCCCTCAATTGAAAATGTACATCTCAGTATTGAGGTAATTGGTGTATCAAAATGGGCTACTTCTAAATTACTTATCTAAAACCATCAAGTGATCAACTAACTCACTAATTCTAAACTTACAATAATTGTCTCAAAGGATAGCTTTGAATCTTGGTCATTCATGCTTTGTTGCCAGCAGGTACAGACTCAGTATGAACTCATACCCTAAACCCATGCTCAAGTGTCCTTCTTTGATAATGTGCCCATGAGTTGAGGGAGATAACTATGCATCCTTCACTTAGACTAAGTATCTTATTATATGCTTTTCAGGCGATTCCATGAACTGATTTTCCACTTCCATCAGCATTACTAATATGTTACTTTCTTTGGAATTACCTAATCTGTTTAAGTTTGACATCTATCACTCACCCATGTGCATTTAAGCACTGTATAACCATTCATGCTTTGGTTAATGTCCTGTCAGACATTAAAACCCAACCAAGGTAGACTTCCTTCTATGCTAAGAGGTTAATCAATGAATGGACTCATGCCTTGGTGTTCCTTATGAGTTCACGTCCAGTACTGTAGCTACAGTAGCATATAGCTCACTAATTCTCTCATATTAACTCATCTTTCTTTGCAGCCAAATCCAATTCCTTAAACCTCACACTTAATTATGTTTCTCCCCTAGAATTAGATTAGTGCCAAACACTTAATTAAAAGTCTTCCAGCTAACCCTTATAAAACAGGAGTCTGTGAACTAATAGTAAATGTCTGTTTCTCTGCTTCTTCTCCAGATGCCCAGACAGCTCTACACAACAAGACCAGACAAGCTAGTCTCGGAAATGGTAGACTTCCATCACTGTATACCACATAATGAGGTGAGGTGAAAGTCTGGTCCTAGATTGTCATTTCTTTTGTCGTCATGAATCCATTAAATGATGCAAAAATAATTGTATCTGAAAGGGACCAAAAATGTGCTTATGTATGGTGGATACGAGTACATTCTTATCTTGTGTATACATAAACTATTTTCCAGCTTTATGACGCATGTAAAGGTGAGCTAACGTTTCAGTTTACCAACTGATCATGATTACTGTCATTACTAACCAATGAAAGCTACTCGGCCATAAATCCTAACCAAATGATGTTATGTGTAATAACCTGTTGGCTCCATTCAAACAGACCACAGTGTGACATCTAGATCTGATAATATGATAACCAACCATTATTAAGGTAACAGTGATAAGTCTCATATAAGCTTCGTCCATGCCTCCATATAATGAATCAAACACACACTTAAAATCATTCTATGTGAAACTAGCATGCTTTATGGGAACAATAACATATACACTATGTTCATGTCGACCTTCAATATGAATCGTCATCATCATAATGCTAATCATTTTATTGCCATGATTTGTCATGATTGCCATGACGATCGAATGAATGTCTAAATGTGTGACACCAAAAAAACATGATTGAATATGCTCTCTTCCTCGTTTCTGTTCCAGACGTGGCGACCACCAAATGACAACCGAACTCACCGCTTGTTAAGCGCTTCAGACAATGAATGCTTCGAAGTAACAGTCCTTTGATTACACCTTCCTTGCCCGTCCACACGCTGACTTAGAGAGGCTGGGCATTGTAGATATTAAACTTGTTTTTGGGGATACTTTTAATCGCTTGAACTCTGTCATGGAAATGGACTCATCTTAAAACTGGAATAACCAATGACAAGTTACAAGTCTCCACACCACCGGGTGTATTTTACAGGCAGATGGCAAGAATGAATATTACTGTATATTCTGGATGAGGAAATTGTGAAAAAATGCCAGTTTAACGTGTAAAAATACCAATGTATGCTGGACTAAGATGTTTTAAAATACCCATATATTTATACTGTATACTGATGGTTAGGACCGTGTACTGTACACCCTTGGCAAAGGTTATTGTTCTTCCTCACAATGAGGTATTTATTTACAAAATGATACACATTGTTGTATTTGGGTCTTAGACTTCCGAACGTTATGCTGTTTTAATGTTAATATTATTCTAACCTGTGTTCAGTGTCCCAAAAAGAGAATGAATGTAAAAACCACAAGCTGTTTATTTAATCATACTATTGTTCATAGCAAGACTCCAGTTATTGATTGTAACGTCTAATGTATAGCTGAAAACAAACATTACTCTAGCAAAATGACAGCAACGAACAAGATGTCAGTCCTTACGTATACAACAATTGACACCAATCACTTGTGTTTTGAGTGATTTTCCTAACCAAAACACTCCAGGAGGATGCAGACATTATTTTTTACAGTTTTACATTTCATAGTAAAAAATAAAGATTATTTTCCACGGAGAGCGTGTCATTTCCTGTACTTGGTTTAGAAACGTTTTTCTCCAGCACTGAACTAGCCATGGAATAGCTTCAAGTAAGCTGTCAATCATCCATAGAGACAGTGACAGCAAAAGCAGATTAACACATCTTTTATCCATTATTTCATTAACCACTCTACCATCTTGTTAGCGTCTGTAATCATAAGCTTCTCGGAGCCATTTAGAACAGCACTAACAAAGAACTCCATTGCCAAGTCAGATCATTAACGTACACACCTGCCCATTATTCAACACCAAACTTTGACATACGGTACGGTATCATGACTTTATTTCCTTCATGTATGTTGCAGTGCAGAAAACAGAATACAAGATTTGGTTGCACAGGGTATGGTCAGGATAATTTTTGCTCTGTACTTAGAGTACAGACAATCAAACGATGCAACTCCTCAAATATTATTACATCCATATTGAGGTGACTGACATAAACTGATATCAATAATATTGAAAAGTAGGTTTGAACGTGATAGAACAACTCTTGTATTCATGGTGGATGGATCTAGTCTATGCTCTCAGAAAAGACATACAGTTCGTGTTACAAATGCCTACTGTGTAAATGAGGTTATTCAAATTGTATTAATTTAAAAGCCACTAGAGAAGATTACAAATATAGTATTTTAGATCAACAAAAACATCTCAATACATGTTGAATAGAGGCTATTTGATAAGAAAAGTGATCCTTTGAAGGGCATCCAGTTATCAATTGGAATAGCTATAAGCCAAACAATGCCATAAGACGCATGCAAAATGAGGTTTAAGAGAAGGTACACAACTAAAATAGATATCCCTTTTATCTATCAAAGAAACAAACACCTTTGAATGATTCATTGCTATTGTAAAGGTCTGACGCAATGTTTTGACATTTTTAAGAGGAGCGTTTCATCACAGACCATCTTCATCACTGATGCAACATCCTTCGGGGTGTGATAAACAAAACCAATCAACATGCCTCTGTTTTACCTCTAAACAGCACACTATTAAAGCTACACTATGGCAAACATGTCCAGTTCAAATGCAAACAAGCATTGTTATTCAACGTCTAAAGAACCAAACAATTTGCCATCGTTGTGATGACTGCTGCGACTATGTTCAATTCATGATTGAATAGGTTAGTGATGTTTAAATATGAAGATGTGTTTGTCTAGTGTAACAACATTGTAGTTAAGGCCTCAGCGTGGACATTTTATTCAAGCATAGTTCCATTTTGCATAAGGAGAGAATGCATAGCGGTGCACATTCCTGTATGTTTCCACACGCATAAAAAACGAAAAGTCACAAATCAACATAAAAAAGTCAAATTACTCAAACAACTACATGTTAAATGTCCTACATGAAAAAAACCACACTCAATGTCATGGAGTGTTTCCATCAGTGTGTTGACTTCATACTTAGGGACACACAGGGCTAAGTGATCGATTTAACCTCAAGCACAATTTCAAACTCCAATTGAGGAATTCTACATACAAATAAATGCCTTTCAAAATGTTCCTTTCAACCAACCATTTGAAGTGACAGATATCAGTAACCCTACAGCAGGCCCATGAAGGGGTATAACTCCCTAGCTTTACTTGAGGAGGTTCTGGAGCATGGCCGTGGCGTAGGTGGGCCGGGCCTGCTTGCTCTCGATGGCATTCCTCAGGTACTGGATCCCATCGCAGCGTTCCCAGATCTCCTCAAACTGCCGCGGGAGGATCTCCGCTCCTCTCTTCCTGGTCAGGCCGGTCTCCTCCAGACTAAGCTCGCACATCTCCATGTCGTCCTTACCTGAGGAGGAAGGAGCAGAGGCTGAGACTGAGGCTCAACGTGCTGACAAGACATGACAAGCCCATCCATCAGGCTGGCGTGCACACAGCACACATCCACACACACACCCACACACACATTCACACACGCACACACACTCATCCACACACACATTCACACATTCACACACCCACACACATATTCACACACACACATCCACGCAAACAAACAAGCAAGTAAAATCCTACACAAACAGATAGCTGGTTCATCCCTAATATATCGCTAACACAAACATTTCAGAGCTCACATCCTTAATAAGCACAAGCAAACCTCAGTTTGGAGGAGCAACCACTACGACAGACCTCCTGACCCATGTAGCTGGTGTTGAGAGCTCATCGGTACGGTATAGAAGGTAGGGAACATGGCTCTGAAGCTCACCTGCCACCAGCACGACAGGCTGCTTGTCAGGGTGGAGCTCCATCTGCCGGGCGATCCAGGGGCCGTCGAAGTGGGCGTACCACCAGCCCTTCTTTTTGTTCTGGGGGTCCTTGTACTGGTCAGCTGGCCGGATGAAGGGGATACGGAAGTAGCGCTGATGGCGGTTCATGGCTATTTCCTGTTGCTGGTCTGTCATGGGCGGTGCGGGGTTCTGTTCGGCTGTGTCGGGATTCATTCACATTTCATGTTTCAACTCAGAGATGTTAGGTTTACTTTGATGGTTAGTTATCATGATGCGCATGATATCATTTTTCTGTTCCAGGTCAGAACTGCATGAGATTGACTGCTTGAATAGTCACTGTAGTTTGCAAAGTGCTTTCAAAAATGGTCATTACTAGTCTTGAAAAAACGTTTTTAGGAAATGAGTGTTTGCATGTCCTAATGTACATCTGGCATCACAAGAAGAAAATGGCAACAAAATACATTTCAACAACTTGAGACATCAAAGCAACTGCAAAGGAAACTAGCACTATGAAGAAAGTACCAAAGCAAGCAGTTTCATGGTCTTGCAGAGGCTCACTTGCCAAGGCCTGCTTCCATTAGCAAAGCAACTGAACAAAAGACAAACTAAATGGAACCCACATGCTTATACAGCTTCCATCTCACATCAAAAGAAGCAACGGAAAAAGAATACAGTCCTAGGAATCCTCCACTGCCCTCACTCTATACTGTTGTTTGTTCTCGGGATAAAAAAGTATGGAAATGAAGGCTTACAAAGAGAAAAGGGGTAGCTTTCAAGTCACTAAATAAATCATGTCCTGTCTTAAACTGTTTCCCTAACCTCCCTGGTCCTGTGTCTTAGTGAGAGGAATACGCTATGCTTGGTTAGGCAGCCAGCCACTGCTATGCAACTGCCAACACCAAGCCTGACCAGGCGTGGCTGGCAGCCAGTCCTGACACTAATTGGGACAAATACATTAGACGCAGGCAGGCGCAAGGCCTACATCGGCATCTTATTACATTTTAGGGAGTGGCGACGGGGTATTTATACACACTAGTCATTAATCTGTCTCAGGAGAGGCAAGCAGCCTGGGTTTACCTGTGACCCGTTTGTTTGTCAGGAAACAACCTAGAGTGAATGATCACTGGGGCAACTGGATTTCTGCACTTGGAACAGGAGCTAATAATGCAAATGTGTGGATGTGCCTTTGAGTGTGGCTGGCTGCTACAGAACCTGAGATGAAAAGGAGGCCTCTGAGAGAGAGGAGCTCAGGCAATGTTATGGTTCAGACTCACAACTGTGCTGGAAAACAATGCTTGTGTATATGCACTGTACTGGTCCAGTCCTAACCTCAAGTTGTCAAGGACATAAATACACAGATGGGTAGACGAGAATCCATCTGGTAGGGCCAACTGGTCTAAGGAGTTTCAGGTTCAAATTGTCCCCACCTGTAGGTCGCTTTGATAGGAACAAAAAGAGTCTGGCAAAAGGAACACGTCGTTGTGGAACTCACCGTAGTCAGTGACGGACTTGGGGGCCCTCTGCTCGGACTCTCCGTTCTGTTTCTTGTTCTTGGACTTCCAGGCATGGTAGACCTTCAGCCTGCGGTGAAACTCCTCTCTGCACGCAGCCAGCAGCTCGATATCTACAGGAAACAACAGGCGTCTCAGTGCACACGTGATACATGGCGATGCCCTCCTGCCTAATGCTTTTCGTCCAGCAGTATCAGAAATGACAAAGTTCGCTCGTAAACTAATGAACTGTATACTCAACTGACCCTTGGGGTTAAAAAGGAGACAGCGGATGATAAATAATGCATACGCCATAGAGAAAATTGTACATTTGCTTTGCGTTCGTCTTCACAGCCTTCTGAGGTCTACTTCCACAAAAAGGAATGCAATTAGGGTAAACAGCCAGATGTCCACTTTACACACTAGTGCATAAATACACTCGCCGACAATGTCGATCAGTGAGGCCATTCTACAGACTGCTCGCTGATTGACAGATGGTCTTTTCAGTTGTTTATATTCCGCTTCAGAATGATAAGGTTTTTCAAAAGTCCCTCATGTTTGTGATGAAACAGCATGGACAGGGAAACTACCCCTCACCATCCACAGCAATAGTTATCATTGCTGTTGTGGCACCAGGCAGTATTGAGATTTGGTGCAGCAGCTGTGAGTTCTACCTTAACAGCCGCTCTGTGCTTCTCTGCTGTTATCCACAGCAAGCCCCGTCTAGCTGCAATCCCAACACATACCTCCCACTCTGTGTCCCAGAAAATAGGGTGGGGGTTAGGGAGGGGCTATGCATCTGATACGGCCAGGGAAAAGAGTGGAGAGTCGGGTTGGAAACGGTGCCAACTTGCTTGTTCAAGCGAGGTTATGTTACATAAAACTCAAGCAGATGTTGAATTATTCAAAGTGGAGCTGGGCGGAACGGAGAGCAAAGAGAGAAGGGATGAATCAACACAGAGGTGCTTTGCTGCGTGGCTGCCGTGTGCCTGCTTCAGAGGACCTGTTCGGGAGGGGGGCGGGGTGGCAGGGGCCGGGCAGGGAGGGTGAGTCGATGGGGCCTCGTGCTGAGCTGTGCCGCGTGAGAGCTGCTACCTTGGGCCTGATGATAGCTGTGCCCTGGGGCGGGACTGCTACGGATCAATGTGGTCCCGTGCTGAGCGGTGGCCTGAGTTCAGACAACAAGGCCGAGGAACCTGGCGTCGACCTCTGTGGGGTGATGGCGGGTGGCGCTGAATCGAAGCAGCGCCACGCTGACTTTTGCTCCTCGGTCAGGGAGGGAGCAGTGGCGGGGCACGCTTACCGCAGGAAGTGTTGATGACATCACGCAGCTCGGCGTACTTCCACTTGCTGAGGTCGTACTTCTTGACGCCTGCGGCGGCCTTTGTTGCCTGCACCTGCGCCCCCCTACAGCCCAGCATGGAGCAGAGGATGGAGGGAAAAGGTGTCAGTCAGGAAACAGCAGCATCAGACAGGCCTTCTAGACACACAGCCAGTGACAGAATCACGGGATGTGGGAATATGTGAGGCAGGTTAGAGAGGAGAGGATAACAGAGAGAAGTCATTATCTACTTTGACTACACATTGATGAAACAGGCTACCAGCAGATAGCCCTGATAGGATTATCCTAACTGTTTTTACACCGGTTGTATTTGTCAGACGGTACAGTGGTTCTGTGAGAAGTCAGCTGTCCAAGAAAAGAGGAGGAGGTTATCCTTCTAGCACACTTGGTAGTGCACTAGGTACACTAAGACTATTCATACCAGAAAAGGACATTCTTCATTCTCGTCACTGTTCTATTGGGTGCAGTATTGCCAGAGCTGATGTCAGACCCATTTCCAAACCCCCTGTTGTGCCTTAGAGGCACCTGCTTGCCCAGATTTGCCTCCCCTATTAACAGGTGGCAACACCAGGTCTGAGTGGCTCAGATTCCAGGGACTGGGCCAGGGAAAGAGATAAAAACAGAGAGAGACAGAACAATGGGCATCACCTTGTATCTGGGGCTAATCCAATTGGTACTCGTTGAAATCCCTGTGGTAGAGTTGTCCATGTGTGCAATTTTACACAGCAGCAGCTTTGCGTGTGCACGTGAGTGTGATGGTGTGATCGCGAGCATATGTGTACGGCACTGTATTTCTGTGAAGCCTCTCGCGTTCATATTTGTGTTTGTGTTGTCATACTGCATCTGGGCGATACCTGCGGCAGCTTGACAGGCCTGAGGGAGACTGCTGGTCTCATCTGAGCTGGTCTCATCTGAGCTGGTCTCATCAGAGCTGGTCTCATCAGAGCTGGTCTCATCTGAGCTTCCCTCGGGTCAGCAGAGTAAATGGGATGGAGTCGGAGGAGTATACTTTAATGCTAATGGCATGTGCCAACACACTGGGATTAAAGGATAAAGGGGGCGTGAATGTCACTTGGCACCCGCTGCCCTGAGACGAGAGGAGTGCCGATCAAGGCTATGGATGCTTCTGACAGGCCACTAGGTAAGACGTCCTCTGTTCTCGCAGACTCATCGCAGTGCTGCTGTTTACGTATTCAACTCCAGGGTGTAGCAAACGATCACCTCTGATGTGATCTGTTGAAGCGTTCGTTTGATTGGCCGATTGGTCCCGTTGATTATTGATTTCCAGGTGAATCATTCATGACCTGGTGCCTGGTTCCCCTGAGCCCCAGCTAGACTAGCTGACATTTCCACTGTTCTGCTCCCTACACATGTCCTGCATCGCAATCACCCGGAAACAACAAGCACCAAAAACGACACCCTACAGTCGATATTTCAAATGTCAACAAGCATGGTGTGAGGTAGAGTGTGAGGTAACAGCAATATTAATGTGTGTAGTCCAGGTGTGGGTCTATTAGCACTGGAGATCCTCTGAAACAGCAGTTGATTTGCTTTTTTGCTGCGATGCTTCCTAGGTACACAACGCTTGCGAACAACCACCGCATCAATCCAAGACGAAGCATGTAAAGAATGACCCATCTCTGAGCCATGTAAATACCAAAACCTCAGCTCAGGTCTCTAATCTAGCCGCAGTTCTTTACAGTGACACCATTAGCAACCTGTTTGCCAGTCATGTGACAGCTGTGAGCTTCGAAGCTGCTTAGTCGTGTCCCTGGATGGGAAGTCAGTCAGGCCACCCCAGCAGGGAGCATCCTGGGTAAAGCTCCCCGCTCCAGGTGTCTGTTGGAGTCTTCCAGGAGACCCAGATATCCAGTCATGGTAAACAGATCTAAGTAGTACAGTACACTTCCTGACATCTGGAGTTTTCTCACATGCAATAGCTGCCTAATGATATCATTAGAGACAAGGGCTTCTAAGAATAGAGTTGGTGCTATTGTACATCCCTGTAGAGTGGGTTTGTTAATGCAGGAGGGGAATTTAGCAGAGAAAGGGAGGGAGAGAGAGGCAAAGAAAGAAAGAAAGCAGATAGAAAAAAACAAGAGGAGAAAGAACGATTCGCGTTTTCCTTCCATTTTGATTTGGCACACAATCTTGACGTGCAAACAATTATCAGACATGCTAATCTTAAGGCATGTCTGCTTCATTCCGCAGGAACACACAACACCGAACGATTGACGTACGGTGCTGTCAGTCAGGGAAATAATTACTCTCGTATATGGTATGTTTTGCATTGCTGGTGAAATCCAGAATCTAGGTTGGCGAGAGATTTGAGGTTGAGATTAAGACAGGCAGAAGGGTCTGTGTGTGATTACAGGGTGGTGTTAGGGTCATTTTGTCTGGGAGTGGAAGAGGGAGAAGGAAGCTAGGACTAGCATTGTCTTACATGGCTCTGATCGTGGTTGGAGAGAGACCTGAGAAATACCCATCACTGGGAGAAAACAACAGCAGTGAGATTACACGCATGGTTTGGAGTTACAGCAGCAAAAAAAGACAGCAAATCCCTCTACTCAACTATAGCTCCAAGAATATATTTACTCTTCCGTACTACAGGCATGTGTTTGTGTGTGTATGTGGGTAGAGTATGTGTATGTGTGTGTGTGCATGCTGGTAGGTATGTGTGTGTGTGTGGGTAAGTCTGCAGGTAGGTCTGCAGGTAGGTATGTGTGTGTAGGTAGGTCTGCAGGTAGGTGTGTGCGTGTGAGTAGGTAAGTTTGTGTGCAGGTAGGTGCGTGTGTGTGCTCTGTCCATGAGGTTCTGTACCTGCGGAGGCTTGGGTCCAGCAGGGCTTCCTCTGTGATGAGCTCAGCCTCACTCTGGGCGATCCTCATGGCCAGCTCCCTGTCTCTCTTCTCCTGCTCCACCATGGTCGACCTCTGGGCCTGCTCCTCTCTCTCCAGAGCCAGCTGTATGTCCAGCTCCGCCTGCACATACACACACGGTGTTATTTAATCTGTAGATCCAGCCGCAAACACTCATTCTAGGGCACCTCTGCTTACACCAAAATTCACCACTCTGGTTTCAGAGATTAGAAGAAAGTCTGGGTCTTGAGGCCATATCACAATCAATCTACCCAGGGGAGAGTGCCTGTCTCTGGACAAGCTGGAGGCGGAACTGCCCTTTGCTGCCAGGAACATAGGTAATTACAGTCCTGCTGTGTGCTAAAGCCCGATTAGACATATTATCCAGGTTACAGGATTGCCGTTTGCCCGAGTGCATCTAAGACATACGGAGAGTGTGCTCAGCAAACAGTCTCTGGGAACAACAAGGTGATCTAATCACATGGGACAAACTTCGGGAAAGTGAGAGCAACTGAAGGCAGGTTCAGAAGAGAGGCCAATACACTGAGGTGAATGACACAGCAGAAAAGAAGAGAAAGAAAGATGAAAATGGAGTTCCTAATAACACGAGGAAATAACTCTGAGAGCTTTCTGAGAGAGCAACCAGAAACTGCTGCTGGGTAAAACCTGTTACAAAGTGCTTCTACAACAGCTCTCTGGTTCTGAGTTGAGCTTGAGGTTCAAGTGTACTTTCCCTGATTCACACAACAAATGACAGGTACGTGTCGCACACCGCAATGCTAAAAGCACCTGAGCCAACAGTATCTCTAAAGGAAACGAACAACCAGCCAGGGATGAGGGGTGAGAAGGGGCTGAGGAGAGGAGGCGGAGGAGGTGACGAGGAGGAGGAGAGGAGGGGGAAGAGGAAAGGGAGGAGGAGAGAAGAGCGTGGAGGTGAGGAGATGAGGTGAGGAAGGAGGAGAGGAGGGGGAGGAGGTGAAAGGGACACGGCACCGTCCATCAAACGCTACTCTTCCCTGGCAGAACATTAACCAGACACAGGCTTCAACTCTCAGGATGGAGAGAGTGAAGTAAAGGAGAGGAAAAGGGGGCTGGGAGAGGTGAAAGAGGGCTCAAGTGGACGGAGGGCATCAAAGAAAGATATACAAACAAAAAATGCAGGTCCACCGCAACAGCAATGTATGAGGAGGGAATAAGGAGGCTGGTTGAGTCAACAAAGAGGAAGTAAAGGCTTGAAGATGAGCAGGAGACACCTCAAGGACCAACCTGGGGTTACAAACGGCTCTGCAGGTGGAATAAAAGGACAGATAGGAGGGGAGGGCTAGCAACACAGAACAGATGGGGAATAGAGGAGGAACAGAGGAGAGAAAAAGAGAGAGGTGAAACAAAGAGATTGGAGACTGCGATGGGAAGGAGAAACGTGGCAGGAACCATCCATCAAAAGCAAGGACGTTCCCAGTGGGGAATCTGACCAATGACACGACCCCACAGTTGCCACGGGAGACCCGTGAGCGAATGCTTTTCAGTTCTGCAGACCAATAGTAGGGAGATTTACACACAGACTTGTAGGAACTGATTATGGGGGCCTGCCATTGAAGGAGCACTGTGATATCATAGTACCTGTATTATCAGTCAATTTCCTAGACACAGATACTTGGTCTTGGAAATCAAAGACTGGAACTAAGTCTTCACTGGTTTACAGTTGGCTTTTCAAAAGTGGATCAGATGAGTTTTTTGTCCCCAAACCTGCAGTATCTTCTCTTCCTCCTCTCTCCTCTTCCTCTCTTCTTCATCCTGCTTTCTTTTTTGCTCCATTTCTGCCTTCCTGGTGACAGCAAGGACAAAGAGGCTCACCGAACACATCAAGCCCACAATAGAACCTGATGATACACGAGTCAGCATGTGAGAAACCTCAGTGCCTCGCAGCCCCGTCCTCCCTTCACACTCACAGCCTCCTGTCGTCCTCCTCCTGCATGCGTCTGCGCTCGTCCTCCTCCCTCCTCCTCCTCTCTCTCTCCATCTCTTCCTCAATGTGTTTCAGCCTCTCTCGCTCCTCCTCTTCTTGCTTCTTCTTCTGCATGGAGGAGAGGAGCTGCTCCGAGCGCTTCACCAGACCCTGGTAGTCAGCGTCTATCTCCTTCCGGGTCATCACAGTGGCCTGGGAGGGGGTCAACAGGTGAGACTGTTAGATCAAGAGGATGAGGTACAAGTTCCTAGATTTGTTTACTTGCTATGCTGACGAGTCCTCTTTCCTCACGTCCAACACAAGGCCATTTACATGAAAACAAATCTTGTACTGACTTGCCCTGTTTGTTGTATAATAAATGTATTCAGTATTCCCTACACTCACGTTTGGAAAATTCCTAGTAACTGACTACATTTGCTTTGCTTGTCAATAAGTGTCATCTTGAAAATTCCCCAGAGCACACTAGGCTCCATGTATACAGATGAGAAGAACTGGAAAACCCTGCAGGGAGGCTTTGTAAGTTAAATATTCCCATTTTCATGACTCATTATAACACAATTTCCTTTTGACATACATACAAAAACTCACTTCCAGGAAGAAAGACTCTAGGCTCCGACCTAGCACCAATCTGACCGTTGCCATGACACCGTTCGGATATTGAGTGACACTGATTGACAGCAGCACAATGGATGGGATGTCGGTAAAGAAAGTTGGACGGAAGAAGGGGGGGGGAGAAAGAGAGAGAGAGAGAAAGAGAGATAGAAAGAGAAAGAGAGAGAGAAAGAGATAGAAAAAGAAAGAGAGAGAGAGAGAAAGAGAGAGATAGAGAGAGAAAGAGAGAGAGAGAAAGAGAGAAGAGAAGAGGGGGCTGAGGGACCGGCAGTGAAGTTCTAATGGTCAAACAGCCATAACGAAGGCGAGAATGGCTGAGGGCAGTGGAGGAGGGCAGGCACAGGGTGAGGCTACTGACAGACTGCTAATGTGCATATTAAAGGGATTGCTAGACTGAACAGTGGAGGAAGGAAAGTAAAACGTGAGATATGAGATTCCTCCAATGGAAAACAGTATTTTGGAATGCGCACCACTGCCAGGCACATGGGCTGTAAAAGCCTCAAATCCTCCAACCTTTCCAAGCACAAATGTATTACAGCAGTCCTCAGACTGAGAGAATTTACCAGACACATAATAGGCAGGGACTTTCAAATGCACAGCAGTACTAATATTTTGTGCTTCATGTCACATCAACGTAAAGTTCTGAGAGGCACCAATAACACAGACTTTTATTGCATTGGGAGAGTTGGGAGTTTAATAACTAGAGTTCAGAACACGAACGGTTTGGTAAGAGAGGAAAACAGACAAGGCCTTCAGTAGTTTAATAACGTGCACCAGACAATCCTATAAGTATAACTGTTCCTTAGCAACTAGAAAGATTCTACAGGTATAGTTTTTTAGTAGAATAATAATTTACGGCATACCCGTGGTGTTGGCTATGTTACCTGTGTACAGTCCCTCAAGCGCTATATCAATTGTGAACTACTACAGTTATTTCCAGAAATGCATTTCATTCAACTATGGCTTGAGAGAGTTGATGAAAGTGCCAGTTAGTTTCAGATAGATTTGTGCATTTTCTGCGCTCCTGTGAGTGTTTGTGTGTGGTTTGGTCTGCAGGCCCCCACAGTGGCATGTCTTCACCTTGATCTTAGTCATGAGGGCGTCTATGGAGGTGGCCAGTTCCTGGACCTGCTTGGCCATCTCCTGCTTGCCCTCCTTCAGGCCTGCCACCACCTGGGTGAACCTTTCCATCCTCTTCTTCAGCTTACGGACCTTCACCATGCCGTCGATACTATCGCAGGAAGGGACAGACATCGCACAAACAAACACGGACACACATACGCACACACACACAGTCAACAGACCATAATAATGAGACGATCCAAAAACTCATCATCTGGCTGAATGCGTACAGAGGCGTCATATTTCCAAGGGCCAAAACTACATAAAAAGGCATATAGGATTTTCCAAAGCAATATAGTGACACATCTCCACAGGCTGCCCAGCGAGAAAGAGGGAAAGGGCGTCATGGCTGAGCTCTTTAGATTGATCTGAGCTTCTACAAGGACAGGGAGGGAAAAGCCATCGAGAACCATGGGGGTGTGAAAGAGTTGAAATTAAGGGGAACAAGGGTGTGGTAGAGAAAACAGACCCCCAAAAGTGAGAGAACACTAAACCCGTGTGCGAGGGGGGGAGAGAGGGGGAGGCAGACACACACCGTGGCTTGTGCTTCCTCTTGCAGAGCCACATGCGGACAGTCTTCTGAATCTTAATACAGGCAGACACTCGGTACTTCATCTTGTTCTTTACTGTGGATGAGAGAAAGCACCAGGGAGAAGGAGAAAGTGACAGATATTAGTGTGAGAGAGAGAGAGAGAGAGAGAGAGAGAGAGGAGAGAGAGAAAAGTGCAAGAGACAGAGGAGAGCAAAATTAAAAAGGAAAGGTGGGGGGTAAGAAAAGGATTAGGGACAATTACACAAACGAGAGCACAAAGACAAAGCCCTAGTCCCCATTATCATACTCTAATGACTAAACTTGTAGTATTATGTAAAAGTTTGGGGGAATATAAATGGAAAGTTCAGCCAGCCATCAAGTCGTGCTATTAACCATCCATCCTTGAGAGAAAAAAGTAGGAAGAGGCAAAGAGACGAGACTGTCCACATTTAGGACGAAAATTTGATCATTTGATGCTTTCAAGCAAGTGAGCAGTCCTCAGTATCGCCTCTGTTAAATTGGGTAAGTCAGTATGGTAGCTGGGCACAATGGGTAATGGTTCAGGTAACAGCCTTGAGAGTAGCTGTTCTTAGCTGGTCAGAGATAGCCTTCAGCCTTCAGCAGGAAGCATTTGAAACATGAGGCTTGGGCTCTGGAACTGACAGTGTGGAACATATAATGTGCTGCGGTGCTGAATCCCTCCGCCTGAAATGCTCCCTCTGAAGAAGTGAGAAGCGCTGCCTTTGTTTTCATGACACTTTAGGAGGGACAATTTTCCCAAAGTTTCGACGCCATCACAGCTCACGCCAATGAATCAGTAGATCAACTATTCTTCAAGCACTTTTCATTAACAACTTTGAATCAACTTTGTATCACCATTTAGAGTGGACAGTGGTGCGTCATGTTGCGTGTCCAGTGAGGCAGGATGTCTGTGATTGGATGAGGTGGAGCAGATGACTACGTACGTTTGATGACAGAGAGGGAACACCATTGGACTTTCTTCCAGCGGCTACACACCAGCCACTGGTTGACCTTCTGGACCAGCTCAGCCAAGTGGTCAGGGTCAGACTTCATGATCTGATCAAACTCTGCAAACTGACACACACACACGCACGCACACACACACACACACACACACACACACACACACACACACACACACACATGCAAACACACATGCACACACGCATACACACGCACACACACGCGCGCACGCACACAAACAAAGAGTAATCTTCACTCAATTCATATCACAGGCTGGTTTTATAAGTTTTAAAATGAAAGATGATGTAAAAGCTTTGTGGCTTGCGAGAAAAGCTTTTGTGAAATGAACACGGAGAGATACATTTCCTGAAAGCTTACTGCGTTTAGTCAACTCGAGGTAAATAAAAAAGCAGGAAAAATAAGGCACGGTTCCAATCTTACCTTTCCAGGGCGGAAGAAGACTCTGGTCAATCCAAATTTGTAGTCATTTTCATTCAGGCCCAGTGCCTTGAACAAAGCCTGCAGAGAAAATCAAGAGAACATGAAACCAGGCAACCAGAACACTACAACAGCCTGACAATTTCCAACCCACTGATTTTGTTTATCTGACAAGTCTAATGCATCTGTATTATTAGCCAAGCGTAAGTGTAAGAAGCTAAGGTTTGGGAGAGCCACCTTGCAGAAGAGTCTGGGGTCCAGTCTGGTGAGCTTGTCAGGCATGAACTTCTTGTACATGTTGTATAGTTCATGGAAGGGGGCCCGGGATGGGAAGCCACCCTGCATGAGGTCCAGAACTGATACCATACCTGAGAGAGAGAAGGGGAGAGAGGGAGAGAGGGGGAGAGAGAGAGGGGGAGAGAGAGAAAGGGAGACAGGGAAGTGTATACACATTTCTCTTGATCAGAGCCATTCCGCATCATCTCCTTTGTGCTGTAGAATAATGACCGATACGACTACATTGGTTTATTATACCTGAGCACTGCAGCTGGGAAAGAATCTGGGCTCCTTCAAACTGGTGGCTCACCATCTTCAGGTTGGGTTTCACACAGCGGATGAAACTGGAGCCCTTCAGAGTCAAACATCAGTTATTGAAAATCACATCTTCATCCTAGCGAGACGTCGGTCATATCAGAGGCTGTTTACGACTACCACAGTGTTTGGCTGACGCTGTTTCAAAGTAATACTTTCATTTTGGATGTTTTTTTAAAAGCCCACAGAGAGAGAGAGAGAGACCGAGAGACTGAGTTCCTGGAACCACGCTAACAAGCTCTGATCAAAACCTTCCCTGGTGGACAGTTAATGTTGACGAGGTGCATGTGGGAGAAGCTGGCCACGGGTGTAGCTACTCACAGTGCTGCGTAGCTTCTCCAGCAGCAGGTTGAGCTGGGTCTGAGGACAGGAGAGGAGACAGGAAGCCTGGTTAACAGTGTGGCATCGCACACTCACCCCCGCACAGCTGCACATGGCAGATAGGTTAGGCTCACAGCATGACTGCTTTGATGACTTCCATCATGCTCATCCTGGATGCATGCGTGCTGATGCGGGAACAAGCCGCAGGCCACTGTCTTGCCTTCATGCCAACAGGTGTGGGACAACAGGTGAGGTACTCTCAGGCACAGGGGTGAGGGAAGGGTAGGGGAGGGGTGAGGGAGGGGGTATGCAAGCGGAACTTTTTGAAGGTGTTCAAGCACTTGGGAGCGTTTCCATAAACCAAGAGGATTGAAGGGCGGGAGGAGAACAGGGAGGAGATGATTACTGATGTCATTAAACACAACTTGGTAAAAGACAACTCAGACGTCCACCATAATGTGGGTGCATGCCGGTGTTTCAGTGCAAACTGAACTGCGGTGAGGTTTGATCTTTGCCGTCTGCATGTGGAATGCATTAGTGATAGACTGAAGACAGAGGGACAAGCACCACAGCACACAGACAACAGAGCAAATACAATACTGCAGCTTGATGCATTCAGGGGAGAGAACGTTTGAGAAGAAACATTGTATCGAGTGTGGAGGATAGTTTAAATTAGCTGGAGAGGTTAAACCATCAGGGCAGGATTATATTTTCTGGTAATCTTGGGTTTGTTGGTCATAGAAAACCTGACAGATCCAACGTGTTCGTACACACCATAGAACATTGGTGAGAACAAGGGAGAGCAGGCAGACATTCTCCCTGGCTCTGAACGAGAGACAGGCTTCCAAAACACCAGCCTGTTCTGTTCACCTTCTGTTCCTGGTTTACTTTAGAAAATGATCTCTAACAAAAGGTACATTCCCCCCCCCCATCTTTCTATCTGCTTTCACTGTTTCAATCTGTCCTTTCACACAGTCTCTCTTAATACCTCAAACTGACATTTTCCAGTTTTATCTATCCAGGAAGGATGCTCAGGGGAGAAGGAGGGAGATGGGAGAAGATCTGGCAGGAAAGGCAGGAGAGAAGAGAAGAAAGAAGAGTGCTTGGGTCCATTAGCAGGAGGAGACAGACCTCTGAAAGAGACACGCCATCACCTCCCAACACAAGACAAAATCAATTTTCTCACAAAATAAAATATATAGACATGAATACATTAGTAAGGTTGACATAGTAGTGAATAGAGGAAACATATTGGCAGGACGTATTGTGTCAGTTACCTTAAATTTGTTCCCCACACTAATAAAGCTGAGCTTGCCAGCCTTCTGCTTGGAGTCCTTTGAATTGCTGGAGTTCTCAAACAGCTCTCTGACAAACTTGTCCTTGGATTCACACACCAGGCTCTCCAAGGACATGTGGAGAGCATCATTATTCTTCTCCACAAACTGGGTCTGCAGACATGGACATGCACATGCAGTCCGCACACACGCACACACACACACACACACACACATGAACATACATGTCATTATGTCCATATCATAATATACTCCTATTGGAAGTGAATACAGAGTACACACATATTACAGCACATTACAAGATTGTGCAGAGAGACGACTGAAACCCATATCAGACACATAAACAGGCTCCTCTGCCTGTTCCGGCTAAGAAAACAATTACCAGCAGCCATGTGTACACTGACTAAACGAGTCAGTGATATTGTTTACTACAATAACACTGGCAGCTACTGAGGACTTTTAATTGCAAGACAGCTCATTGCAATGTTGGAGTTTAATGATACTTGCTAAGGGTTCACCCTCTCTTCCAGGTCTAATAGGATTTCGAGGACGGTTCGTAGCTCTGCTCTCTCTCAGGATCGGGCCCTCCAGGTGCAGACAGATGCAGTGCAAGGCGACTTACCGTTTCATAGCATACAGCTCCAGCGAAGTGTCTGATGATGAAGCCTTCGTCATCTCTGATGTTCCTGTGGACCGTAAGCTTGGACTTCCGGGGAACCTGAGGAAGCAACCGCTGTCGTTAGCTTGGTACATTATAGCAGGTTTAGTTTAGTAGAACTGGACTACGTTTATTATAAAAGTACACTGATGAGTCAAAAGGTGCTGTAGTTAAGGACTAGGGCCTTGTCTTTGTTGGCAACATCATCTCAGCCTTTCACTAAGCCTCGCAGGGATCCAGCGGTGCCCTTGTCCAGCTACACCAGCGCCACTGCCACAATACGCCAAAGGCTTTCATGATTTCACATTGTATTCATGACACAATCGGATACTCACCCAAACCCTGCATTGTCATAGTGTTTCAGACAATGATTAATATTGCATGACTGTATGAAATGTAAAGAACAGACCTCATTAGAATATGAAAAGCTATGATTAATAAGCCCATCTGCTGACAAGGGCTGAATAATCTGCCAGGGATGCAAATCGATAGCTGGACTGAATCTTAAAGAGGATTTCACGCCCGCAGACAAACTTCCAGAGTGTGGAACAAATGTTCCAGACATAGGGTGAGAGAGAAAGAGAGAGAAAGGGAAACACTGGGGCTGTGCCTTAAGATGATGTTTTCTTTTCTTTTCTGAAGGCAAGCAAGCATAATAATGAAAGACAAAAAACGATTATCTCCCAAAGTCTGTGAGCTTGGTGTGGGAGGCATAAACAACTGCGAGATAAGGTAAGAACATTGAGGATGATAGCAGCAAAGCAGGAGAGAAAGGGGGGGGGGGCAAGGGATGGAAAAAGATGGAGGGGGCGGGAGGCATCAATTAAAACCAGAGTAGAAAGTGACAAGAAGTGGGAAGAGAGAAATAACTTTATTTGAACAAAAGTACATTTGAATTATTTGAACTACAAAGCCCAGGAGTCTCTCTGATAGGAGAACCCTGCCATTCCAAAAGAAAGGGATATTAAACCTAACGAACGTGCAGAGCGTCGGTGCATCTCACCGTCAGTCTGAAGTGGTCCTTGTGCTTGCTGTGGACCGTGTCTGCAAAGTGCTGGTCGCTGGCCTGCGGCAGACGGTTCTCCTCATCCAAGATGTCCAGAATGCCCACCAGCTTGGCCTCTACCAAGTCTACAAACACAGCATTATTACAGTCTGAATCCACACCCTTAAGATGTGAAATCAAGGCTGGAGCTCACTGTCTAATTCAGAAATCCATTTCTTACTTATGCTCTGCATTGTTGTCATGCCACAGTAGTCAACTAGACACTGTCACTGACGATATAGACCTCAAATGGTCTAAAATGCCATTCATGCTTCAATTGCATACTATGAATACCAGTGCTTGTGTGATGCAGTGGATTACATTGAGCTACTTCCACATGGTACAACAACAACATTCTTTACTTGTTCTCGGAAACGGAAGGAACATGTAGCGACTATTATCTGTTTTTCTTGCAGATATGACGAGCGCTATATGTTGCACTTCCACAATGTTTTGTTTCTGCGAGTTTGGATATGCAATTAGAGACACAATACATGTTTATCTGGATTCTCATCATGCCACTTGAATTATTCATAAAGTACACTGTTTGGAATGGGATCTGACAGGAGCGGGATGATAGATTTGCATGAAGAAGCACCTGTGAATAAATCCCCTGGATTGATGAGTGAACTAATGGACAGGCAGCCGGTCATTAGCAAGTCATAAATGTTCTTCATGGCTGTCAGTTAACCTAGCACCTGAATAATCAGCCTGTTTCAAATACTAATGTGAATGCTTCACCTTGCAGTCCTGAGTGTTCACTCTTATTCCTTGTTGTTGATTGCAAAATCAAACAACAAAACTAAACTGGAAAAACTATAGTAAACAACAGTGGTGGTCTGGGTGATGCCATCAGTCTACTTCAGAAACACAGGGAGAGCTGTGTTCCTGCCAGAAGCTTCATAGTACTGTCAAGTGCAACAAACTACGAGCGGAGTAAATGTACTTAAAGTAACTAGTGGCCCAGAATAGTGCCTTGCACCATTCTAATCTGTAATTAGAGAGCTGCCGTGGATGTAATGCGTGTTAGTCTCTCGTGGCTGAGAGTGGAGCAGAGATTGCCCTCTCAAATGGGGGAAAACCTCTATAGGAATGTTCTAGCAATCTTTAAATTGAAAAGCCACCACCAACAACACGCTTGCAGACATTCAAACCCAGACTGGCATACATAAACATGCAGCCACATCTGCACACACACACACACACACACACACACACACATGACCCCTACCACCCCCTGTCCCCTTTACCTTGTCCCCACCCACACACACACACACACACACACATGCACACTCCTCTGCTCCCACGTGACCACCTCTCCAGTCAGCAGTCTTCCCAGACAGGTCTATTCTCCTCCTTTCTATATCAGTCCTTCCTTAGCCCTGACCTTGAACGTATCCAGATACGGTGAGCTGGCCCATAGATTATATTCTACACTGTTGACCCATATTTCCTACAGTAACGCAGCCTGTGAGAGAGCCTATTCTTGGGAAGTTTGAGTTTGCACTGTGGCGTTTGAGTTGATAAAATTAAAGTGTGAAGTTATTCCTTTGGATGTGTCATTTTTCACCACTGCTGCAGTGCTGAAACTGATTTTGGGTGCTACAGGGACATGCTAAATGTGCCCTGTGTGTGATGTGGTTACTGGAGTCTGAGACTGAGAACTTGACTGGGTAGCAACACCCACCTATGCAGTCCTGGTTGTCCACATAATGGACCTCATTCACTCCCAGTCCTTCCTTCTGGTACAGCTCTTGTTCCTGGAAACACAGAAGCATATCATCAACACTCAATATTGAATCCATGAATCACTCAAACGAACCACATCAACAGCATAGTCGTTTAAATGATTCTCTGTCGTAGATCTTTGTTTTATGAGGACAAAAATGTACTTCCAATCGCTGTTTTATTGTACTTCAAACACAACACCCCTGAGTGATTCAAACGCAGAGATGAAATATGTGTAACTGACTTTTGGTGTTTAACTGAAGAACTTGACTATGAATAAAACAGGAGATCCCAGGGGAGAAAAAAGCCTAGTCATCTACAGAGATCTAATGACACCGCTCACGTCACTGGGACAGATGCTAAGGAGAGGTGGTGTGTACAAGGCAGAAGTGACAAGACAGACACGCAGGCAGACAGACAGAGAGATCAACAGACCCACATACACAGACAGGCAGACAGACAGACAGAGAGACAGGCAGACAGAGAGATCAACAGACCCACATACACAGACAGGCAGACAAATAGGCAGAAAGAGATAAACGGAGACAGACACACAGACAGGAAAGCAGACAGCTATACTGGCAGACGTCTGGTCCTTTTGGCCCTCACCTCCTTCAGGATACGCTCGTTGAAGAACTGCTGGAGCTTCTCGTTGCAGTAGTTGATGCAGAACTGCTCAAAGCTGTTGTGCTCGAAATACTCTGAGAGGAGGGGGAAGAAACATGATTTAATTCTGCGGCACTTTCAAAAGGGGGAAAAAAAACACCCCCCTCGGATCCGAGGTTCAAAGTCGGATCTCCTAGACACCACAAGACTGCCTCAGCCTGTTTACCTTGTGCTGTGGCATTAACGCAGGAGGAGGGAAGAACACACTCTTCGCACACTAACAGCTAACACATCCCCTCTGTCACACGCGACCTACCGAAGCCAGCGATGTCCAGCACGCCTATGAAGTTGGCGGAGGTCTGGAAGGGGAAGCACTGGTTGACCCTCTTGACCACATGATCAAAAAGCCGGCTGTAGACGGCTTTAGCCAGCGCGTCTCGGGCATTGTTGGCCTGCTCCACCTTCAGAGGCACCCTGAGGGAAAGGGAAGTGGGACAAAGGGAAGCTTAAAATAGGATACACCTTGTCTTGATTAAACCTCTTCATTGACAGAAACATGTTTGGGATTTTCTTACATTATACTTCACAAATTGTTGCAAAATTCTCTTTGGTTAGCGTTCTCTCTGGTAACACTTTTGACACTGTGACATTAGCGACGACGTAGATACAAAACGACACTTTTCGGTAAACAACTTTGTAGTCACACAGGAACTGCTATATAGCTACACTTCTTTGAGGTTTAGTGCTCCATTAGAACTGAGGGTGGCCCCCTGCACCTTGCCTGGCTGTCAGTCTCCCTCCAACACTATGGGTTTAAATATTTAGAGAGGTTTAAGACATGAACAAAGAGCAGCTCTGAAGAGAGTACTGATAGGGTGTGGTATGTCATTTAGCATTTGGCAAAGCTTCAAGACAAAGCCCTTTAAGGAAGAAGTCGAGTGTATTTAGCTTCAAACACCCTCTTTAAGTTGCTTCTCCCTCTCTCCCATCTATTTGGAATGAATCTGCTTCAACTCAACGTCATCCATATTCTGTAGTAGCGCTAACCCATCAGCCAATCCAAGGAAAATACACCGGAATATGCCAGCCCTCAGTTTCAGCGTCAGGCTTGAGGGAATCTGCTGTTCATCCTCCTCCTCACATGTGACTCCCCAGGGCTTCGCTTTTCAGATCTTCGCCATGCAACAGACACGACAGTTAGGGACTCCTCCGTGACCCGCAGACCTCCACCTCCACCCTGGCCATCCCCCCCTGTCCTTCAGGGTAAAGAGTGCTGTCGGTCGGGGTAATGATATGACTCACCCCTGTACCTCCACCACCCCCTCCCCCAGTCCTCCCATCCCCACCTGCTCTCCAGGCATCCGCCTCACGTTGCCCTTTCTTTGTCTTTTTTCTTTGTCTTCTGCTCTCTCTCTCCCCCTTTCTCTCTCACTCGCTCCGCCATCTCCAGTCTCCTCAGATAAAGCTGCATTATTCATATGGAGAAAACACTTCCAGGCCAGTTCAGCAGCTGGGCCTGCTGAAATATTCATCTGGTAGGCCATGCCGGGCCAGACCCCATCACTCAAAGCCCAGAGTGAGTCGTATCAATACCGAACTGTGGCCTCCTTAGTTAAGCTCTTGTGTGGCACCAGAACATTCCACCCTTTCCACAAACGTCAACATGTTGTTTATTGTTCACCTGCAGTAGCCACACACAGTAATACTAACCTATGTTTGTTTGCCTGTTAACTGGCTCTAACTGAATACTATTGTTTTTACATGAGGGTGGGGGGGTTAGGTATAACTGTCAGCTAGGCCTGCAGGTAACATACTGCATCCCCACAAAGTCTGCATATACAATGTAACAGACGTTGTCTTAAGTCTTGCCCTCTTATGCAATCTGCGTATATAAAGTATCCAGTTTATCCTTACCAGATTCAGATCCCATTGGCTTTAGATGCCAGCTACATTTAGTGACTCTGCCTGATGTGACTAGTGTCAGGGTTGATTTAACAATTTAGATCAAGACCAGGCCATCATTAGCTATATTTAGCGCCTTCATTGACCAGCATGAGGCGGACATGAGACTAGTCTGTCAGAGACAAGAAACTAGTCGCTGCCAATAGCCAGAGAGAATTACACAGTAGTTAGTAATATTGTGTGGTTTCAGCCAATGTCTAGCCTATCAAAATAGTACTGTATTACCCAGATATATATTTAGCATATAACAATGGCTAAGGTGAAGACATCAACAAGTAGCTGGGAATTTTAAAAACAATTACATCTCAATAAACTGCGCTATTAACCTATCAGCAGGCTTTTCAACACTGGATCTCAGCCATGGTTTCCATGTGCATGGTGTGAGTCAGGCACAGTGCCAATGTGACCCCTGACCCCCGACCCCCAGCGCAGCAGCAGTACCGAGGCGTAGCGCTGCTTCAGAGGATTGGTGGACCTTACTTGATAACTGTTCCTTTGGCGCCCCCTGCTGTTGTGAGCATGACCCTGGTGGTGAGGCTGACCCGCAGGTCCTCCTGGTCAAGTCCTAGCAGGTCAGCACAGTACTCCAGAGTCTGGCCGGACTGGTTCTTCAGGATGCAGCCACCTGGCACACACACACACACACACACACACACACACACACACACACACACACACACACACACACACAACCACACACAAGCAGTCAGAGCCTGTAATCTGGTCTACAGCCAGTAATCAAAGTCTACAAAGTAACTTTGCAGACTAGTGTTGACAACAAGTATATAATAGATATCATTTCCTCTCTGAATGCTTTGCAAAGGGATTGTAGAAGCATAGCTTTGTCATACTGTGAATACACTGCAGGATAAGGCTTAATTCAAGATGACCGCGAAATACACATATTATACTGCCTCTTTTAGAACAGTAAAACAGATGTTCACAGATGGGAATGAGATTAGCTGCCAAAATGCATCCCTTCCAGATGAGAGACAAAAATCCATCTTTGCCAGATTTGGTAGGTTTGCTGGAACATGCTGGAATTATCCTGTGTTTATAACCAATAAACATTTTCACAACAGATGTATTTGAAATTATGTTTGTGGGCTACTAGAAATTGTAGACAATCCCCTTGAATGTTTGCTATTGTTATTGACTGTCCCAGGCGTTAGTGAAGCAGGATACAAGGAGAGGAGAGGGGATGAGGAAGGAACTGGAGAAAGAGAAATTAAGGGATGGAGATCCAGACAGGAATGGAAGACTGATGCTGGCAAAGAGGAAGTGGTGGTGGTGATGGTGGTGGGTGTACAAAAGTACAGCCTATGACATCATGAGGTCCCCCACAGGTGTGGGGTGGAAGTCTGACATCCCTGTCATGTCTGTGACATGGAAGAGAGCTGATGAACCCAGGAGAAACCCATCCAGTGCGTGTGATGGGCTTTGTGCCTGATTAGGAAGATCTTCACTGTTCCTCAGAGATACTGTTGGTCTAACAGTATGTCTGATCTATTGAGCTGGCAAAATATTAAAGAGCTCTTTCACAGCTTTGGCACTAATGAGCCAGGTTGAGCGTGAGAGGATGAGTGTTTGTGTGACGTTGTGTGTGTTTTTGTACCAGAGAGCAAGAATTTGGGCTTGAGTTGTGTTTTCTTGGGAGAGCCAGCAAATGACTTTGGAGCTCACCTGAGGTGCTCCCTGTCTCCTCAAAGTCGATGTTACCCAGATGGAGCACTCCAGCTACCACCCTGAACAGATCCAGCTTCTCCATGTCGTCCAGTCCGATCTTCTTCATGGCCCCACACATGCGGTTGAAGTCTCCCAGGTCATCCAGCAGAGGGTCTCTCAGGGCCCCCACCTTCACATGCTGGGGGCCACAGCAGAATCAAGCTGAACACTTACTGGAATCTCCATGATCATTAAAAAAACCGTATGGCTCAACTACTTCCTTCAACATTTGTCAGGGAGCACTACGTCTTATCAAATGTTGCATAAATATACACCTTTATGATAAGAACACAAACGATTCATTTCAGATTGCCACACCACACAAAGCCATAAAAACCAAGACTTCTGCACTACAGTAGCCTCGTGTGATAGAAAAGTAGCAACATATTAAACCACTCCCTCTCTCCTACAACCAGAAATGATGAGAATTGACCAGAAATGGCAATTGGATATATAATGTCCATAAGTAAGGACAGAGGTTACTGTACTTCAGTAAATTGTGACAGTTATCTTGATTTCATATTTATGGTTATAGTGAGGGTTGTTATATCGCAAAAGCAAAAAGCAGATAATGTCACCGGATGACACTGCACAACAGACTGGAATGTCTCAAAAGATTTAAGCCGACTATCTACAGTACTGTCTAGCAGAGCTGAGAATATTCAACAGTACTGGAGCTTCTCTTTATTTTTATTGCCAACAAGGACTGTCTGAGTTTAGCTCAGAGCTAGATCATTGAACTGTAGCTTAAAGGCAGGGTATGTTGTGTTTCTGAGAATGTTCAATGATAAAAAGGGGGGATTTCAGGTATACTTTCAATCCCAAGCCTAAATTGCTAGTTTAGCAAACCTTACCTCTCCTACTTGTTATTAGATTTTTTACTGTGATTATTCTTAGTATGCTGTGCCACACAGTGACATTCTAGGGTGGATAAGTCAGAAAATTCAACATATTTTGAAATGAGCCTTTATCCCTCCCTAGTCTCCACCTCAGCCAAACATCAATGCAGAAACAGAGAGAGAAAGACACTGCATGCAGAGGTTCTGTTAGCACTAAGGCTTCAAAGTGTGCAAAACCCAGTCTGCATCCTTATGAAGTTCACAGTACATAGGTTTTATCACAAAGAGCAGCATCTCCTGTTAGGAAATAATAGCATCTTATCACCTTATCATCCTGTGTTACACACATGAGGCAGGGCAGAAAGAATTAGGATTAGTGACATCAGACAGCCTTCAAACTCCCTTCGCACTGCTGTTAAAGACTGGCTGTGTGGTAACTATATGAAGGAGTCTTGCCTCCGTCCTCATTTTGGAGGTCCTTAATGACGACCACTGCAGCAGGTGAAAACACCTGAGTTTCTCTTTACTTTAAGATGCACAAAACTTTCATCAGCAAACAAGAGGGCATTTTTTAAAAGCAGAACAGAAAATACTTAGTCTGTGATGCCTTAAGGGCAGGAACAGCATGCCTATTCTTCACAGCTTTAAAAACAAAATAATTACGCATCCTGAAGGGACAAGGCACACAGTGATAAAAATACCAAACTTTCACAATTTATCGAGACACAGACCCAAGCCAATCTTTTCTGGCATAACACATTACTATTGGTGCATCATTTTATTTAAAAAATCAATTACTATGTTATAATGGAAACTCACCCAAGGAAATTTCCCTCAACTTCAAAAGTCGTGACACAAGTTCTAAATGTGACTTTTAATCATCATAACGGCTTACGTTAACTAGCGACTATCTATAGCTAACCTGAAATCCTAATCAATAAATGCATTTTGTGAGCCAGAAATAATGTAACTGCAAGCTACCGGAAAATGTCGACCTGTATAATGCAACATAGGGAGGTAATGTGTGCATATAAGGTAATGTGTGCATATAAGGTAATGTGTGCATATAAGGTAATGTGTGGACATATGCAAGCAGAAACGTCAGTTAGGCTACTGTCAACGTTTTTCCTTTTTGGGCAGGATTTGTTTATGATGAATTAAAGGCTAAATATAGTTTAAAAATGAGTTTGAATCTTAATGATCATTTACCAATAGTATAAATATATTGATCTATATTTTTCATTTGTTATTTTTCATTGGTTTTGGCAGCCCACCTGCATTACCCTAACGGACCACTAGTGGACCATGGCCCACAAGTTGGGAATCGCAGCAGCAGATGGATGGATAAGGACAGGTGAAGGGAGAGAGAGACAGCAGGAGGCAGAGAGAGAGACAGTTTGAGGCAGAGAGACAGTTTGAGGGAGAGAGACAGTTCGAGGGAGTAGGATAGAAAGACAGTTCGAGCGAGAGCTAGCCATTTAGAGAGAGAGACAGTTGGATAAGGGCACAGTACCTCAGGACTCTTACGGTTCTGCATGATCTGTTTATCCGAGTCCTTACTGGCAAAGTACCTGGTGCATCCTCGATTCAAATACTTCAATGGGGGCAAAAACACATACATTGATTAGTTTTAATCACATAAAGATGAAGTATGTTAAAACCAGGGGCGATTGAGTTGGAGTCCATGGAGGTACGTCAGTATTGTTCTGTCAAAGAAAAGAAGTGTCTCATATATCCCAGTGTTGTTTCATACTTGATTTGGTTTGTGTATCAGTAAATTGCCTCTGTTGAAGTGGGTGTTGCCTTAGAGACCTGCAATAGTGACACTGTTACACAAACAAAAGCACCGCTCAGGGCAAGATGATGTTGAATTCAATGTTGTTTTGAGAAGCGACACGAAACAATCACCTCAGGAAAGGCGTCTGGAGTTGTTGAAACACAAGCACCAATGTCATTAAAATACTTTTTCACCAACTCCACCGGGAAGGGGCACAAAGACAGGAACATTGTCTTGCATATGCAGACTGGCTGAAGTCACCACGTTCAGATGGAGGATTTTTATCTTCAGGTGACATCTAGTGGTCGTCTAGAGAACGGTCTCACGGTCACTGGGATAAATTAGCTTCTGTCAGTGAATAGTTTGTCTCATTGCTAAAGAATGTTGGCAGCTGAGCAGATTCATTATGATGAACAGACAGTTGCAAGCCTTGTCTCACTCTTTTTCTATCTCTATAGTATCTCTCCCTCATTCTGCCACCTTACTGCCCGATCAAGCCGGGTGGACATATCAGTGTAGACGTCTCTGTACTATTTTCAGCTTTTAAAAAGGGGCCATCATTTCATTCACTCAAATAGAGAGAGAGAAAAAGAAGAAGGAATGTGGGAATTGTGCTTGTCCTGTGTGTACATGGATGTGTGTATACAATGTGTGTGTGTCTGTGTGTGTGTGTGTATGTGTGTGTGTGTGTGTGTAGGGGTGGCCATGCAGCACCACTGACCCTGAAACTGTCAGGGGAGTCGAGATGCAGTTTGTGTTTGATGTCCTCGGTGGCCCCAGCACACAGGCGGTAGAAGATGTGGTAATTCCTCTCCTCCTTACTCTGCATGCAGATCCTTGACTTCTCCAGCAGGTAGTGAGACACAAAGCCACCCACCACTGCATTCTGGCACAGACATGAAACAGGACACGGACAACAAACAGCAACCATGAAAGTGAGCTGGACATTTTTGTAACGTTGTGTGTGTTTTCTGCCTGATGACTGCCTTTCTCAGAAAGGCTGGAGAAATGAATACCTTTTCATTGAAGTGGATTTCTACAAACTTCCCAAAGCGACTGCTGTTGTTGTTCCGGACGGTCTTTGCATTTCCAAAAGCTTCAAGCAGAGGGTTGGCTGGAATTTGGAATCACAAAGTTAACATCTTTAAAAATCTAGATGAATTATGCCTCAAAGTAGACCATAATCAGACAAGCATAAGCATGTCAACAAACATTAACCAACAGAAAAACATTAGGATTACAATCCATAGGAGTCCCATCATGGGTTAAACCATACCTTCAACAATTCTCTCATCAATGTCTTGTCCGGTCCCATAAGACGTAGTTAGATATCTACAGAGCAACAAAGAAATGGGGACAACCCACAAGGTGAGGATGCAGTTACTATGGGTTCTAACAACAACATTCTTAATGGTTCCACATGGTCAGTGTGACGTTCTAATGATGCCTTGGTTGTCATGCCTGGGCCCTCTGCTCCACCTACCAGGACACCTTGCTCTGTCTCCCAGGAGAATTGCATTCATCGCTGGCATCTGTGTCTATCTTAACACGGTGTGTGTATGTAACAGTCTTGTTTAGCTGTAGTTTAGTGGCTTTCCTGACTGATAGTTAGCCTAGCGTAACGTTTTGGGATAATCTGCACTGCCCTGTCTACCTGCGCTTCCTACTTGCCTGTTTCTGATTACTCAAGGATGTAAACTATGCCCTTGGATTCTACCCTGTGCTGTTTTACAATGGTGTCACGTTTGGGATCAGACCTGAGAACAAACTTGGTGTTCTCTGTCTTCCCAGCTCCGGATTCTCCAGACACGATGATGGACTGGCTCATTTTCAACACGCGCATGTCTCTGTAGGCCTTGTCAGCTGAGGAGACAACAACAACAACAACATCCCTGATTGTTCTGCCCAAGCCTGAGGGGTGGAATACTGAACCTTTATGATTGTGTCAACGCCGCGCAAACCATTCAGTTCTTCCAGATGACGAATCTTTTTTGAATGAATCTCAAATGAATCTCAAAGTTCACTGACTAACTTGAAATCAAGTCAAAACAAACTAGTCAAAGTTGATTCTAATCAGTATCGAGCTGTTAGTCTGGCAGATCCATCAAGGGTCTTACCGATGGCGTATACATGAGGGGGTAGGGTGCCCAGGGAACGCCCCTGGTACGACTTAATGGTCTCTGGAGCGTAGAGTTTGGGGATGTCAGTGTAGGGATTCACTGCTATCAAGATGTTGGCCACGTATGTCTGGGACAGAAACAGACATTGCTGTTGTTTTATTCTGTTCATGTGTTTATTCAACATGTGTGCTGAGATACAAGCTTGAGGTTAACGTCAAGTTAACAGTAGGTGAACGTACATAGATCTTATCTTTACTGTACCGCACTCTGACATTGTTGAGAAGTGTGGCTTCATTTAGGTACATTAGAGAACCTGCAAAGCGGGAATATACGAAGAGAGATGATATATGGTTATAATATATATAAAATACTAAACATGCTTCATTGAGGATGAAAGGCAATTGTATGTGCGGTGTGTGGTGAGTGTCTGTACGAGAACTTACAGTTGTCTTCCATATGCTTGTTGACATCCTCTTCAGCAGGGAATACTTGGTTCATAGGAGCCAGAAAGCTCTGCAACATCAGAAATGCACAACCTGTTAGGAACAAATCTTCCTTTCAAATGCCCTGTGTGCGTTCCTTCCAAAGGCGCTTCATGGCTCATCAGTTCATACGCTATCACCACAGCCACTTGGCTCATCAGTTCATACGCTATCACCACAGCCACTAAGCTCATCAGTTCATACGCTATCACCACAGCCACTAAGCTCATCAGTTCATACCCTATCACCACAGCCACTTAGCTCATTAATTCATACGCTATCACCACAGCCACTTAGCTCATCAATTCATACGCTATCACCACAGCCACTTAGCTCATTAATTCATACGCTATCACCACAGCCACTAAGCTCATCAATTCATACGCTATCACCACAGCCACTAAGCTCATCAGTTCATATGCTATCACCACAGCCACTAAGCTCATCAGTTCATACGCTATCACCACAGCCACTTACAACTGTATTCCCATTTGATAGAGCCGCTTTAGTTTAACCGCAGTTTGCTCTTTAGAATGCGCAAATCTAGAACAAAGGATGAATTACCAACTGAAAAGGGGCCAACATAAACATCAAAAATTCTGTTGAATTTCCGATCACAGTGATAGAGCTGTCTGACGGTGCTCCCCCGCTCGATAAGTCACAGCTATTCTCCTCTTGCTATTGTAGAGTGGCTGAGTTCATGGAAATAAATTCAAAGGAACAAGCAGCGTGTGTGAGAAACACAGGGACTGACATGGCAGCCTCATAAATAATTTCAAGGCAGAGAAATAGGATCTGAGTTACTGTGGTGTCTGTGTGCCTCTGTGTTTGTTTGGTGCACAATACTAGCGGAATTGAGAAAAAGAGAGATAAATAAATATGGTAGGAAGAGGGGAAAGATGTCGACTGACTGAAATTATGAAGTCATAGTTTAAGGTCGATAAAGCCTTAGATTCACGACTCTCGCAGTGACACACTATTATATGTCTGCATAGCTACCTCTACTAGGACAGAGACAGATACAGATACAACAGTATACAATGCACTGTGGCCTAAATGCCATGGGGTCGTAGTGTTATCAATAGCTTTACAATATAGGCCTATCCCATTAAAAATGGTCACGTTCCCTTTGTTGCCTTTGATCTCTCCAACCCAGTGTGTGTGTGTGTATGTTAGAGAGCTGTGTCGTTCGCTGGGACAACACAAGCGTAAGCACAAACAGAATACGCTCTGTGTGCCTGCCACTTCAACTGAACAACAAGGGCTGGCAGGCAGGCCGGCCGTGAGCAAGCTTTCTAGAGAGGAGACAGGAGAAAGGCAGATGAACCAGGGCCTGACGGGTGTGGGGACAGGGTGCGCTTGGGCTTTAATGAGCTCAACTGAACAGAGAAAGACACTCATTAAGACCCTCACTGGCCTGCGCTTCTCCACTGTTTGCTTGTTGCTTTCAACAAGTCTAATGTCGTCCTGTATGTTTCCTACAAGTCCTAAATATGAACAGTTTTAGGGCCAAAATGAGCTGCAAAGTCCTACTACAGGCCCTTGTGTTGTTGCGAGCACCAGACTGCGCTTGCTGCTCCAGTGAAAGCAAGTCACCAGGGAGCAGTCTAATGGCTGGATGCAACAGGTGGGGTTTTCCCCTCTAACGAGCCGGCCCTGCAGGTAACACAATAAGCACACCTGCTGCTCTCGTTATCTATTAACGACGCCCTGAGCTGCCAGGGACAGGCCATGCCAGCGCTGCTTAATGTTTCTCACAATTTACAAAACACAACGTACCTTGAGTGTAACCTAGCATTTTCCAATTTTGGGCATTTTACAGGTTTGTTTAGTTTATAAAATGGGTTATGCGAAGAGTCAGGAAACCATAATCGTTACACATGAAGTGCCTTTTTACGGTTGCTATAGCAACTATATGAAGAATGGCAATATAGTGGAACTTGTTATTGACATACGAACACAACCTCTAGAGGATAATACAACAACCTCTAGAGAATACTATTCTAGGAAACTGAGCGAGTGAGTGTGCGTTTGGGTGCATGCATCTATTTACCTGTGTGTTGCACCTGTGTGTGTGTGTGTGTGTGTGCGTGCGTGTGTGTGCGCGCTTGTCTGCCCGACCTTGCTCTTGCCCTGGTTCAAAGGTTCGATGGTAAGTGTGTCGGCTCCTATGTCGACGATCATGCCCAGCTGGAACCCGTGGGTGGGGTGGGGAGCCCACACTGGCTTCCCGTCCTCCATGGCTCACCTGTCTCCACGGCGACCCAGCAGGCTCTGGAAGGTTCCACAGAGGAGAGAGAGTGGTGGTCAGGTTGCTTTTTATTTAAGTAAACAACTTCACTAACATTTATGACAACAATAATACTAAATACTTAGTTTTCCATGTTCCAGTGTCATATTTAGCTATGTAGATCAGCTTTTTCTTCTAACCACCACGGTTGCATACATACAATTCCAATCTCGCATCACTCCCAGCCTACAGGACTACAACCAATCTAAAGCATTCAGTAATGCCCATTGGACCAAAGACTAAATCAGTATGTTCTGCCTTAATTGATCTTGTTATTCCCATCATGACTGGCTGATCCTGTGAAGAGGCATAGGCCATAGGGAACACACCAAACAAACAGAGGCAAGCTAACAGTAGCTACTGGCCTATAGCCCAACAGTCCTATTCACTTTTAAATCAAGCCCCAACTGCAGTCAAGAGCAATTCCCATTTAATCCTCACACTTGAAAGTAAAAAAACGTTTATCAAAGTTACTCAAATACTATGTAAGCCATATCATGAGTAATTACAGTCTGGTTAAAGCAGTACAATAGTTGTGGAGTGAGTTCTAGTAAGACTTATATCGACATGTGTGGATAATGTTTTATAATGTAGGGTATACCAGCTGTTTGAAAAACAAACGGTTCCCAAAAATGACGGAGAGCAGGAGAAGGATATAAGTTGCCTGCTGTCACATGAACTCCAGCTGTCAAGGACACATTCGACCATAAACAGGAAGTAGATATAAGACATATGGCCCCAAGCAAATATGACATTCTTTTGAAGCCAGTAATTTGTTTGTTTCTGCAGTAGTGGAGGAAGGAATATAACCAAAATAATGTGTCTACAAGAGCAGTACTAACTGCTTCTCCTTCCCCAAAGGCAGGCTATGGAAGTGCATCAATCCTTCATGCTAAACATCAACAGGGACAGCCGACTGATTGGACTATAATGTGTGCCAGTGTTTGAGGAGGATCCATAAAGGACATACCCTTTGCTTGGCTGCACTATCCAATTAGCAGACTATCCTATCAGGGATTGAGGTCGTAGACCAATGACCAGGATTGGACACTGTCAATGCTCAGAGGCTGACTCAGTGTTCGCTAGCTTGGTTACTCAGCAACTATCTACTTTCCATAGGTCTACCATGTCCCGAAAGGATTTTGATCCAGCATAGAGGGTGTTTTGAACCTGTTTCCTGTAAGGCTGCAGTTAGGTGATTTTCCACGGATCTACACCTCATGTGAAGTCACAGTTAGCGTAGTTGCAAGATCATTTTCTTCTCTCAGAGACATAGCCCGCCCCACTGTGCGACTGAGAAATCCAATCCATTCGGCATTTTCAAAGTGTTCTTTTCTAATCTGCTTTGAACTGTCCATTGGCCTAGTAACTAGGCTGTAAGTAACATGGTATATCCATACTGTATATGAAGTACAAGGTACTAGGTCCTAGTTCGTTGTAGGTCATATGCAGAATGGATATGCCATGCTTATCAATCCTTCTTTATGGCATACTAACCCTGAAGCATCTGGGCAAAGTTCAGATACCACCTCTATGGGGCCTGACTGTTTCATGAGAAATGTATCCAAACACTTATCTCTTTATGGATGGAACAATGACAATGTCCATTGTCAACAAATACTGGTAGATAATGTACACAGGACTAAGGAGTATCTGAGTAAAATGTGACCTCAACCAAATGCAAGGCATCAAACCATTCTCTCTATCTTCATGCTCTGGTAACATAGATCATAGCCTTATTATGCAAAGTCATGTGATAATGACATTTAGATGTTAATTGAATTCTAGTATATTACAGTTTAATTAAATGTGCCTCAACGCTCGAAATTAACATTGCTGTTGTCCCGGAGATGATGAAGAAGATGTCTTGGACAGTTGAACATAGACTTTGGGATGAGTGCGTTCAGTAGAGTCCTCATCAAGTACTCATCAATTATGCAAACCTTTTTTATTCAAGAATATATTTTCAAGCTGTCAAAACTCCCCCCCCCCAAAAAAAAAATCTACCTTTTTCAAACTTTAGGAAACACTTTTTAAACCTTTGCATTTTTTAACCCAGCAAAAACACAAGAATTTGCATTCGGGGACAGGTCAAGTTCAGTTTGGGTAAGTTGATTTCGTACTTCAGGGCGATGCCGGGACAATGAGGAAAAAAGTTGTAAGCCCTGCTTACAGTTAGTATTTTTCTCTACAGTATTGGAACTGTACATCTGAGTCTTTAAAGGCCTTGATATCTAAAAATAAGTGACATCTGAAGTCACACTGTAAAGACCATTCACCATAAAGACTACATGATCAGACAACAGAAGGCTTTGTTCAAAACTAATTTACAGCTGTGATGAAAACCAGGTTATATTACCTTTTATGGCCCTTCTGTAAACAGTCAGTGACTCTAATGAGTTTGCTTTATGAGAACCAGCTTGTGCACTGTTATCTGTTGATAACATCAATAAATGTATGAAGGCTGTGCTATAAAAATAAGGCAAAGAACTACACCACAACCTTGTTGGTTTGCTTTAGGAAACCATGCAAGACAACCTCTGGATTCATACTGTACTCCTCTTGACTGTTTGAAGCAACAAGCTATCGTTGATTCGACATGACTGTAGTTGAGCCTGCCTCTGTCTGTCTTCCTGAGAGAGCATCTGAGAAAGCCCACCTGCGAAGCGCTTTTCCAAAGCTTCAGATGACAGACGAGTCCAAATCCGTCATCACAGGTTGATGCTAAGAACAGAATTCTCATCGTTCCACAGTCACTACTCTCACCCTTTCCATCACAGGCCTCAACCAGCCTTTATTGAAATACAGAATGATAGCTTGGCCACATTCATCAGGTAAAATGTACTTATTGTACTGCCTTAAGGGCACTTTAGTACAGTCCTCCATACTTTCCTGTTAAGTAAGGCACTACAAGGATCGCCATGTGTTAAAGCTATAGCGTACATTCCATTTATGTCACATCTAAGAGCCAGAAAGGAAGTCATATCTATGTGGTAGGATATAGATGTGTTGATGGTTTATCCCTCCCCAGTCTGTGATCTTCAGCTGCTTGTTCCAAGATCAAGACAGATGGTCAGTTGAGGTCTCTTCTGAAGTTTGTCAGAGAGCTTATCACTGCACTTTTCCACTGTTCACTTAGGCTACCATGCTGAGTTACGTCAACTAATCACAAATACAAAACTACTGTACAAAGTAGCCTAACATTCTGTGAATTACTTAAAGGTGTATGCATGTTAAGAGCAACTTGAAAACCAACAGCAAGACGAATCAAATGTAGAACGATCCCCACAGACGATAGCCTTAGCCGTAACATTCTGATCATAAGACCTGGTTGTGGCTAATGCATGGCCTTTCATTTAATCAGAGATGATATGGTCACAACAAACCAAGAACTTCTTGTTCCCACGTGGTACAGCTAGGTCTGACTCTGCATTTAATCCTCTTAGACTTTTTTTTTTTTCCTAATCCAGGCCGGCCGTGAGATATTTGCCAGGCCAGCTGCAGTCACACGTATCAAACAAATGATGATGTCGGAGATGTTGCAAGTTATTGGATCATGGATGAGCCAGTCAGGTGTGCTGTGCTGCAACAGGATACAACAGCACAATCATTCAGAAGACCTGGTTCAAAGTTTACAAACTGTTTCCTGGATCACACACACACACACTCACTCCCTCTCGCTCACACACACACGCCACATCCACAACGCTCCGAGCCGCCTCCCTCTCACTTCCTGCTCCCAGAAAGACCAGAGGATATGGAAACTACATGGGGATGTCTCCTGTAAGCCAGCAGGATATAAGAAGCACTACTTAACATTCACCCTAGACAATGGTTTTATTAAGTAAGCAGAAAACACACAAACAAAGTTCCATAAAGCTTCTTGGGTCTAGTTAGGGTCTTCTCAGGCTCCATGACCTACTGTCTGGTCTCTGATATGAGGAAGAGAATTCAAAATGATCAAATACGCTAAGGTGTACATTATAAGTGTAGTGCATTTAAACCTCCTTGCCCCAGGCTGTGTATACATGGGTTGCTATAATCAGTTTATTTATAATGTGGCAATAATCTGTTGAAGATTGATTTTGTTTCAATAATGTCAATGGTCGAATATGATAAAATCCTTAGCCTACTAAATGACTTGCTGTCCAACTGTCTGTCACAAGTTTAGTTTCTTATAGATTATTCTTCCTGTTCTAATTATGTGCTTTAATTGTAGCTATTGTGTAATGACTATCGGGAAAGCAAGGGGGTGACAGTTTAAGCCTTAGAAATAGTCAACAGTGGGATAGTTACATGGGCTGCTATCCAATGACAGCAATTTGCACAATAAGACAAGATCGTATGCTCTAACCACCAATGTTAAAACAGTAAACATAAAAAACTACCATTAAAAAACTGGTCAACTGCTCGCTTCATGTGTCTCGCCAGTACAGTGTGGATACTGTAGCATTAAGTTTAGCAAGATAGCAAGTGGGACATTCATCGGTAAGTGTACGATAAATAAGGAGAAACTTACAGTGGTCTTCAAATGGTCAAGCTGCTATACCAACAGAAAGTTTGTGAAGCTACCGCATATAGATCCTCCTTGGTGATGGGATATTCCAGCTGGGTTCTGCACGCTGTCCTGTCCAGCTCTCCTTGGTCTGCCCAGTCCGCAAGCCTCCGAGGATGACTGAAGTCCAAAGCTGGGAAGCCGAGGTGACGTCACGTGGTTTGTACCACTAACTCTCAAATTAATTGTTACTTATCTTTAATGACATAGACTAGGTCATTTAAAGTATGTTATCTTTAGTTTTTAAAGTACTTGAAAAAAAAGATACGCTGCAATTAAAGAAGTGATATCTAATTCGTTTGTGTTCAAACGTAATATTTTCACACTCAAATGCAAAATGAATGTTTGCGTTTGAGTATTGCATGCATGAGACGTTATGTTCATGAGAAGCCTACATGGCTGAGGATGATGGAGTAGCGCTACCGGTTTCTACAAAGGTTAGTAACAAATGCAAATTTGAAACCTATAAATAATTAAAAAGCTGGTAATATAAAACTTTTGGGATTATTCCCGGAGATATTTGATCCCTCTTTGAAAGTCTATACTAGGTTTGTAAATCTAATTAGGAAATCTGATACAGTGGTCTTTCCAACAAAAGGCCTAGACATGTAAACATGGAATTTGATGTTGACATGCTGTTTACTTCTTACAGTGAACTCAGACCACAATGTCTAATGTCAATGTTATCATGCAGCCATCCTACTGTACTGCATGCACCAGCTGTCATGCAATATGTAAGCCTTGAAGCACTTACTTGAACTACATCCTACTGTGTAATCTTTCAGTCCACTTCTCAAATGAACAGTTAATCTACAGATTTACTGAAGATACTTGATTCCCTCCCCCCCATCAAAATAACAGAAATCAGGTTTTAGGAAAATGTTAAGATCACATCCATTCATTGCTATGCCCTTCCAACTAGACTAGGTGACATAATTTAGAGGCTTTATCTGTTGCAGTGTGGGACTGGGATGAGGATAATTCCAGGGAATACAGTGCAGATTAATCAGATTAAAGCATCACTGCATTTGAGGCGGAACCCCAGGTAGCAGTGTGAGGTCCCTTTCCAGGCATATCTGTGAATTCTAGGAAAACTGGATTATCATCCTTTCTGGTTTATCCAACAAGAGACAGGTCTGGACTGATATTACTTGAGCCCATTGTTACCTCTTTATTATAGCGATGCAAAAATGTCAAAGAAGGCAGCAAAGAAAATCTTAAAGAAACTACAGATTATCTATGGGAGCAGGTCATAACTGGGTTCCAAATTTAAGATGGGGGAGTTTGCTTGTCCATATGTTAGTTCAGGCTGCTGCCCCAACAGGTGGCCAATCTAGCAAAGTGCTTCTCACGAATAATTAAGAGGGCCAAGAGATCCAAAGAGTTAAAGCATCACTGACTGAATAGAGAATTTAACAGAAGCAGTCAAAGCACCTGGAACACCTCAGTTCTGAACTGGAATGGGTGCTTACGATTTACAACAAAACCACACCCATTCCATTTTTTGTTCATTTCATTTGATTCATTCTAAATATAACGACTTAGGATCATGGGTCAACTGCCGATTATAAAAACCTTAACAGTGAACATGTTTAACAAGTGCTACAAATAAAGGAAAAGGCGTACAAAATAAAGTAAGAGTGTACAATGGTAAAATTAAAGTAAGAGAAAAGTATGATGAAAGATAAATTTGAGTTAACTGCCCATTCATTTCAAGTCAACAAAGAGCTGTTCATTTGAAAGAAGGTCCCTCTTGTGGTGGTTAGCTGTTACTCCACTCTCCCTCCTGCTGCCGGTGGATTTGGACGATGAGTTCCTTGATTTCTGCTCGCTTTCTCTTCACTTGCTTCAGTGGAAACCATTTACTCAAGTCCATAGGCTGCTTAAAACTTTGGGGAGTATTCTGTATGATCAATAAACAATAGAAAAAAAACTTCACATACAAATACCCAACATTGTGTCTCCTGCATCCCTCCATAACATAACCTAGTGTGTGTGCACCACCCTCTCTCACCTGGAAGAAGCTCTCCACACACTGGAGCAGGTAGACTCCACAGTCACTGAAGTTGTCCTGCTGAGGAACTTGGGGGTTGAACCCGCTCATGGTGTCTCTGCTGAAGCTTCGCTCAGTTCCCTTTCTCAGCACCCATTCCTCCTCTAAGTACCTACACACACATCCAATACACCCGTTTCCACCTCAGTGCACTGGAGTGGATGCGCTGATGAAAAGCTTTCCTAGACAGGAACTGCTTGGTTCTTACTCTTGCAGGATCTTCACAACATCAGATCTGCCATTGCCACTGAGGGAATCCATTATTAGAATGCAGGGTCTGAAGGAGAAAATGAAATGCAATGTATGCTGCCATCTAGTGTCACTGAAGAGAACAACACAGGACAGGATTATGACAGACATGGTGAAGGAGTGTGGGAGACGATGTGTGCAGCTTCTTGAGATCCCAGACAGCACTCACTGTTTATGCATTGTAGCTTTGGGGGTGACATCCAAAAAGTCATGATTTTGTCCTAAAACACAATCACATCAGGTTTGGGGTTCAAATAAGATCTAAGAGTCTAACAACAGGAATGAAAACACTTGAAAAAGGATGACCCTGCACAATCGTGTCACTCAATGCTCACCTGTCCGACCATTCTTCTGTCCAGTGGTCCGTGTGTAGGAATTGACACCAAGCTCTTTCACCTCTGACCTCATCTCCTTCTCCTGCAGGTCTGAACACACCCTCAGACTAAACCCTATTGTCCAGTCACCCTCAGGGCAAGAGCCAGCAGCGCAGCCAAGATCTGGGTAGCTTGTAGCAATGCTATTCATCGGGCGAAAAAACAGAGACATTGGGTTGGGGCCTGGAGAAGTGAAACATGACAGGAAGCCCTGCTCCAGACAGATGTGCTCCCCCATATCTTCCTCCTGCTGGAAGGTAGAGAGAGGCTCAGGTCTGGGCCATGGAAGGGAGGCTGGAGAGAGAGGTGAGGGGCTGGGAGGCCCAGGGTCAGATTGGGCACCTGCCAAGCCTGGGAAGCAGATGACCGCCAGGAACCAGTGGGCACTGAAACAAGGAAGGGAGAGACGGTTACCAGGAATATGAACCAACAACTTCTGGATCTTTATCATTGTCAAATGCTATCCTAAAATCTCTCAAAATCTGGAGTTGCAATGAAAATCTGGTGAAGACAGCGAGTGAACCAGACAAGAGGATTTAGTGTGTGCCAGACTCACAATTCATTAATGGGGACAAAAATAAAATCCTTCTGGAAGAGGTCCACATTTCTGGTCCAGGTTCTCACTCGACGGTGTCTCAACTTCCTTTGGCTGAAACATAGTTGGAAACCGTCAAATTGCACTAGAGTATATGGACAGCCCGGCTATAATAGTATGAGTGTGAGAGAGCGATGACATGTAAAAGGCTGGGAATTAATTTTGTCCTACACGGCCACTCATAATTTATAGTACAGCATGCTGCTACATAACTAAAAGGCACAGTCAGAACATAATGGTAAACAGGCTGGCTCACAGTAGGTTCTCCGGTGCCTGGGCTTGGCTCTGCTCTGGCTGAGTCAGTCTCTTGTAAAAGAAGGAACTGAACACATGACTCCTCTTCCCACTTTCCTCGTTCAACATTAGGTACCTTCACATTGCACACATCAGACAGTTTATTTATCCCAGTTTAGCTAACTCACAGCAGACGAAAGACTATTACCCAGGATTTGGGCCATCACTCACTTTAGGTAAAAGTCAATGATGACATCGTTTAGGAACAGTCCTTGGTTGAGACAGTGGAGGTCTTCGTTGGTGACAGATATGCCCCCTCTGGCAGGAGGAGGAGGGTAGAGGATCAACCTGATCAAGACCACAGTAAAGGTCGAGTAGAGAAGGACATGCATCTGCTTTTCACCTGGCCACATGAAATACATTCAGTCTCCATGTCATTCAACATCTACCCATGTCGACCTCACCTCTGGACAGGGTCAGAAAAGACTGGAAGGACCTCCACTAGGTCATTGTGTTCATCGGTTGGGGAGGATGCTTGCATTCTGGGGCGCAGACAGCGTTCAGGTGCCTTCTTCTTTGGTGGCTGGAAAAGCCCTTCGAAATCCCTCTGAACTACTGAAACAGGCTGATTTTGGGTCGTAAAGGTGTCCCAAAACATCTGCTGACATTTCTTTGGATGAGGTTCTAGAGGGATCAGTGCAGGGGTGGAAATGTTTGGCAGGGAGATATGGCAGTCTGGCAGCGGAGACTGGAAACTGCCGCTCTGGTCCTTAGAGGGAGATTTCTGGCCATGCGTCAGTATCTTGTTGGCTTCCTCAAACGTAATCTTGCATATAAAGTCATCCATTTGTTTTGCTCTCCCAATCTCTGTCAAGATCTCCTTTAGCAGGACCTGGTCCTGTTGTGGTAGCGAATCCTTGAACACCAGGATGATGTAGTTCTCTCCAAGACCTGTGATGGACATTTTCAGCCATAGACAGTGGAACTTGGTGAATCGAAAACAGGATGCTGAGGTTTGAAAATGATATATCAGGACATGCAGCAAATCTAAATCCAGCATGAACCTAAGATCACCTAAGAGCAACGTGAACCTAGGATCACGTAGGTTCAAAATCAGGTTGCGCCCACTTTCAAATAACTAGACTTTCACAAGCTAGGATCTGAACTCATGAACAACCAAGGTGAGCTTCAGGTCTCTCACTTGAGCGGTTGCTGTGGAACCCGGTGGCTCCATTGGAGCGGGACATCTTGAGTAGATAGCACAGCCGGACACACTCAGCAGGAGTGGCCTTCAGGAGGAGGGAGGGGAGCTTCCTGGAGAAACACATCTCACAGCTGACAACTGCAGATGCCTGCACACACACTGATCAGAGGAGACACAGTACAGTGGAAAGGAACGGATTAGAGATTGATTTCTACTAACCAGAAAATTCCAAAAGAGTTTCATACCTTGATCGTCTATCCTGATGTTTTCTGTTGTAAACTATTGCAGGAAGTAAAGTTTAGGTTAACCAATAGGTAGTGCATAAGGCAATATGCATATTGGAATGCACTCAAGTAACTTATTTTCTTACAGTGACTGGCTTATCAATGGTAAGCTGCATTGTCCCCACTCGCACAGACCTACACCACACAGTGACTTCAGACAGAGCCCAAGACATCTTCTCAGGACTGGATGAGATATCATCTCGTTTGCTTTTTCTCCATTTGGCAGGTTGTCTTTTTTTAGGCACCAATTTCCCCAGCTGTCCAGAGAAAATATATTAGATCACTGAAAGAATAATAATAAGAATCTTGCTAGTTTTTCCAACACAATTCTGAAAAGCAGTTAAATCTATTGATATTCAACAAATTCATTGAGTGAATATTGGCTTGCATCAGTTCCCCAGCATCAAATAATGAGGCGCACTATACCTCATAATTAACAATGACATAGAATACATTAGCCTAATTGTAGAGTACCGGGTCTTTCATAAGCATCTTCCTGGGCAGTCTGATTTTTGAGGGTTTACTGTTAAAGCAAATACTGGTGGTATCATTATGGTCAACAATTTCAATGCTGCCACTAGATGTGGATGGAGAGGGCTGGGTCTCTGGGGATGAAAGGTCCATCCGGCTAGACAACAGTGTTTCAGTCTCTTCATCACTGGATAGCACCACTGGATCATTTAAACAGAAGAAACAACATGTCATTAATGTTCCCTTTATAGAAATACAAAGGGTGGTCCACATTTAAGGACTTACAAAAAACACGACTGCATACCTAAAATACCCATTCCAGAGAAGCTTCTTGGTTCAAATGACTAATATACCAGTAGAATCACTTTGTATACACGTGTCACAATGTTAACAGTGTCATCAGTATAATAAAATAAAACTAGGGAACAACAGCTGGAAGCAACATCCTAACTGTGAGTAAAGACTTGACTAGGAATAGCATCAAACCATTCTGACCAGGACAATGTGGCTGAATACATGGTGAAAGATTCTGGATAGACCCCTGGCAAAAAACAATATCGCTTCAACTGAAATACTTACTCTTGTTGTGGAATGATTTGCAATGGACTTGGGCTTCTGACTGAAAGCTGGTAGACACACCACAAATAAATTGAATGACAAATACAGACTACAACATTATGTGAGGCAAAACGTGATGTGAGGTAAAATTTACAATTAGTTACCTGGCATTTCTGTTAAATCGTAACATTTTGAATTATATTCAATGACCTTTCCAATAACGTGTTGACAAAGGAGTGCTTGATTGAAAGTCACCCACTTCAAAATACAAGCACTTATTTAACAATCTCATCTATTATTTGGCTCAATATTTCTCTAATATACAAACCGAAATGGCTAATTTACAATAACAAACAATAACAGCTAGTTCTTTGTTCCAAAGCTAGCTAAGTACCGTAAATCAAAACGGTGTTTAGCTAGCCGCACGCCATGGCATTCAAGCAGACATAGTTGAAAGCCTGCAACACCCAGCGTTGGCATCTACTTCCTAAAATTGACTTTAACGTTTAGAACTGACATTTCTAAAACTACATATGTCTTCAAACCATTGTATTCAAATTGGATGCGTCTAATTAGATGTGGAAGTAAACACGTTAAAACGCCCACCTGAGAACCGCAGTCATCCTTAATGTCAAACTATAGGCTACCTAGTCTAACACTCCGAACACTTTGTTACCAAGACAATTAGTTATTCTTCCTCATTGCAAGAAGCGGTTTTCACGTAACACAAGACCACGAGAAGAATGTACTCTGGTACCCTAGTACAAGTACCCTAAACTGATATTGTATGGGAACTGGGAAGCCACTGAAAAAAATTGGGCAGAAACCAAAATTGACCTTTAATCTTGGCACAGAACATCGGCAAACCACAGTAGGTGCCACACATTAAAATACGTTATGAGAAAAAAAGTTTAAAAAAAAGAAGTTTTATTTCATCAAGTGCAAGACTTGCAATGTTGGGGACTCCAATTCAGTTGACTTATAGCCCATTTGTATTTATTTATTTTAAATAGACTGTAAACATGTTATAGTTTAAGGCATTTCAAATGTGGTCTAACTTTCTTTTTTCTCTTTGATGTTCAGTTTGTGCTGTAGTTATCATCTTGGAGGGTGTCAGTGACCCCGGTGCTTTCCCATGCAATTATCTCCGAGGCCCCAGCTGCTTTTGGGCTTTATCTGTGAAACTGTTTATGGGTGGCCTATCTCACACATTCTGGGGTTCCCGAGGAGGAAAATTAGATTCCCCAGAGAGACCACCGTTGTGCGAGCCCCTCTTAACTCATGTGGCTAATTTGGGAAACTCCTTAAACTGAGACTGCTTTCTGATTTTGGTGACCGGAAAAATCCACTGTAGGTAGGTTTAAAACCTATTTTTGTCATTATTTGATACACAAATTGTGGCATGCATGGCCATTTCAACACAGCTATGACAGTTAGGGACGTGCACTATCTTGTGCTTTCTGCTTCGTGTTTAGTATGGCATAACTTAGAAGTACTGAACAAACCAAAACTACAAATCGGGCAATTTTAAATATCTGTAATAGCATTGTTTCAGTTGTAAAAAAAAAACAACCTTCAGAGGTACTGCCTTTCTCTACCATTGTTTTGATGAATTTAAAAAGCCTGACAGTCAAGTGCTTGATTTGATAATAGTACTCATTGTATGAATTCCTGAGTTCATGCATCTTTTATGTTCAAGAATGTTCTGTTTAGGTTGCTATGGGGTTTTATGTTAAGAACACACTATTTTCCTTCCAAACCCAATAAAATGGGAGAAAATCTGCAGTCTTTGCAAAGTCTACCATGGTAGCAACAAGTCCTCCCAGGAATTTGCCAATCAATCTTAACGATACGCAGTAGTAATCAATGGAAGCATGTTAACATTCACGGACATTAAAGTGAACCAGCTCTTGTTGTGAATCTGTCAGGCGGGTTATCCATCACACTGAGGTCACAAGGGTGTAGATAAGACTGCCTTGTTTCATTCCTTTGTGCAACAAATGTTCTTTTACCACAGCGGGGTGGTCACGGAATGCATGAGGTATGTGTAAGGAAAGGAGTCTGTTTTCTTTTTAACCTGTGGACAGACTGGTATTGCAATAGTAAGACTATAAGTAAAGCTTAAAACACACATTTTGAAAATATATTAGTTCAGCTGTGCAATTATTCATGATTTCTTCTATGGTTCCATTTTATGTCTCTTGTCTCTCTGTCTCCCAGTCTATCAACCACTCCATGTAGCAGGATGAGAGGAGATGAGTCAATGCCCTGGGTCCTCCTCACTGTGCTTGGTTTGGCACTCCTGCAGTCAGTTCACAGCCAGCACATGGCAGACGAACCCTGCAATGTTCAAATCCTTGTCCCAGGACTCAAAGGCACACAGTTCATACGAAACACACAAATACAACACACACACAGTTTAGATTGAAGGTGAATCCATGTTTTGTTTTGTTGATTTTATTTCTGTTTTTCTCTTCTGACCTGACAGGTGAGCCTGGAGAGAAAGGAGAGAAAGGGGCACCTGGACGTCCAGGAAGACTAGGGCCCCCAGGAGAGATTGGTATGTATGTGTGTGCAAAGCTAAATGGTTCTATAGCCTGGTTGCACCACTGAGCAGTTTCATTGCAGCATTAGAAAGTGGAGCTGTGTTTACATGAGGTCAGGGGGCCATGTGAGAAACCATACCCAGAATCCACTGCTAGATGACAAGTGTTTACTGTTGCTCGTAATGAGCAGTGGGGCCTGTCTTCAGTGCTGAGATTACATGTTCTTCTTTGAAAAAACATCTCAGATTCAGTTCTACTTTACATCCACAATTTCTCTGGTACTGTATCAGTGCAATTTCCCTCTATGAATAAATAAAACGGCAACTCTTCTCTCTCAGTCACAAAACATGAGAACAGTAACGGATAAAAAGATCTAACCCTAACAATGAAAATGCTCATATCATTATTTAACTAAGTATGTTATACTGTGTAACACTGACTAGTAAGCTAAAAACTTATTTTGTTTTTCCTGTAGGACAGCCTGGTCTGAAAGGACAGAAGGGCACCATGGGACGCTATGGTAAAATGGGCCCCAGTGGATTCAAAGGTAGCTCATTCTATACATGTTTCACACAACTTTAGTTACAGATGTAGAATGCATGAGAATTTGATTTAAATCCTCTGTTCTTACTCTCAGGGGTCAAGGGAGACACGGGAGATCCTGGACCAAAAGGTCCTGATGGTGATCCAGGTAGAACAATATTAAAGTCCCTTTCTACTCCTCCGTAGATCTGCTAGACTGATTGATTTCATTACAATGGAACTTAATATTGTGCTCATGAAATGTAAATATTGATTTAATTTCTTATTGTTTACATGAGGTTTACAATGTGAGTTCTCCCCCCTGAGAAAGATGATTGGTGAGATGGACATCCTTGTAGCTCAGTTATCCAATGAGCTCAAGTTCATAAAAAATGGTACGTCTATACATTGTAGTATCGACCGGAATACTGTGGTTTTTACTATCTCAAATTGCATCGACAACATCTTCCAATAAATGTTCACATCAACGCCTATTTGCTATGCCTTCTGTCAAGCAGTGATGTACATGATGGGGAACAGATGTCATGTGATTATAGAAATACAAGTGCTCATTTTTCAGCACTGCCCTCCCCTGCAGCTGTCGCTGGCATCAAAGAGACGGACAGCAAGGTGTATCTGCTGGTCAAAGAGGAGAAGCGTTACACAGATGCAGAGGCCTATTGTCAGGGCAGAGGTGGACACCTAGCCATGCCAAAGGATGAGGGCGCTAACATGGCCATCGCAGGCTACATCACGGAGGCAGGCCTGAGCCGGGTGTACATTGGTATCAACGACATGGAGCGCGAGGGTCACTTTACCTATGTGGATCGGTCACCCATGAGCACGTTCAGGAAATGGCGGGAAGGGGAACCCAATAACGCCTATGAGGATGAGGACTGTGCTGAGATGGTGGCCGCAGGGGAGTGGACAGACGTGTCCTGCAATCCCACCATGTATTTTGTGTGTGAGTTTGACAAGGACACTGTCTGAATGTGGGGGGGGAGTGAAAAGAGAGGGGTATTGATTTGAGTTGCCTACACTAAGCTAGAAAGAGCTTTGACAATACAAGGATGTTATTTTCCTTTTGTCTACATTAAAACCGTTGTAATCCACTAGTGTTATCCTTATTGGACTACATACTGTATCTTCATGCTATGACAACGTGCACAATTTCCTTGGGGATTTGAATGGTTTTTAAGGCAAGATCCATTAATGGAATCCAATTGCATCTTTTACTGTTCTTAGCTGCCATTGTTTTTTGGTTGCCAGTTGTGTTTCCTTTTATTGTAGTTGATTATTCATTTGATCAATGGTGGATGAAGTGAGATAAAGTGTACATGTGACTTTGTACTCCTTTGAGATTTAAGACTGTGGTACTGCATGTGAAAAGCTGGCATTATTTATTTTCAATATAGTACTATTACGTAAATACATTGTATTCTTGTGTATTTTGTGGTTTTCAGTATTGCAGTATAATACAAATGCAGTATGTAACCATACACAAACCATAGCCAAACTGTTTAATGATTTGTTGGAGTCTTAAAGTGACCTTTTCCCTTTAGTCAATGATGCAATGGCCTGTAAAATGAAACCTTGCTTTGCAACTGGTATTACTAGACCAGACAGTGAAATCATTGGTTTGGAAGACTGCACACTCTGTCACCTAAACTTCTTCATTACATCTTGAAGAAGTTGAGAATAAGAGGTTTGACCTGCTGAAAGTCAAATGATTAAAGTTATTGCATTGACTGCTTTAATAGAACAGTTTCTTTAAAAAAAGAAATAATCCAAGATGATGCTTCCTGTAGGGCTAATTGGAATTGAGAGCTCATAGTAATTCAAGTTTCATAGTATAGCCTGCTTTATATCCAAGTTAACTCTACGTCAAATTTGCACTCATTACTATGTTGTTATACAGGAGGAAAAGAAAAGAAAATCACATGCATTGAACGAAGAGGTGGAGTGAAGTAACAAAATTCTAAGAATCTTCAATATTAATGATTTGTGGAATAAAGCACGGCATAAGGCTCTCAAGCAGTAAATAAGTAATACAGTTATCAATTATGCATTCCATTGACAATGACTTGTCTGGCCGAAACCAATTAGCTGCCTTTGCAATTGTGAAATCTCTAGTTACCTTAGTTTTGTAGGAAACAATTTGATTAGCTCAGAAAAAGTGCACTGTGTGACAGTCCGTGATCAAAAAACACTGGCTGCTACGTCACTAAACTAGTATCTAAATAGGCTTATCAATCTGAAGAAAGGTTTGTAGGTCACATAAAAGTAGTATAGCTATTTAGCACTTGCTGTATTACAAAAAATCGTACAATAAAATATTTTATTAGAAAAAAATGTAAGTGTTTGTATGGATTCATATTTATTCCAGGAAAGTAATCCAAAATGTTATCACCATCAGAGCATCCGGTCCAGTAGTCATGACATTCACCTTCTCTATCAATTCAGCAAACCGGGTGCTTTCTCCTCCACTTGGTTTCCATGGCAACACATCAAACAACAATCGTGAGACTGGTCAATCAGCCAGTCGCGGCTAACTAGATTTTTGAATCCATGAACAACAAATTACTCTATAAACGAGAGACGCAAATGACTACAATTTGACTAACGGATTCCTGATTAAATGCTTGGCGCTCATCAGGACACCGGTCCGTTGGTTATCAGATCTTTTGTAACATCACAAACTCACCCAGACTAGCTTGTAATTTGACCAGAGTTCGTGAACGTTGGCATCGTTTTTGTTTCCTGTCATGTTTGGCACATCAGGTAGAGCTGTACATCCTCAGCCTCCAACGAAAACGATTGTCGTGTATAGGAATGGGGATGCTTTCTTTCCAGGACGAAAGTTTGTCGTCAACCAGCGACATGTGTCAACATTTGGCAGTTTTTTAAGCTCTGTCACTCGCGGAGTTGAAGCTCCTTTTGGAGCTGTGAGGAACGTCTACACCCCGAGAAACGGTCACAAAATATTTGACCTGGACAGTTTGCAACATGGGGAGAGATACGTTGCTGCTGGGGGAGAGCGTTTCAAAAAGCTGGAGTAGGTACCTTGTAATTAAGAAGCAATTGCGATGACATAAAAAAAAATCCTTTGCAGAATTGTAAGTCAGTATTGGAAGCATTAACTTTACTGCTTAGTGAGGTTACTTTGTGCTGACGGCAACATACAAGTGAGGCAAAACCATGAGATGTATTGTCAATCATTATGTTTTTTTGTATTCCAGTTATTATCACATAACAACCAAGAAACCTCAGAAAAAGAAGAATGAACAGGTATCAAGGCCAGATTACTATTTTGTTTTCTGCTTTATCATAGGCATAGTTAAATGCACATCTTGTGTTGTGCTGAAAATGAATAGCACCATATTCACCCTGTCCTTCCACGCACAGATCCGGCCTGTAGTTCACAGCAGGATAGTTGTTCCCGCGCGTTGGAGAAAAATTATTAATGAGTCATGCACAATCAAGTGAGTGTTCCTTTAAATAACACCTTACTGTACTTGTATTGTAATTGTAAGGTTAGATGACTGTACTTCATTGAATAGTGGGATATTGATAATTATGTTTCCAATTTGGTACAGCTTTTAGTGTCAAATGTTACTAAATGTTAAACTAGTCTTCAAAATAAAAGGATGTTTTCAGCCCTAATATTAGAAATGTCCAAGACTGAATAATAGGAAGACATCATTATCCTATAATAAGTGCCCTTTTGTTGTTATTGTTTCTTTAGTGTTTTTACCAATGGAGATGTCATGGTTCCTCCAGCTCGGATACTCATCCCAAAATATACTCTCAAAAACTGGGAGAGTGTTCTGGCCATGGTGACTGAGAAAGTCCATCTTCGCACAGGGGCCGTGCACAGGTAGAGGAGCAGTTAGCTTAGCCACTATGTTGCATGGTTGCTACACACAGACTCAATATGTAGGCTCCTATACAGCGTTTCTCCCCATTGTCTTGCTTCAGTTTGATCCTGTATGTAGGATGAGGTATCGTGGCGTAGATGTATTTACATTATAACGATTGACTTTTTCTCTTCAGGCTGTGTGCTTTAGATGGGACTCCTCTGCAGGGTCCTATGCAGCTGGAAAACAACCAGTATTATGTAGCTGTGGGAGCAGAAAGGTTTAGGTCGATATCCTACTACCACTGGGTCCCCAGTAAAGGCATCATCAGGGACGTCAACCTGCTGGGTCATAGGTGAGAGAAGCACTCTCCTTGTCTGTTAATCAGACAAATAAGAATCTCTCACCATTTCAAATCAGAATCGGATGAATATTTTGGCCATGGATCCATCATGCTAATGCTGGTCCACTTCTATTGAATTAGCTGAAGATCCTCTCGCTCTTGCTTTTCTTTGTATTCTCCTGAGTCAGCAACAACAGCCTCCCAGCCATCAGGAAAGGTCGACCCTCCAGGAATATGGTGGGTACCCTGCTACAGAATCATGTAACTCCAAACCTAGAAAAGATAGCCATGCACTTGCTGGAAACAGCTCAGTGATTGCTAAGTTATTGCTTTTTGTTCTCCTAAATTCCTACATATTTGTTCCGTCTGAATATTGCTTTTAACACCTCAGCAGAATACAGTTGAAAAGCATGCCTTTGCACACAGCATTTCAATTAACATTTCCAGCGGAGGCGTGAGTCTTGCCTTGTGTGATTGGTTATGAGACCGTCCTATCATCCATCACTGTCTGTGGGAGGCATTGAGTTACAATAGCCTTCCACTACGAGGGGTAATCCCCATAGTACCAGCCTGGCCCACTTGATCAAGCACAGCCAGCCTCATAGACTCAACATATTCACCAAGGGGCCGTGCATTGTACCAGAACCAGGACAATTTGTTTTGTGATTAGGTGAGAGAGCTAGAGATGAACACCAAACACGTCCAAACACGAGACGTAAGAAAAGAACATGCCTACTCAGCATGCCTAGACCGAGATAAGGCTGGTGGGAGAGAACCTTGCCTATCTATTTGGTGTCTGATTGTTCTAACCATGAAAGATGACAGACACCGTGACATACGTCAATTACCATATAGAAAGAGAAAAAATCAACTGAAATATGCCTTAAGTGACTGAAAAAAGCATGCTACTTTATCTGGAATACCCTTACACAATGTTAACTGTAATCGCCAAACAAATCTAATTACTTTAATTGGTCTCATTTTGGACTGTAAGGACCATGGAGAAATATAATGTATGCCGTCATCAAAAGGAACAGTTAAACGGACTATTGGCAATGTTTTATCTTTGACCAGAAGGGGGAGACAGAGACAACACATTGGTTGGAGTTATTAGATCCACTATTAGTCATTCCCTGTCTGGAAAAGCTCTTCTCCAGCACTCCTCTTGCCTGATCGCTCATAAATTCATAAACATGATTTGACCAGTTAATGAGGATCTTTCACAGAAAGATACATGGGTGCGAAATTGCTCAGCGTAGCTGGATATGTCATCAGTTTGGCTTACTGATTACGCATGTACATTTATAAGGGTCATGTCCATCATTAATTTCAATTTGACCTCACAAAACAACACTGGTCTGATGTGAAAGGCCTGTAAAAGCCTGCTGAGGTGTCCGTGGAGGCTGTGTAAAACGTAACCTTGCACGGCAACCTTCCTGGGCACGAGAGGTGTCCGCCTGCACCCGGCCTGGGACCGTGACAGCTGGTGCAGATCAGATCAGCCACCAGACTTTGCAGCACACCAAGCTGTGTGCAGGGTAGAGGTACTGTACTGTTACCTACATGCCACTGGCTTTTTTCCAAGGTTTGCAAATTGAGGTGTTGTTTGTGGAGATGATAGTGTATGTCTCGTTTTTTATTTATTTTTATCATAGAGGGCCAATGGAGGTGTGCACTGTGTGATAAAAGTTCCTGTATGCACTCTTCCTTGGAGGATGTGAGGGTTACTGCTATCTGTAGATCAGTTGAACCCCTCCTGGATGTGCATGATGTGGCTGTGGTGGCTATCGTCACCAGAGGAAACTGGTGTTGTGTCATTTCCTGTGTTTGGCGCTGTTGTCTGGAGACACTGGCGCCTGGCTCGCACAGTCACCTGGGCAGAGGGCGTCTCCACGGAGAACCCTCCCTCTGACATCACCCGCAATGCCCCCCTCCCCTGCCCCTCCATCCTGCCCCTGACATCAACCCCGACTCTTCCCTTTGCAATACCTCTGCTCCCCTCTGACCTCATCCAGGGTGGAAGAGGCGATACCCAGCCCCTGAGGAAGGCTGCGCCCTGGCCGCTGCCTCCAAGTCTGCCCGTTGAGGACTAGACCCAGGGAGGGGCTCAGCGATACTGCTGTGCTGGGGTTAGCGGTGGGTGGGTGGCTGGCTCTCTGGACCCCCCTCTCACTTCACCCATGCTATCATATCACAGGCAATGTCCTCCCTATGACTCCTCCACGCTGCCACTTGAGAGGGCCAGAGATTACACGCTGCTGCCCGTCTCCCGCCACTCTCTCTCCTTGTCTCTCTCCTTGTCTCTCTTTCTCAGTCTCTTTTTGAAACTCTCAATCTCTTTCTGGTTCCCTCTCTCTGTTTCTCCCTCCGTTTCTCTGTCTGTCTCTGTTTCTCTCTCTCCCCCTTGCTGGTTCCTGATAGACACAGCCGTCCTCTCCACAGGACACAGCAGATATGTAATGCGGAACAAGGAGCAAATGACTTCAGCTTTTTCCATGGCGGCATTCTCTCAGTGGTGCTGGTACTGTTACTGTACTCCCACTGCTACACAGCACTGCCCCCTCCCCCATACCTCTCCCCCTCCTCCATCCCCTCCCCCCTCTCTCGCCTCTCTGGAGGGGCACTCTGTTGATTTAAGTGAGAAATGCACTATTTACATTTTGCTACGAGGCTCCATATGTAATAGGGTGTTTGTTTTTTGATAGGTAGGGTGGATTTAGTTTTTGATTGTGGACCTTGAGATACACATAAACAAGGATGGAACTGTGCACATCACTCAAAACCAAATTAGAGAGTTGAAATTGGATTAACAGCATGACACTCCTACAGTCAGAAGCACTTTTGTCTTTGATCTTGTGGCATGGACACCACTCAGTGAACTCCATTTCAACTTTCCCTGACAGAATATTCCAGGCAAAAACTTCTTTGTGTTGTTTTCTTTTCCTCCCCTCGTATACCAACGGCTGTATAAAATTCAAAAGAATATCAACACACTCTGCCGTAGCATTAAAGAATGCAAACAAGAGAAGACTTGCGCTCTGCTAGTCCCTAGACTCTGTGTTAGTGTGCTTGCAAACACCACTGCCTCCAGTCGCTTCTGCTGGAAGCCTGAGATCACTACACTGGCCCTGGAGCCTGCCCTGGGATCTACTGTAGCAGCCACTGCAGAGAGCACTGCCGTCGAAACACTCTCTGGCCATCTCTCCCTTTCTCCATCCGTCTCTTTTTCTCTGTCTCTCCCCCCTTCTCTCTCCTCTCCCTCTGAGGGAAACATAGCTCACCTGGCTACCCACTGAGGGGATGAACAGTCTGCGAGGAGAAAATTGCCTTTTGTGGGAAGCATTAATTCTGATGTGTACCCTGCTGTCTGAACATCACTCTGAAGTCATCTTCACGCTGCTTTCTTCCTCTCCTTTCTTCTCTCTCTCTCTTTCTCTCCCCCCTCTCTCTTTCTCTCCCACTCTCGCTCTCACTCGCTCCACCCCCTCCCCCCCTCTCCCTCCCTCCGCCCCCTGTTTTCTTGCCATCCAGCCTTTTTTCCATCAATAACCGTCTGGTGAGGAATAAGTTATTCCCTGCGACTCTCCTTTCCCTTTAAGCTTGTTTGGATTTTCATTGTTTGATCTGGCTTGATAAATAAGACGAATGCAGTTAGAAATTCATGGCTGCCCCATTTCATCAATAAATGATTAGTTTGCTGTGTTCCCTGGTGATTGATAGGTTGTGCACAGGATGCATTGGAACCAGATGAGTTCAATACATTGAGAGTGGGGGCGGGAGAGGTAGATGGGGGGGGGGAGTCTACAAAGCATATCAGCTCATGAAGAATTGAGGTCAGTGGAAAATGTAATAAGGGAAAAGAAGGCTTGAGAGAATGAAAGAAGTGAAGAACAAGTTGTGTACTAAAAGTGCATTAGGTGTACAACCCCACCACAGTGTTTTGTCTCTTTAAAACAACAACAGCAGAGGCTAATGACTCGCGTTGAAACCCGGGCAAATCGCCTCGTTTCACAGAGCCGTTGTTTTTCTGTAGTTTGCTCACCCAGAGTTTGTGGAGGACACAGCCAGAGGCCAGCAAGCAAGGGAGCAGAAGGACTCCTACTTCTATGCCAAGCCAGAGAAAGCTAAACAACAGAAGCAGGTGTCCAGAATACCACTTCTCCTCACCACAGGGGGTAAGCAGACCTACTATATAAAAATGCTTCCCAACATTACATGTGTGATTTTCTACCACCCACTCTCTTTCTCACTCTCTTTGTGATATGAATTGGATCTGTTGGATTTTTTTCCCATTTATTTTTTATTTTTTAGCACTTAGAGTGTTTGTGTATGTGTGTCTGTGCACTTTATTCTGGATGTGTGTCTGTGCGTGTCAGTATTTGAGTGGTAGCAATAGGAGGTGCAGGTACGTCGAAGTGCTTTCTGTGAATTCACCTGCTCTCCAAAGTCCGACTTCATCAGAGAAACACGCTTCGCACCTTTGAGAGAATGCAACTCTTTGCCGTAAATATCAAACTGAACAAGACTTCAAGCGCCATCAAGCACTCTAAATCATAGATGAATTCAATCGGGCCATTTTGTTGAATATGTATCCAGAAAGGCTCGTTAACTGTGCCAGGAAAACAAAATGCTCCAATTTACTCCTGATGGGGGGGAATCAAAACGATCATAAGTTATTCATCACAATAATATAGACTGGAGATCATAAAGCTGACAAAAACAGTCTTTAAGATTGATGGTATTTAGCGTTGCGGCAATTATGTGGTATGAATGTGATATATAGTGGATACAATGCACAGTAATTGCACCGATGCCTCCACCACCCAGCTGTTCAATACATGTTACACCGCAGCCGCGTGCGTGTGCTTCTGCACGCGTGTAATGTGTGTGTGCCCCGCGCCAATCGAAGCTATGAGGCGCAGCGCAGTCCAGAAATACCATGACATCATAGGAGGAACAGCCGAGCTCCTGTAGCTCTGCCATCGCTTCGCACGTTCTGGCCGAACCAGCAGTCCTTCCTGGTGATGGAGTAGAGCCCCCACCCCCCTCCCTCCCCCCACGCTGGGGCCCAGCATTAGGACGATGACTGTCTGTCTGCAGGCCCTCTCTCCTCCCCGCGTTTCCGGACACTTTTTGGACACTTGATCATCCCCCAGTGGCAGAGCTCCCCTCATAAACTCATTACTAATGGTTTAAGAAAAACGCGGGGGGGAGGAATCCATGGGCTTCTTGGTAACTACATCAGTGTGTGGCGCTGGGGGCTGGTGGCTCTCTGAGCGCTGGTGTTGGCAGGCAGGAGCGCAAGCTTTGTCTGAGGATCACTTTCATCACTTGTCTTGATTCTGAACCCGATAGGCGCTAGGATCGTATCCAAATCTCATCTCCGTTAAACAGAACACATCACGCCTGCCCACTGTCCGTGACTCACAGGGGCCCCCGGGGGCCTTCTGCTTGATATTCTAGAGACGTCCCTTTTGTTTTAATCACTGATTATCAATAGTACTTAGATGGAACATCGAGATGGGTCCTGTAATTCTGTTTTAATAATAAATCTCCCAGAGTCCCAATAGCTTGTTTCATTATTCACGTCCCCCTTCTTGAATCCAGCAACCGCAGAGAAATGTGATTTTGTTGACTGTCGTGTGCAGAGTGTGTGACCCATATTCCCCAGGTGTGGTGAGAGCGACCCATCGGTGTCAGGGGCCCAGGGACAGCAGAGGGCTTGTTCAGGCAGGTGGACCACAGTGGTGGGAGAGAGGCCTTGGCCCTCAGTAACCTTTCGCTCTGTGTGTGTGTCTCTCTAAATAAATAAATTGCTTGACAGGATCATTGATCACCTCTGAAGTCGAGGAAGCGAAAGGGACAGTGTGTGTGTGTGTCTCTGTCTGTGTGTGAGTGTGTGTGCGGAGTGGCAGGGGGACTGCCAGCAGTGGGGGTAATTGTGATTAATCCCTTTTCTCAGAGGGCAGCGTGTTCCGAGCGAAGCCCAGGCGGAGGGAGACGGAGGGAGCCAATGAGGTGCAGGAGGATCGCCAGGTGAAGGTGGACTTGCCAATTGATCAGGTAAACGTGCAGCCTCGTGCTCTCCTGGTGAGCCTGAGCATACGACCAGGAAACAATTAGGTCAAGGTTTCCCTTTCGGCCTAGTCCTGGACTAAATGCTAAAGTCAATAGTCTTTAGAGACTGTAGTCATAAGGTCACTAGAGATCAACATGTAGAATTGAAATGCCTGTTAAACACAATAACCATCACCCAGTATGAGAACCCTGCCCCCCCATCTTGCCCCCCACCCCCTCCCTGTCTTGCCCTACTCCAGGTTGAGGCCAAGGTGGTGGATGAGGAGCAGTACACTGGCAGGTCATCCAGACCAGGCAGTGGAGCCCAGAGCCCCTTCAGAGCCTTCTTCCAGGGCAGCCACACCCCCAGCACCAACAGGCCTCTGTCTGCCAGCTCCAGGATGGTTAGCACTGCCATGAGACATGTTGTCTTCGAGACACTTCAATAAATATAATCTCTCTCATTTCAAGAAAAACCTGACTAAACAGTGTGGGCATGGTGACCTTATCCCTGGCTCGTTTTGCATGACTGCCTGTGTGTCTGTCTGTGTGACTGCCTTGGTGTCTGTGTGTCTGCCTGAGTGTCTGTGTGTCTGCCTGGTTGTCTGGGTGTCTACCTGGTTGTCTGGATGTCTGCCTGGTTGTCTGGGTGTCTACCTGGTTGTCTGGATGTCTGCCTGGTTGTCTTGGTGTATACCTGGTTGTCTGGGTGTATGCCTGGTTGTCTGGGTGTCTGCCTGGTTGTCTGGGTGTCCGCCTGGTTGTTTGGGTGTCCGCCTGGTTGTCTGGATGTCTGCCTGGTTGTCTTGGTGTATACCTGGTTGTCTGGGTGTATGCCTGGTTGTCTGGCTGTCTGCCTGGTTGTTTGGGTGTCCGCCTTTGTGACTGGGTGTCTGCCTGGGTGTCTTCCTGGTTGTCTGGGTGTCTGCCTGGTTGTCTGGGTGTCTGTCTTTGTGACTGGGTGTCTGTCTGGGTATCTGCCTGGTTGTCTTGGTGTCTGCCTGGTTGTCTGGGTGTCTGCCTTGGTGTCTGCGTTTGTGTCTGGGTGTCTGCCTGGTTGTCTGGGTATCTGCCTGGTTGTCTGGGTGTCTGCCTGGGTGTCTTGGTGTCTGCCTGGTTGTCTGGGTGTCTGCCTGGGTGTCTGTGTGTCTGGCAGGACTCGTCAGGAGCAGGGGAGGGCCAGGAGTCAGGGAGGGGCACTGGACTCACCAGCTCCAGACACGGTGGACTCAGGTCTTCCCTTCTAGCTGAGACACAGGTACAGAATGTCCTGTCTGCATCATCACACACGCACACACACCTGCCCCATCACGCACACACACACACCCATGCACGAGCACGCACACACACACGCACTCAGTCACAGACACAAAGCAGTCAGCAGGCTTATCTGCAGCACCATGCTTGTGGCTCAGCTGCTGCGTGAGCGTGCAGACATGCAGAGAGGACCGTCTGATTCATGTCAAACAGCGGCCAGCACCGCATTTCCTCAGCTTTCATAGCCGTTCCTTATTCTGGTTATGTGGCTACTAACGAATGGAGCTCTGCTATGTACAGATGTTTTCGCATGGTTGGGGGCTTTCCAGAAATTACACTCATTTAAATACACTTATTCTGCTCTAATAATCCACAAGAGGACCTCAAATGAGCCCCATAACGGTGATAGAAGGCACAGAATTGTTAGGTCATATTACCATTACTCGCCATTTCATTCAGCTTTGAAAATAAGAAGATATTGAGTCTGATTTAAGCAATCGATAAAACTGAGCATTTCTTTGTAATGAAAACCAGGTCCAAGCAAATGAAACTGCACCACAGGGAGATATTTTGGTGTTGCAATGATTTTTGCATAGGCGTGCACTTTTGCAATAAAGATATTCTTATTTGAATAATTATTGACTACAAGGGGGATACTTATGACCTGGTTAAAGTCCTCATCAATAGCCTAATTCATTACTTATCGCTTTTAGGCCTGAATGGATATTGCTGAATCAGAGTGTGTATAGATTGTTGGAATGACCATTAGGTAAGCAGTACTAATGTTTTTTGATTCCAACTGAACTCATTTTCGCAGCCATCATCACCACCGCTCCAAACCTCTTTTGATCGGAGAACTACTGAATTACAGTAGAAAATTAGGATTGTGATATATAATAGACCTATTCAACAGAGCCCAGACATCTGCACTACAGCAAACACACTGTGAGCTCCCAAAGTTCAGAATACTCAACTGTTTTGGAAACCGATTACAATAACCAATAAAAAAAGATAGCGTTTGTGATGACTTCAATGTTTTGATGTAATCAGTTTGCACAAGCGTTTGGAGTAAAGCCCTTATCAGAGATAACAGTGCATCAAGTGTTGTTCAGCATTTCAAAGTTGTGCCTCAGTAGGCTGACGATTGGATAGTCTGATGAGATTAAACAGGAGTCACTTGCAATATTTCAAAATGTCACCGAAGGATAATTAAGTTATTGTAGCTGCACTTTCATATATGTGTCTACCTTTATTAGAGCCATTTATGGAAGATTTACTGAGAGTGGAAATGATAGCAGGTGGGGACTTTGAGCAAATTATTTGGCCAACCAACATGCAACCATTACTCAGCCCCCCCTGCCCCCCCCTGCCCCCCCCT
>BROE01000009.1:16321469-16365406 GCA_036571765.1 Plecoglossus altivelis | reverse complement strand
CCCCCCCCTGCCCCCCCCTGTCCCCCCCCTGCCCCTCCAGTCCTGTATGGAGAGAAGCAGACTGTTCCTGCGTCTCTCCTGCTACCTCATCATGTACACTGCTGGGAATGATAAGAAGAGATATATGCACCTCTATGACTCATAGTTTGAACTGGGTTTGAATAGATTGCCTCCCACTTTGGCAGGCCTTGTGAAATGCACCTCTCATGCTACTGCTGCCGTTTATACAGTGTATTGATGACCAAATTCAATTACATGATTGCATTCCCAGCCAAGCGTCCTGCCTCTCTTTAGATGATTCATGGTTGTGGGGTTGGGATAGTGAATAGTTACAGTGGTGAGGTAGTGTGATATTGACCTGGCCACACAAAGTAAAGAGTTATGAGGAATGAGGAGAGCTGGCTGGCACGGCTGTCTGGGGCTGGCTCTGCTTGTCAGCGTCACCCAGCAGACCCTGTGCATGGAGGCAGGGGATGTCTGAAGATCCAGACGGCTCTTCGTAAGGAGTTGATTGGCATTTGCAGTGTTTCTGGATTGATCTGGGTTAAATGAGGAGTAGTTCTTTAATAGTCTACCTAGAGCTGGAAGTCAGTGTATGCAGCTCTGCACTCTGCTAACCAGTTACAGGCCATCGTCGGTCCTCATCTTGCTTACGAGTTGGAATGTGTTCATGGCGGATACTCAGGGTTAGGGTTGTTTAAGTTGGTTTGATTCCTGTTCACTACTATCGTTTGTTTTGATTTAACGATATAGACTGATTTATCAACCAGTCGGCTAAGCATTTTTTCTTAATTAATATTGTTAGAAATGCCAATACAACTAGGGATGTCTGATCAATCGTCTTCCTCTTCTTAAGAATTTTGTGATAAGAAATCAGATAGTTATTGATCTGGCCATCGACCTCCCCTATTCTTTACCAATGCAATTTCTTTTCATTTGTCTCTGACAGTTTTGTGGCCACTATTTCCCCCAGCTCTGGTTGGTTGTTTCAAAGGGCCCCCTCTCTCATGCAAGGTCAACTATAATCAACCCCAGACAATGTCACCAGCCTTTTGCAACACAAGACTGGTCCTCTGGGCTTTTAGGACCTGCTGCATTATACCATTCAATTACTGTTCATTAGCGAGTGTACTGCCATTAATCAGACTGAGATGTACTTCTAGTCCTCAGAGGGGACATTGAACCAAGCAGGAAAAACACAGGCTGTTTATCCTGTTCCTTTCTAGGTTACATACTGAAGCACAAAGAAAGAGACTGCATGGAACCTAGCTATCTATAATGTGTTTCCCCAACTTTTTTCTCACTCGCTCTCTCTCTCCCTCTCTCTCTCTCCCTCCCTTTTTCCCTCTCTTTCCCTCTCTATTTCCCTCTTTCTTTCCCTCTCTCTCTCTGTCTCTCTCTCTCTCTCTCTCTCTTTCCCTCTCCCTCTCTCCCTCTCTCTCACTCACTCACTCTCCCTCCCGTCCTCCCTCCCTCCCTTCCTCTCTCTTCCTCTCCCTCTCCCTGTCTGTAGGTGTACCTCTACCGCATCTCTAAATGTAAGGAAGGGTGGGTGTACAGTGACATATAGTGCATGTGCAGAGTGGGATTAGGAATATGATCTATCACGCTGAGGAGAAAGATGACAGATTTACTGAATCAGGCCACATATGCATTGAATATGACTAGATGATGATAGGACACTCTGATTTATGTTGCAAGGAAACTAGAGAGGAGGAGGCCTCTTCAAAGCTGTATGGGATACGGTCACGGATGTCCAAGTTCTTCAAGGGTAAGTTCATCAAAGCATTTAGGCATAGTAGTAGTAGTAGCAGCAGTAGTAGCAGCAGTAGTAGCGGTAGTAGTAGCAGTAGTAGTAGCAGTAGTAGTAGCAGTAGTAGTAGCAGTAGTAGTAGCAGTAGTAGTAGCAGTAGTAGTAGTAGTAGTGGCACATTAGCAGTGGCACTAATTGTAGTTGTAGTATAGTTACAGGTAGCACTGGTAGTAACAGTGGGAAGGATAGGAGTAGTGGTAGTAGTAGTAACAGTGTTAGTAATAATGGTAGCATTAATAATAGCAGTAGCAACAGCAAAGCCTTGTGTCGGCTCCACCCGCTCCTTGCAACACTGTTGAGCCCTAATGTAGACATAAAGAGACCACTAATACACTTGGCATTAGTAGCTCTCGCTCACATGTCACCGGATCCACGGCCTCCACATGTGGGACAGCTTCTCAGGCTGATGGAGAACATCTGCTGCAGGGCCTCCACTCCTCCCTCTCACATGATTTTGTTCAGTATTAAAGGCACCTGAATATCTAGGTGTCTCCTTCCAAGCCCAAGGATTACGCTCCTCCACTCTGGACTATCACCCAGCACTCCCCTGCAATGCTGTCTCCACTCATAGGCCAACAATTAGATGTGACTGGATATTGATTTAAATGAATTCAAAAAAGTTAAGTAATCGAACTGTAGCCAATAGAACAATGACTGTCCAAAGCACACTGTACACCTAGCTCATAATCTCAGAAACATACAGTTGAATGATAACAAGGAGTCCTACAACACTTGTACCAGTAATGGAAGCATGACATTTTTCCTCTGGGAGTGGATGTGCCTTGCACTTAGTTCAGGCAATTTGGCTTTGATTGGCTTGAAAACATAGGCTTCAGGCTGCTACCGCTCAGCGTTTCCAGGATGTTCTATTGTCCCAGGGAGAATTCCATAGGCGACTAAATAGAGAAAGAGCTGGCTCTCCAGGTGGTTATTACTGTCCTCGCTCTGAGACCTGTCACGGTGTGACACCAGGAAAATCACTGCATCCTGCTCTAACAGCAGGCACCCACCTCTCTCCTCCACTCTCCTCTCCCCCTCTGTTCTCTCCTACAGCCCCCACACTGTCAATACACTGGGCAATCTCACAAGCAACAGTTAACACTGTCTTATTTCCATTACGCACCAAATGGATACATGCACGCACACAAACTCTCTTTATATACTGAATAGACCTGGGGTCTGTCGTGTAGATTGTCAGCGGATGGAAATATGGCCCCGTAAAGTTCGGCTCCCCCGCCTGAATAGAAATGCTCACATTAGGGGGTCCCAGTTATCAATCAGCACTTCACGATATTGGTCGAGCTCCACTCCACCCCTGCGTCCCCGTTCTCCTTATGCACACTGCCGCTTGTTTACATCTTCTCTCGCCGGGTTTGAGTGGGCCTGAATAACGGCTGGTATTCACTGTCACAAGCAGCACATATCTGTGGGTGCCTCTCCACCCGGAGCCCCACTGAAGAGTCTCAGGGCTGCCGTCGAGAGGAGGATTTCGAAATTGTGAGGGAAATGCAAAGGGATCACCAAGTCGAACGGAGCCTGCCGCTGCCTGCGTTCCAGCAGAATAGCCCTGTCCGTGCCAATCCTTATCCTTGATGGGAATTTTCCAGTTGAGGGAAATAGGAAACCTATTCGCAAATGTAAATCTACCTTCAAAGTACTTTCCTCTCCTTCCTCTGTATTTGCGGCAGGTTTTGATTAGGTATGCCTTCCTAGGCTGGGACGTGGTGTCGCTCCTACCCAGGAACGAGGCTGCAGAGCCAATGTTGTTGTGCTCTCAGTTGTGCTGAGATTCTCCTTCAAAAGTTATTGGCAACATGAACAATGGCTTTGTAATTTATGATGTCTGTTAGAGCTGCTGACAGAAGTTGTAAAGCATCTTGATTGATTGGTGATATGAGATGTGTGCATTCACGGTATATTGTCTCCAGCGTGCGCATTCTACATGCGTGCTGCTGCGTGGCTGGGTGTGTGTCACGGATAAATTATTCCCTGCACCAAATTAATGTGTTGTAAATCACTCTGGAAACTGTGGGAGTAGGGCCTGAATGACGACCTTTACGGCTATTTGACTTTAACTCTTATCTATGTTAATCACCTCTCTATAATACCGGTGTGAAAAACGCCTTATCCATGAAAGGTCGTCGTTGTGTGGTACACAGTCACTCCAAAACATTTCGGATTTTTACTAGGCAGAAAAACAATTCTGTAAATGCACTTTCATTCTCGCGATTGTAATGTAACTGACCCCATCCCCTTTATGATTCTTCCAGAGAGAAGTAAAAAATGAGCCACAACCACGGCCGTACGATTTTCAGTCAGGTGAGTGAACGCTGAGTCTGATGAACTTGTGATGAACTGAAACCTTGTACATTGCAGGCAGCTCCGCTGCCAGGGTACAGTGTGCAAGTCCCCCCATGCAGTCCGTTTCTAAGTGTGATGAAATGTCGAGAGGAGATATTAAACGGTAGTGAACCAGCAGCACAAAAAGCCTCTTGATATCCGTGACAGATTGGTAATTGCATGTTCCATGCATGTTTGAGCAGACAATACATTTCAGGATGCGTTTATTCCAACTCATTCATTCCGCTCGAGCAGTAGTTCACAGTCTGATGCAGGAGGTACCCCTGGGGATGGGAAACTTGAAGGGGAAGAGAAAACCTTTGTGAACTATAGCAAAGTTGGAGTGAAAATGTACTATTTTACTTCTCATTCATCACATCCATGGCATGAAAAGCCTTCAAAACGCTTCTGCACCAGCACTGCGTTTTTAACATGGAGAAATAATAAGTTCGAAAGACCCTCGTGTGGAGAATGAGCCATTGTGATGTGAGGAGAGAGGGAGGGCGAGAGAGAGAGAGAAAGAGAGAGCGGGTGGGAGAGTAAGCGAGAGGAGAGAGAGAAAGCGAAAGAGAGAGAGGCGTCTTGCCTGCGTGTGATCTTCGCTGCTGTTCTGACAAGGGGCCCTTATGAAGAGCTGAGCGCGCCACTGCCCAGTTACACATTAGCTTTGATTGCCAGTTTGCTCTGTTCCTAGCCATGCTTTGAACCACATCTACTAGATGAAAGCCAACCTTGTCCAGCGTGTCCACTCCACACGCTGCTGCTGCTTATTGTCTTCAGGCCCCATCAAGGCTTTGGAGACTTTTTAATGTTTTTTTCTTCTTCTTTTCTTTTTTTCACATGCCGGGACGAACATTATGTATAATTCATCATAGAAGACAGCGCCCATCTCTGCTACTATTTTAATCTAATATCTCTCTTTTTTTTACTTTTCCCCCCCATTTTTGCTAATGTTGACAGACAGTGTGGTCAATCTATGTTACCACCAAGGTATGCCTTTGTTGTGTTGTGTGATGATGTTCTTTGATATTTTTGGCCCCTGTGGCACTGAATGGAGCTCCATGCTATGCCTGTTGTCTCTTTCTCCATTCCTCGTTCTCTCTATGATTCCATTTCTTTCTTGCTCTCTTCCACTCTCCACGTCTCCATTCTCTTCATGTCCTCAACCTTTTTTGTCCATCCACGCCTGTCTGTTTGTATGGGTTTTTTTTCTTTAATCACACTCTCTCTCTCCGTCCCCGCCGTCAGATGTCTTAGAACCAGGGTAGGGGTGGAGCGGCTGACAGACACAAGGACCTCGCGCCCCCCTCAGTCACCAGCGGCGACTCATCTAGAAGATGAAACAGTGTTATAAACCAAATAAAAATGTCTTGCCTCTTGACAGCCCAGCCGTGGATATATGGCCTCTTATTTCAAGAATATATTGCATAATTATGTATGGTTATGAATATTGCATGGAGTCTCACACTGAGCGCATGGTAAGATGCCTAATTGCGGAGTTTAATTATTAAGAAGCAAAGGTCCTGTGCGGCTTTTCTCGAGAAGCACTTTTGATAAATTATTTTTTGTAGTTTTCTGATGAATTATTTTGGGGGCTTGCGCCTAATCAGCAGGCTTAGTGGCCAGTGTAACTGCTCTGGAGAGAGACTTATCTTCCCGTGGAGAGGAATTACTATGCTGATTAAATCCGCTGGAATCAACTAATAACTTAATGATATTGGAGTGGATAAAAAAGGACTGGGTCGGCTCACGGTGGTGGCCATTAAGAACACAGAGGCATGGTGATGAGAGGAAGGAGAGCTGTTGACAGCGACCCCATAGCACCTGTTTAATTCCTCTGTGTGACATGGAGAGAACACTGTTAAGGATCTTGGTTGACAAGAGGGTATGGTAACTGCAGCACAGTGGAGCGTCAGTCCTACAGTGCTGTTTATATGAAGCACCAATAGACCTTGCAGCAATGAAGAGGACCCATAGAATGACCCAAACTACCCCAGAACCATCATAAATAATTAGCATTATAAGATATGAAAGGCGAAGTGCAATAAGTACTTTTTATCAACAATGTTCATATGAACTAAGAGGAGTTCAGAGTGTTATCCCCAAGTATCCGAACAGTGCATGAAACAGCATACCACCTGAAATCACACTGTAGCCAACAGAACCCGTCCACTGGGGCTCATGTTTTATTAAAAGCAATAAGAATCATTGACCCGCTTAATTTTCGTTCCATGTTGCACTGTGACAATGTGAACAGTTTCTTAACTTCCCTCTAGAATCTCAAAAACTAGGTAGCATCGCTAATACAAAATGCATGGCAGTCTCACACTTAGGGAATACAGTCAAGCAGCTTTTTGCAAGCCTGCACAAATAGCTAAATAATTGATTGTTGATGGACGTGCAAAGGTCTAGTGGAGTGTGTCCAGCAGTGTTGGGTCTGGATCTCTTCCCCTTGGCGAGCGCCTGACTGCCTGTCAATGATGTGTCAGTCGTCTGTGGCAATGCACTCTGGAAAAACACCTGTCCATTTGACCTGTGGTGAGAAAACATCCGCCCTCAGCTCAAGGTTGTGACAGACGGGAGTAGTTCCTGGAGGTCAAAGAGCAAAGTGAGTGGGGGCCTGTCTGAAGAGCAGAAGACTGCCTGCTCCAGACCTGTGTCAGCACCCAGAATGGAATAGAAAACTCCATTGAGCTGAGTGACACATTAGACATCGCACATGAAGAGAGAAAAAAAGGTGTGTGTGTGTGTGCACGCGAAGACGTGTGATATGTGTGCACTTAAGTGAGCCAGCAAGTAGAGGAGAAAGATAGAGGACAGGGTGTCTACCAGCAGACATCCACAGAAGGCCCCTAGCCGACAGCTGCTCCTGTAAAGCCCTGTTAACACTGACATCATCCAGAAGCACCAGGAGGCCAATTCCCCTCTCCCTCTTCCGGCCGGCCAGCCAGTGGCCCACGCTAATGGCTGGGAGCGAGTCTAAAAGCTCCCAGTGTGATAAGATGTGAGTCAGATGGAGACTGTATCAATGGGCCATGGACTGATTATACCGTGATGAGGAAATGGGCTAAAAATAAAAACAAATGGAAAAAGGGGCAAGATGATATCCTCAGACTGATGACCGCTGTGGAGTGACTGTAGACACAAAGTCCGGGTGTGAGAGGTGAGGGAGGGTAGGAGGGGGGAAGAGACAAGAGTTAGCGAGCTCGTGTGTGTTTGTGTGTGTGTTTGTGTGTGTGGACTGTAGGAAAGAAAGGAGAGAGCAGTTTTCCAGTTCCTCAACTGTCTTGACCTTCAGGGAAGTTGGCTGCATGGGAACAGTTAATAGTGAAAGAAATGTGCTAGCGTGTGCACATGGATTCTTTTATTAATCACAAATGCAAGGTTTATCAAAAGATAAGTGCCTTAATGCTAATTTCCTTAACCTCAAACTGTGCTGTATTTTGCTTACAACTTAAACCTTCCTTCAGCTCTTGATTAGATTACCCAGACCTGAAACAAGAACCAGACCCTTTTGCTGAAAGTCATATGTACCACATGCCGCATGCCGCATGCCGCATGCACACAGAATCAGCCTACTCCCTACATCTTTTTCCATTCCTCTAAAGCTCTCTCTTTCCCTACCTACCCCTGTCTCTCTCTCTCCTTCTTCCTCTCTATCCTCTTCTGTGTTCCTGTCCTCAGTAAGATGGATGCTTGTGTTCCCAGGGCAGATGGTCATGTTGTTCCTGTGTGTATCGAGCACACACTTTAACACCCTGCCTGCCTCACTTCCTCTCTGCCTCCCTCCCTGCCCGCCAGCATGCCTGCTTAACGCCCTTCCTCCCTTCCCTCACCTCCCTCACCGCCCTCCCTCCGTCCCTCTCTCTCTCTCTTTTCCACCCCTCCCTATCCCATTCTCCCCTTCCCTTAACTCCCTCTTTCTTTTTTCCTGCCTCCCTGCCTATCTTGACGAGACACTGCCTGAGGAGTTGACTGCTCCACAGCGTGAGCATGTGGCTCTGCTCCTACTCGCATGGGTGGTGACACCTTTAAGGGTGGGGTGTTATGCTCCAACATATGCCCAGACGCAGGTGCATTACCTTTCAAGGGACACACTTTCCGCTGTTCAGCAACATTATTGTCAACACTATGTTATCATGCACAGTGAATGTCTCGAGGTGGGTACAAACTACCGGCAAAACATCTAACCCTTAACCTGCTCAGTACTGATAGAACAAGCTGTTTTCTCTTGTGCTGCACTGCAGTTATGGTTGCAATCACTGGGATTTATAACATGTCTCCAGTTATGTGCGAATGACATTAACATGCACTCCTCGGTGCATGTTTATGTCTTATTCACATGACACATTCTTTTTCTATTGGGCGTTACCAACATGCACTGCATAATGTTGCAGGCGATTGTCATTTACGGTACAGTTTTGCCTGGTTTCTTCCCAAAGGGCACTGTTGTTGAGCTCCTCCACTCTCAACTCCATCTTCCCCACGCCCTCCACATAGCCTCTCTGATTGGCTGCCGTTTTGCATAATGGCGACCCATGTCTTTTTGATAGATTCATTTCATTTCACGGCCGTGATAAACTTTTATAACAGCTATCATTTACCTGCAACATATGTGGGCCTCTTTAGGTGATCTGCGTTGCATTTCTATGATGATCTAAGGATGATAAATCACACCATGGACGGAAATGATACCTCTGAACTCAATGGCTGTACGTCCCTCTTATGTGGGTGCATATGTAAATTCAAGCACTGACGTGCTCTGTGAAATTGCAGTCTTTGTCTCCCTCCAACCTCCCTTCTCCTGGACCTTCCGTTACCATAACCTTCATTTCAATCTCAGCACGCAATCTGAATATTGTCCCTTAGCTGTTCCTATCAGATCTAATGAATGTACTGCCCTAAAGGTGAGTGCCATAATTGATTAAGAACCATAATGTTTTTGCCGGGGCTGGTGTGGGTGTAGGGGACATCAAAGCCCTGGCGCTCGCTGCCTCCGATTCATCCTGCTTAATGAGGAAACGGGGAGAGAGCTTCTGGGTCACCGTGGGAACATGCCCTGACGAGGTCACTTCAAAGGCGGGATAATGACGGATTAAGTCTAAATCACAGCGACGGTTTAGTCTCTGCATTACATCCTGCTGCCTGCTTTGCATTTTATTAACAAATCATCGCAATATGATCTGGTAAAATGTGTCTGCCTTTAATTTCCCTTGTCCATCTTGTTCTCTGTGAATCTCCACTGATCCAGATTAGGGGATATGCAGTGAGCAACATGGTAGGCCTTTTATAAACCCTTGATGGTGATGAAATATCCTCTTATTATGGTCTGTATATCCTTATGCATTTGAAATGTAATGCCTTGCTCTCCCTACATGCTTAATTGCTTCTTGGGGATGATGTCATCATAGAATCCAAAGCAGTCCAGAATGGACACATGGGCTCCATAAATGATATTTTAGAATGAATTATTATATTTTAGAATACTTCTTTTTTTTGTTGAAGAACTGTAAATAAACTCATGTCATCCCAAGCTTGTGTAGCTTGGTGGCAAGGTGATGCTAGATAAGCACCTGCCAGTTTTTAAGATAGTTGCCCTATAACCGATGCTGGCGTCTAACCGTGTAAATTATTGGATTGTCCTTCATATATCCAGAAAGTGGACATGTTTGCTTGCCTCTTACAAGGCATGAAGAAACAAGACCTTCAATACTTCAACCTGTCCCACCAAGTCGGCTCCACTGTAGTGTCCATCTTGGGAATAGCTGTTGGCCAAGAGGCTGATGTGGACCTTGGTGGAAGTGCACAGAGCACAGCTGTCAGCTGAGGATATGGATATATATTACCCATGCTCTTCTCTTCAGAGCCCAGCCCATCATCATGACCTTTGCCCCATTCTGTGACTCCGGTTAGAGTTCTGTTTCCACTGCCGTGTAGCTCACCGAGCTGAAGGAGGTGAGCCACTCAGGAGCGATGAGAGCAGCTCAAGTGATTTATGCACCTGTTGGCCCTCCGAGAGCACTCGCGCTGTACCTCTCATCTACACTCTGCACCCTCTCAGACCATTAGAGGAGCCAGGTGTGAGTTTGCCACTGAAGGAAAGTGTTGTTGATGACACGCCACGAGTTGCTGATGACTCAACCATCGGTTCGACAGGGGTCAAAGCGGGGTCAACCTTCGACTGATATGGAAGCTTCTTCGGAACCGCGGAGCTAATCTGGATTAGCCTGAACGATGTTTACATACTTTTATACATACATGCTCTTCTTAAAACACTTGAACACACATGCGTAATAGCGGATCAAAAGGTTAATATGATAAGAAGCATGTACTTTGTAGTGTATGCTTAGCAGGGATTAGCTGAGGGTATAGCTGGTAGAATTGGGCCTTCCGCCCCTGCCCAGAGAGGGAAATCACACTCATTTGCTAAAGGCTCAGAGGTGGCTCTCATTTCACCTAAGCTCTCCTATGTTTAATTGGCCTCATTATGTGATTAACTTAGCAAATTTACCTCTTCCCCTCAAGGGCACAGCATAGACCAGTAGCCGAGCAGGAAGCTTCCCAAAGTCACTCCATCATAGAAATGGACCATGTCAGCATTTAAAGAGAGCTGGACATTGTACCTGAAGTTTCAGTGAACATTTCCAAGGTCTCAGCAATATTGCTCAGGCTGTGCAGTGGTAGCTGCCTCTAATGAGTTTGACTTGGAGGGTAGGAGCAAAGGGTCTAGTGCTCTAGGAGAACATAGCACCGTGTGTGATGGTGTTCGACGTGTAGAGCTGTTGGAAACCGTGCTGTAGATCACATCGCTACGTGGCAGTCGGCTAACCCCCACTTTTATATTCATGCAATGATCTCCAGCTGTTGTTACTTCGGTAGCCTACCATAGATATTGGTTGCATATTGTTTTTCCTCCCTTTAGGGACTACAACAAATGAAAAGTAGATGAAAAACAAAGGCCATGATGTTAATCTATCTTGTCATCATTGAATTCTACAATTCCTTGGTGCATTCCTTGACAGCCAGAAAGACCGGCCAGTAAAGTGCCAATTTAACGGGTGCACTTGTTATTTGCCTGCAGAGTTGTTCGTCTGCTTCCTTTTTTAATGACCAATGGCAGGGCTGGGTGCGACCGAGGGAAGGGAGGAGGCAGGAGGAGAAGAGTTTACAAATGGGATCCATCATTTTTCATGCACAGAGGTGACATCCCTCTGTCAGCCAATTTCGCTCCGATAGCTTCTCCCCTGGATCATTGATATCTGCATTAGGGACCTTTGTTAAAGGTCTCATCTAAATGCATTGAAAAACGCCTTGCTCTCCTGTGTACTTCCTGTCGTAGTGTGTGTGTGTGTGTTTTTTGCTCTTGGTGAGATATGCCGACTTGGCTTTGTCTACATTAGGGTTAGTCTGTGGCAAAGCAATATGGTGTTCCTAAACCCTGGTGTGAAAGAAGACAAACAATCCCATACCAACAAAAACAACAATAGAAAACAAGCCTGAGGATAACGATTTAAAAACCAAGCCAATAGCCAGGAAGGTTTACGTAGGTAATAGAAGTTCTAGGGAAATTTCATCATTTTAACCCACATGTTAAGAACAGGGAGTTGTGCCAAGGGACTGGATCCAATGGAACATGAACACACCAAAAGACTTCAGTCGGAAATTGGTTTGTGTCCATTAGCCAAAACACTACTGAAGCACTTCATTTTATCTCACTAAAACCCATCTCCCAAACTCTCCTCACACCTACCGCCCCCTGCTACTTTAGAAATAGCCCTGACTTCGCCTCGGTTCAAAACGCTGTAATTGGCTATTCCCGTCCGTCCATTTTACCGTGCAAAACGAGACACAACAGCAATGATCAAGAGCTCACCTGGGCTTGAGTCTGATGTCATTGCCTATCCACCGTCTCCTCGGCAACAAGCCTGCAGATTCATTTCCTGTCTGATGAAAGAACCCTTGAGCTTCGAGAGGCCTCCCTGCTGCACTTGATTTGAAATTGCACCAACCTCTCCTGCCTACTAATTTCACAACACTTACAGGTATACGGCTATAAAATACACACAAGGAGCCTAAGCCATACGCCCAAGCAATATGGTAACTCATTAACAGACTTGAAAGAAATGTATGTCGAGTGTTCAATTAGGAAGGACTAGGTAGTTAGGTTATGTCTTCTGGCACAATTCGCAGATATATTAAGAAATGCAATTAACAAACCTGATAATCAGAATATCCTGAAATTGACTAATAATATGGCGCTTGAGGACATCCTTACAGTGTAAACCCATAGGGAACCCACAACACCAAGCACATTCATCTATAGCTGGGCTACATCATATGGTTTCGCCACTAAATTCCACAACTGCACCGACACCCACTTTCAAATGACATTGAAGCTGGGATGTTGTATTCAGTCATGACTTTTTTGTCTGTGTTATCACAGTGTCTGTTCCTACATGGATGATAGTGCTGTGTTCTCGGATGTTTACTAGCTGAATCGCTTTGGGAGCATCTGTCATTGAGTGGCTGTCACGGCCTTGAAGGGAAAATAGAAGAATTTGACACAAGCTATTACTGTGCCTGAGTTGTTGTGCTGTGAGTTCATGTGCAGGAGTGATGGACAGCAACAAATACTGCATACACAATGGAATTAGTCTAGAATTAACACTCAATTAATCCTGAGAGCAATTTTAATTGTTGTGGGTTGTGACTTGATTAAATAAATGGCTGCAACAGAAAAAACAACAAACTCCTTTTGGCGGATTCTATAAAATGTGACATCTATTATTGAAGGCTCTGACCTTGGCTGATGAATGTTTAATCAGAGAGGGCAATAGTCAAGCTTGAACATGACTCGTACTACGGTTCTCAAGGTAGTCTAAGTCTACAATGAGAGTAAAAGGACCACCTTGGTACCTCATGTTGCGCTCATCCTTCACCCTACTTTAAATATAAACTGATCAGAAGCATAGCCCTTCATCATCTGAGGCGGAAATGTCATTATTCAGAAAGCCAACTCAAACAGAGAACACCCTCGCCCTCCAAAACATGGAGAGATGGGATGGGAAATCAGTGCAAGGGTCACTGACAAAAGAGATTGGGTTTTATGCAGAGCGTGCCTCAACGCACAACACCCATCCACACCACAGGTAACAGCGAAAGCAAAAGGCGGGCTTACAGCTATTTTCAAGCCATCATTATTTCTCATAAATCCCAAACTAGCCCAGACCACTGGCTCTGACAGCATGACTGATGAGTTTTTCCATGGTGAATGTCAGGAGAAATGGTCTCCCGCACCTTATCTCCCACACGTCTCATTGTGTGAGACTTGGGGTTTATGGAGAAAACGCCGGGCGTTGTGATGAGCGTTGCTTGTTGATAATGAAGGGCACGCTGCAGTAGTGTGGGATGCTGAAGGCTGAGCAGAAGGCAGGCAGGCAGGAAGGCCAGACCTGGACCATTCATGCGTTTCTGTGGCCTTATGTCTTTATCAGTAGACGGGGAAGGATAAATACGCATATTTATATATTTACATTGTGTCACAATGATGATTGCCTTATCTAGCAGCCGCCTTCATTCATGAAAGAAAATGTCAAGAGGTAATCAAGTCAAATGTGCCTTTTTTACAAAGCTATTCGGAGGTCACCCATTGCATATTCAAACTATTTCTGCCCCCTGGATTCCAAGTTTAATGTTCTCCATCTCAGCTTCACACCATAACCCTAAAACTTTGCTTCTACATTTTGCTAATATATATATATTTTTTAACTTCTTTTGAAATCTCCTCTCTCCTTTAATTCAAAACCAACATGATTATAAAAGCATTGCCACAGACTATATGAGCTCTGCACAGTGTTATGTTCAGACAGGTTTTTCACCTCTGATTTTAGAGCCTTCCTCCCTTCCGCTGCAGGATCAGTATTCCTGAGAGCCTCCATGAGAGGGGGAGTGATCCTGGCCTACCTTGGCACAACAGCCTCCCAGCGGAGTGGCTGGATAATGAGGCCTGGGCCAGGGCCTAGCTGGGACTATTAGTCCCTGAGTTGCATATTTATGAAAGCTTTATGAACCATTTACTGCCTGGTTTCATCATGTGCTTGTGTATGAGGACCTGACAGCTTTTTGTGTGAAATCAACCTTCAATCTTTTTGATTCTTTGTTAGATTTCCTGGTCTGGTCCGGTCTGGTCTGGTCTGGTCTGGTCTGGTCTGGCCTGGTCCGGTCTGGTCTGGCCTAGCCTGGTCTGATCCGGTCCGGTCTGGTCCGGTCTGGTCTGGTCTGGTCTGGTCTGGTCTGGCCTGGTCCGGTCTGGTCTGGCCTAGCCTGGTCTGATCCGGTCTGGTCTGGTCTAGTCTGGTCCGGTCTGGTCTGGTCTGGTCTGGTCCGGTCCGGTCTGGTCCGGTCTGGTCTATCTTGTGGGACCTAGCCTAGTTTGGCCTGGCCTGGCCTGGCTTTCTCTTCCACTCTTTTCCTTCTTTTCCAGCAGCTACAGCCTCTAGGCCCCTGGATATACAACTGGTATAAATCAGGGTAAAACATTTGTATACTGCAAAGATTGTGCATGCGAGACTGAGGGAGGGAATGGAGGAAAAGGAAGAGAGGGAGTTGGAAGGGAGGCGAAAGATGAAGAGAGATAAAAAGAGAGAAAAAGCTTGTGAGAAAGAAAAGAGAGTGACATAGGAAAGAGAGAGAGATGGAGCGCAGGGCTTTGGTAAATGTCAGGGCTGATGAGGTCGGTCAGGCTGGCAGTGCTGTTGCTATTACAGCCGTGCTTGCATGGCATCATCACAGACTCCGACAACCACAGTCAGAGGCAGTAATGCACGCGTCTGTGAGCCTGCCTTAGCGGCCCGCTGTGTCACACAGAAATTAGATTCACATGTTTATCTCTGAGAACATCCTGCATCACTCCCTCCGATGCCAGCGCAGGCATACAAGGTGTCACACTGTGCTGGTAAAACAAAGGGGTAATGGACTCTGTCTTTTTAAAATGTGGCAAACTGACTTTGTGGACAGTTTACAAGGCCTTTCTGAAAGCAAATTCCCATATGAAATTCTTGAAAACATAAAAACAATGTCATTTCTTTGCAATGCAAGCATTTTCCCACCAAATATGTAAATGTTGAATACCATAATGTAGAAAAAGATAGATTTTAACCCACCTACTGCATAACAATTTGACTTAAATGGTACACTTTCACTAACTTTCCGAGAAAGGATGCAGACTAATGTAGAACTTACTATTCTGTCCTCAAGTGTGTCACTTAAAAAATGTGCTTGCGCCATCTCATAATGGAGAGGGGGCTGTGCTTGTGTGTATTTGCTGATGGTTGTGTGTGTGTTTGTATGATTCTTTCATGAGCTGTGTGGAGGCCGGGCTTTCATAGGCGTGCTCTCATTGAGCACTTAATCAATATCTGTCATCTTGAAGTCATCCTCCAAAGTAGCCTCTCTCGCCCGCTGCCTGGCCCACAATCTATCTCCATATGAAGCTATTTGAATTTGTATTACACGCTAAGAGGACCTTCTTTACCATCAGAGGACTTAAAGGATTGTTTAAGGACCTTCAGTACGTATTTTCATAAGCACAACACCTGCTTTCAGAAAATCTATAAAAGGCCCGTGGACCTTGGGTGTCGTGGTACCAGTGAGGGGGAGAAGAGGAGGAACGTGTGGAGACTTCTAGAAGCCAGAAAGAGGAAGGCAATTTCAGTGTCTCGATTTTTCTGATTGTTTTGTAAAAGCTGGTTTTATTGCTGTTTTTCAACCCTCCTGTCTGGCTGTTTGCTTTGGGTTTAAGGAGTCGCCAGAGGTAATATATAGTGTTTTCACCCCTTTGGAGAGAGTGGGATGAGGCTTTTCCTAAAGCAGGCCACACTACCCACTGGTAAATGAGAGACACGGTTGCTTTAGATTCAGAGTGTTCCTCCGAGCCTCTGACAGGTAGTGACTGGTGATTGTACTCTCTCAGGTGGAAGTGAGCACTGTTGGCACTCTAGACACAGCCTCTGTAATGTATTCTCAAGTGATTGTACTTTGTGAGTTTATCTGAAGTAAACACGGATCGTATCAGGGGTGCAGCGCCGTGCATGCGTTCCTTATACAGGGTTTGTATTTTCCTCCAAATGCAATGTGCTTTTCCTCCGAGTTGCAGTGAGCCACCGTTAGAAAAAAAATAGTCTTTTGGAATATTGGACCTTGAAGAATCCGAATAAAGAGGTAATTGGAGGTCAATAGAAACCAATGCTCCGATAGTCACTTGTGAGTCACGTCACCCTGAACTGAATTCACTGAGGTAGAGCGAATGCTCGCCAGAGAGAGGAGCAAGTCTGTCAATCAGGCGGCATTTTCCTCGCGTCGCCCCTTAATTTAATCACTGTTTAATTACTAGCATCCCCTGAGGGGCGCTCTACTGGGCTCTGCTACTGAGCTTTTCCCCCCTTCCTTTCCTCTCCTCTCCTTTCCTCTCCCCTCCATCGTCTCTTGGTGCTTATTTAGCCGACGGACAATCTCTCTGCCAGCTCTGAAGCGGGCCACAGAGTCTGGAAAGCCTCAGCAGTATTTCAACCTTACCTCGGGGCCCGGAGCAGATCTGCTGATGATAATGTCAAGGGCAAGCACATATGCATATGTGTGATGAAATGTGCCTGCAGGAGGGGATACACACAACTTTACCCATGCTGCACAGCCAGCTAACCACGCAGGGGAAAGAACGGGGAGAAACAGCATGTTCTCTAACCACCTCTGGCACGGACTCCCCCTCCACACCCTCGCCTCCCTCCCTCCCTCCCTCCATCTCTCTCTTCTTCCATCCCTCTCCTCCATCTCTCTCTTCCTCCATCCCTCACTCCCTGCATACACTCGTGCTCATCGTGGATGAGGAGGGGATGTAACAAGGAATCCGAGAGCTCTGCAAATCATCCACTTAAAAATCACAACTGGAAGGGTTAGCCGGTTCATATCTTCATGCTAGGGATTGCATAACGTGTTCTATATCTACAGTAAACGCGTTGCACATGTTGTACCCAGGATTACCAGCTCACCACGGATTGTACACACTTGGGCATACCGTCCGGGGAATAACTCACATTTAGCTCTTAAGCTACAGCAATCAATATAAATTTAGCATGGTAATGATTGTGCACTCGGGGTATAACTCTCCTGCGCCCCTCTCTCTCTCCCTGCTGTAGCAAGCTGGCCCCCAGAGGACTAAGGGCAACATCACCAAATCTTTTCTCTCTTCTCTTCTCTCCTCTAGTTGCTATTTCTCATACAGACAGACAGACGGCAGGCAGAGAGACAGACAGACACATAGAGACACATAGATAGATAGATAGATAGATAGATAGATAGATAGATAGATAGATAGATAGATAGATAGACAGGCAGACAGACAGACAGAGAGAGAGAGAGACAGACAGCATCCCCGCTAAATGAAGTCCCAGGCACAGCCATCCTCCGTCCGAAGCAGCAGAAATACATTAACATGTGTTAAAGATGTAAATAAGAAAGGATTGATACATTTGTATCACTGTGTGCATTTACGTGTTTGTTTTTGTATTAATGCTTGTATATGTTCTGTGCGCATGTTTGGATGTGTGAATATGGGCGTGCGTGTGCGTGTCACTGAGTGACTGATAGATGAGATGCGTTCTCCTAGGACAGAGATGGTGATGATGACTATCACAGGGGGTGTGTGAGAGACAACAGAGGCTCCAGGGTATTCACACTGGAGTGCTGACAGGTTTATTATGTTAGCCTAGCTTTTTAGCATGGGTAGAGAACGTTCCTCAGAAACTCTCTAATCACAGCGTTTCTCTACATGCCCTTCTTGATGGATACCTACAACAACAACACACCTTGCCTCTCCCTGCATTTGTATTCTACAGTCTATCCCCATGAGCTTCCGAGAAACATTCATTTAGATAACGACGAGCTACATTCATTTTCATGCTAAGGCTGTATGGGCCTGATTCAACGACCGCCTGATTCAATTTTGCTTGATATCCATTAAGTCATTTTGCATTTTACGTGGTTAAGTCCTGCTACTGTATTAATGCCTGGAGGAAACCAGACCCCAATAGGCGGGAGGATTGTGCCAAGTGTAATCCCTTTAGCCTGGCGAGGGCTTCTCGTTTGTGTCAGACCGGATGCCTCAGCTAGGGAGCCGGCTCCTTAATGCTATTGACGGCCTGCTGTCTCTGACATTAATAAAGACGGAACATGTACAGGAAATTAAACTCTCACTTTCCTATTGTAATGAGATCTTATCCATCACCCCTCTGTTTACCCCACAATCAGATCAAATGATCAAATTGAAGCTCAATCAGCGTGTCACGTAACGCAGCCCCACCGGCATCACTCTTCTAAATGGATGGCTGGGCGAATGGGATTTAAATAAAGACTATATATGTTAATGGCCCTGGTGCAGGTCCCCTGGTGCTATTCTTCCTATCGAAGAGGGGAGGGGGAGGGAAACGTGGGGAAAGAGGAAAGAGTTTGGATGTAGAATAGAAACCAGTGAGAGAGCTTTGTTGTGACGGGCAGCGTTTATCTTCGTGTTTTCCTCAAACAGAGAATTCATCTGGTGTCTCGCTCCTTTTTTCTCTCTCCCTTTTTATATCTTTCTGTTTCCTCCTGCTTTGGACAGGCTCTGTCTGCAGTCAGGCATAGCGGAAGGAAGAGCCCGTTCTCTCCAGGTGTCTGACAACAACATGTTGACCTCAGCAGAATGCACGGCAGGCCCAGCACACTGCTGTCTCTACCGGCCACCAGAGGGAAGTAGCTAGCTACTCACTTGCCTGCCCTGGACAGCCCACAGAGAGGTTACAGTGGGAGAGTAAGAGGAATATTGACAGCTAAAAGACATTATCATTCATTTTATTTCTTTATGATCACAGGATTTTCGGGGTCTCCTTAAAGAGACTATCACCCAGCCAGATATGAATGGAGAAAAGCACTATAGAGGGGAAAAGGCTATGTAGAATTGGACAGTATGGGCTTTTATAGGTAATAAGAATCTCTGATCAAAGGTTCACATTACTCAAATACAGCCAGGTTGCACTTAGGATGGGGAACAAGTGCTCTCAAGCCCTGCTCGGTAAATTTCCAGATCAGCTCATCAGAATTCAACAGAAAGGGGAAGTTAGTGGAGAGTAATTGAAGACAGATTTAAGGGGCATCCATCTGGATATAGTGGCCCTCTCGTGCTCCTTCGAGGTAATTTATGGCGAATGCTAATAATGTTTTTTTTTTTTTTTTTGGTCTTCATACTAGCAACGAGCATCCTTCCTCAAAATGAAGACTAAAAAAAGCCCTCTTTGGGAGAAATGACTTAGAGTCTATCTGAAGTAGACCATCCATTTACTTACTGTGCTCTCTCCTGGGGTGGCCTTGCTGAGACTGGAAGTGCTCATATTCTTGAAAAACAGGACATGAGGGACGCTAGCAGCATCTGTTCAACCTGAGCACACGAGCCAATTAAACAAGTGCTGTCCTCTTCTAGAAGCTGCAACGGGAGGATGGGGTCCTCTCTGACCTGCCTTACAGCAGACTCAATATTCCTTTGATAGAGTGGTTGATTAGCGGAGAGAGGGGCTTCAATACAGTTGGACCAGAAATTGGGCCAAGATGTATAAAACCACAAATTTAATGAAGTAGGACTGTTAAGAGTGAGTTGGTTTTGCATAAGACAACCATGAATTAATCAATGCAATTACCCCTTACATGTGTTCAGTGCACTCAGTGCTTAGAGGTCGTTTGTAGCCACCATAACAGGAGTACTGGGTGTGTTGTTCATATAGGTTTGTAGCTCCCCCAAATCAATAAGATGGTATTACCCTTTATGTGGGTACAGTTAGTAAGCAGTACTTATTGGCTGGCTTAAGATTGAGCTAGCTGATTATTAGTGAAACAACACGGTTACAACACTGCCTCGCTGTTTTACTGTTTTCTGACCAGATCTGAGTGACATCTTCCATCAATCATCTATGTACAATATCGAATTGTGTGTTTTATGGCCCCGTTGGCCTTGATATGTTTACATCCATTCAGGGAATCCTCCTATCTAACTGTGAAAATAATCAACACAACGTTGATAGAGCCACTGCTGTTATTTCCCCTTGGAGTTGTACTCGCATTTTAATGATCCCCTGGGGAAGTTTTTACAGGACGGACATCCAAACCGACAGTTCTGTCTGCTCCTGTCATTCTGCCTCACAGACTACAAAAAGATCTGACACTCTCACCCCAGACACAGGCATATCAGGGTATTTAAAGAAAATACCAAAGTGAAACACTGTCATCACTGCGGCGACTCTATTTAAGATGTGATTACCGTCCCAGATGTCGGTTATGATGGAGGGCTGACGCGGAGGAAGAGTGTGATGATCATTAGTCCCCTTGGAAGCCTAGGAGCTGGAACATGTCCGCTTTCTTTAACTTCCCTTCATTCCAGGATGGTGTTTTCACCCTCCGCTGCTTTGATATGCCTGGCTGGTTGAGGGGTGTTGCAGAATAAAAAATCCCTTCTGCAACGACAGGTGTCTGATTTCTATTCCCACAGCAAACGGTGTACTGCTGCTAGATGCAGATTGCCTGTGGAGATCACAGTCTGAGGCGAAATGATAGTGGTTTTGGAAATCCAAGCCTCACGAAGGCCTCAGAGATGCATTTTAAAAAGAAATGATACAACAGACGAAAGAATGATTGCTGTAATGATAGTGCCCTAACCAGGCATTTTTCATAAATGGAAACTTGGATTTGGGCCTGATTCGAGGCGGCAGAACTAGTGGTTGGAGGATGTCTTAGACAATTTAGTGAAACGTTTTTGGCCAAATTGCTGCATGGGTGCTTGGGATACTTTAAGAGAATGGATTGGAAATACTTTAAAGTCATAGAGTTCAGAATTTGGCACACTGCAAAGAATGATGAGCATTTCTGACTGGATTTGAAATGTGCTTGCCTGGAGTTCAGAGTTTGGGCATGAGTATTAGCCGGGAGTGGTGACATGAAATGTATGTATTTCAGGCATGCGAATGAGGGAATTCATTCTACATAATAATGGGTATGAGTTTGATCATAAATTTGAGTATGTCAAACGCTGATATATTGGACATTCAAAAGACTACGGTACATTTGAAAGATATTTTCTTTGGGTATTTGTAGTGAGCAGGCAAAACTGTACGATTGACCTCAGGCAGTGGTAACGTAATTAGAACAGGAAGTAATTTCACCTCCATCACAACGGTGAAAGAAATATAAGAAACTGATTACAGGGTGAAAAGGCCTTTGTTCATCTATATTTCATACCATATGAAATAGTAATCTGACCTATAGACTTCCTCCCAGTGACTCAAAAGTATTCCATACAGTTCTAGTGTGTTCTAGAGTGTAGATGAACATACAATCTTCTCTTCACATCAAAGTAACTTAATTTCAGAGGAAATGTCAGTGAATGCATAAAACTAACAACTCATTCCTTGCAGGCATTTTAACTAAAGCTTGGTGTTGGAATTGTGATGATAATGTGAGAATTTCTATCTCACTATCTAAAATAGTGCTGTGCCAATCTGTTGTAATGTCATGCATCCTATGTATCGACGGTACCTAGCTTACAGATCAGAGTGGTAAGGATGGCAATCTTTCAGTTGGAATCAGGAAGACAGGTAATCACGTTCATTACTTTAACTACCATGTTCGTGTTTGACAGGAAAAGGATGCTGGTTGATCTTCATACTTAGACAGAAGATAGAACATCACGTTTTAGTCGTCTTAACTACATCTACTCTCTTTTAAAAATTAATGCCATCAAGTGCTGTACCTCATCGAGTCTTGGAATCTACTTAGAGAGAAATATATGGTTGGTAACACATATAGTCCCTGTTGAGTATATCATTAACAATCTGCGAAACCGCTAATTGCCATATCCTGTGGGAATACCTTGTTTGCAACAAGGCACCTGTGATTGTTGCTGGTAATGTTGGTGTCGATTGAATGTCAACACCAACACTGAACGTCGATTCAATTAATAAGGCATTGCTTCCCTTCTATAAGAATATCTAACTAGTCATCTTTATTCATGTACGTGACACAAAGTGTTGGAGACTCCTATTCCTTCACAACACCTTTAGACACCTATAGGATCTGTGCATTGCTGCACCGAGGTGGAACGCGTTGACACATATTAATTTTGACCCCTCCCCATGGGCATTTACATACTCAAAACACAAACTGTGTCTGTAGCCGCCCTCACTAAACATGACACATACGTGACGGGTCTGACCGTGTGACATTGAGACATGTGTATGTGTGTACACGGGTCCAAGAGACAGATAGGGAAAACGAGCAGGATGGAGGGAGAGAGAGTAAGAGAGAGTGTGTGTGTGGGTGTGTGTGCTTTTGCAGCACTGTGACAGTGTGACGCTTGGCGCTGCTGTAGCCTGTAGGTCAGCTGCGGTTTAATTGGCTGTCTTAAATATTCATAGGGACGTTGGGTAGATAAATGAAGGTATAAGCACACTGTAAAATCTCCAATAGGTCAGGTGTCACTGACTCCACTAGATACAATTTACTGTATGATCTCACATACACTGTAATGTCAATTAATATGTTAAGACTGGGTATTAAAAAGATACCTTAATGGTGGTTGTCATTTATTCATTATGACGAAACATAGGATGAGATGGATAAGGATAGGAGCTGACATTAGGACAAGACACAAGAAGATAAAATGACCTGCTTTTTTATGGTGGCTTAGCCAACAGAGAGATGTATCCATTTTCACAACTTTTAAATCCAGCAATCTTTTTTGCCTTTTAAGTTTCCACATTAGTTCTGCGAATGACCAAACGCAGTAATAGCTCTCCTTGGCAAACCTATGGTAGGTCAGGTCATACAACAAGTGAGAGTCACAATGGTCTCGAGAGTACTGTTTGGGAAAGTTCTCTTTATTTTCAGTGTCCAATTCCAACGTCCCACAAATACTGAACAATATTTGCAAATGGTATTTGATCCAGGTCTCCTCAATCTAAACTCTCCCTGCTCTCTTCCTCCACAGCCAAGGTTACTGTCCCTGTATCCTCGCAGTTTTCATCACTCTCCTTAATGGCGTGCTTGACGATAATTAACCCTGAATCCCACGGTGACGGGCCAGAGAGAGATGGATGGCCTCGTCGGCCCACAACACCTGTTCTGCTGTAGGCGAATCACTATGACCACGGCCCCTGGCCAAATACGACCGCCCCAAGTCCAGAGCTTTAATGTGAAAGACAAACACAGGTCCTCCCTCGTGGCCTGGTGTCTGTACGGGGCAACAGAGTGACTATAACCTCTGGTTGTGGTCATCTGTCCTGTTCTGGCTGGTCTAAAGGGGGATGGTCCAGGATATGTGTCCCCAAGGTCTAGCCAGTGTACCCATCTCTCTAAGCGCTGCCAACACTGGATTGATCAAAATGGGTGTCTGTCATGTTGCTTTTTTGTTTTGATTCATGATTGGAAGTAAACCTGACGGGTTGTGCAGGAGAGCAGAAAACTTGGAGCGAACGGGCACATGTGCCATGTTTACTGGACAATAAAATTAAGACAATCCTGCAATAAGATCAACCATGATGAGATATCAACAGTAGAATTTCAGATAATCCTGAGATTTTACAGTGCCATAAAACTCGCTAACCTTCCAATCTTACCGCTAAATAGAAACTGTGTTGACTGACCAGGTGATGACTTCAACCACCGCACCCATACCTCATGAAAATACAGTAACACAATTAGCCCATTTTGTCTTTGCTGCCAATGTTTATTGAACGTTGTTGCGCTGTGGCAGATTACCGCAGTGGAAATAGAACATCATGCAGCATGGCATTCTCAGGCATCGCATGTGCTTTTCATTGAGCCCAACAGATGGGGTTTTTTTTCATCATTTTTTTCTTTCCATAAGCAGTTCCTGTTTGCTCTCTCTGTGTCTTTACAGGAGAGCGAAGGTGCCTTGCTTACCCACACAGCAGGGGGAGTGCCCAGGACACTAGCTTGTTTGCTGCAGACAAGGGAGTTTTGGGAGGAAAATAATTGAATGCAGCAAAGTGTTTAATTTTTCATAAACAGAGGAACCACCAAATGCACACAACTAACAATGTACCCCTGAGCAGATGTACAGCTTTTTTAATTTATGTAGGACTGAGCAAGAGAAGCAGATGGAGCGAGGGGAGGAGGAGGCATGCTGCGGGACTCCTCTTCTCTCTGTTCTCACCTCACAAACAAGGAAAGCCTGTGTGTGAGAGCCATGCGTGCGTGTACGCACNNAAACACACGGGCATGCATGCAAACACACAAAGGTCTTGGAAACACACACACGCGCACAAACAGTACAGCACTAAATCCTGGGAGTTTGACCGGACTGGTTTAGAGAACATCTCGTAATGAACTGACTTCACGCAGCTCTACAAGGGAATAGCTGGAGTGAGGAGACAGGCCTCATTCTGGTGAGCCATATGCATCGATGAATATGCATGGGAATCTGTCATACACACAACAAGCGGTACATATATGATGCCATAGGTCACCTGGATGAGGAGAGGAACTCACCCTCCGCTGGACAGTCTCAGACAGACACCATCCCAGCAGGCGGGGGTGGACTGTAAATCATTGAAGTGTGGAAAGTAGTCCTTGACTTCATTTTAGAGGACATGGTTGATTGAGAAGTTTTACCACTTATAAAATGAGCTAAGAGTTCAAGTAACGTCTTCAATTAGAGGCACTGTTGAAGGCAAACTAAAATAGGTCATTTCTTCAGATGGTGCTGTGATTCATTCTCACTTTACTAGAAATACAAGAGAGAGATTCAATTGAGATAGTGTCAGAAATCCACTTCAAAGTAATTATGCATTGGGTTATTAGTGTGTCTGACAACATCAGCTGACATACACCACAAAAGCAGTTGACTCCATTATGGGCTTGTGTCAGAAACAAGCACTTCTAACAGCTCAGCCTCACTCTCTGCTGTTTCATTTGTCTCTCCACTAAATCATCTCCTGAACTTGCTGAATGCCTCGCGTAAAGCATCTCTGCCGAGCAGACGAGCTCAGATACTGGATCCCCAGCTGGTTAACTATTTATTCCGAGTGACATTAGCTGCGCATTACGCCCAATGAAAACACATGTGTCCCCGGGCATGGCCCAGACCGCCTGGCCCACAGTCATTCTGGGGAAAATTTCCCACTTAAATGTTCATGATCTCCACACTACAGGATGCCACTTCCATCATGAAAGAGTCCTCAGACCTAATAAGCGTAACTACTCTGGAAGAGCCATCAAAAACCTATTTGTTTCAACAAAAGTTCATTCCCAATGCGATGCATGGTGATAATACTGGATTGGGTATAAGAGCAAAGAAATGTGGAATTATCATTTTCTCTACCTTCAATCCTTCTTCTCTCTTTCTTACTTTCTCTCTCTCTATCTCTCTCTTTATCTCAGGTTTTTTCTGTCTCGCTTTCATTCATCTTTATCTGCCGAGATCATTATATCAAACACTTAATTATTCATTGGTAATGCCTGTCATGGTGAAGTATTGTCCTGTGCCAATCTGAATGCATCAAGCTGCCTGTGCCTCCCTCTCTGAGGTTAATGGTGGAGCCCTTGCTACCGTTAGACTGCCTAAATGCAGTGCACCGCATAAGTCAAAGTTCCCTCAGTGAGCGAAGAAGTCATCACCTCACATTTTCATTCCCTCCATATATCTCTCCCTCCCTCCCTCTCCCTATGGCTCTCTGTCTTTGCCTCATTCTCACTGTCTTCTTCACCATGGGGGTCAGTGAGATCGACCTCATGAGAGGATTGGCTTTGAGAATATAATTCATCCAGGTCTAGATCGCATCTTTACCACCTTTCCTTGAGAACTTTTGTCCTGTCAACAGGAAGTTGAAATAGAATTAAACATCACAACATCAAATCACACGAAATCAACAATGGCGATCAACTTTTAGATGAATTGAAAGTAGAACCAAGGATGCTCCTTGCCCTTTGATGGGTCCTGTAGGAACAGTGTTATGATTAATCAATGTGAGCAACAATTTTCATATCTAACCACATCTGCAGTTGGTGATCAGAAACAGAATTAAACAGTTTACAGTAGTCATTCATGACAAGTCTCACTCAGGTCTGATGGGATGTCACATCTAGCGTCCTGGTGTTAACAAATTGTGGAGTGCAATAACCCCCACACCACCAACAGAAATCTGCTATGTTAACAAAAATGATAGTTTTGTGCACTTAGCAAATTGCATGTTGATTACATCTCCAAGATATTGCTGAAATGAAATTCACTTTATCACTGGTTAACAGGGTATTACACATTATAGGAACCCCTTCTGGGATAAAAAATGCGTGCATTTAGGTGTGCGCCAATAAAGCGAAATGCTGACACTTAGGTAAACAATCCACCAGCATGGCAGCTTTTTCCACGACAAAATAAAATGAGCACCATCAACAATTAATTTCCTTTTGAAGGAAGGTCAATCTGTTTTAACCCGAGCTGAGCAAAATGACAGAAAAAGGGGGGAGAGAGGGACAAGAGAGATTAATACCTTGTCTCAGAAGCCAATATGGATCATTATTTTTGCCCACTTTCTATTACCTGGTAAAACATGTATGACTTCACGTCAGCACATTAGCTAAGGTGCTAGCGGCGTGCGCCCTCTCTGGCCTGATACGCAGCATCACTGGGGCATCTTGGAGACACAGAGGAGGGAGCTGCTGAGGAACTTTGCAGTGCAGTACGCCTCAGCCACTCAAGCATATTATTCTCTGTTGGGGCCAAAATGTATACAATGTGCTGACTGTTAAGTCCATGTTTGACAGGCCGCATCAAAATTGGCTGAAAAGGTATAAATCGAAAAACGCCCATGCACAGCTACTTTTCTCTGATCGCCTTAAAAACTTTTGGGGTGATATTTTGAGAGAGTCTCAAAATAAGATTGGATTTGTGCTGCTTATGAACAAAAAACAAAGTGCTTTAGCATTCGATCCTACCATTGTCCCAAATCGATTTTGTTGACTGAGAGTTGCTATATGGCTACTCTGGATACTCTGCCACTCATTGGGAAAGGAACAGAGTATGCTGGCATGAGAGAGAATCCATCATGAGACCTGCAAATAATACCACTGCTCCTGGACATCATTTGTTTGTTATTAGCTAATGACTCCTGAGGTCCAGCAGCAGCGTTTGGTGATGGAATTCCTGACCTCAGCTTCACAGTTGACTCTCTCCCTGTCTGCAGCTCTCATTAGCCAGCCATCTAATCTCATTAGACGACGCCGAGCTAAGATGGCACTGTGACAAAACAACCTTCTCTCCTTCTCTCTCTCTCTCTCTCTCTCTCTCTCTCTCACACACACACACACACACACACACACACACAGTCTCTCTCCACCATCATTGTCCTAGTATGGATGGACAGAGAGTAGAAACAGGTGTGTCTAGCCTGAAGTATGTTTGTTTGTGTGTGTATACAATGGGTAGAAACAGGTGCCCACACTCTCGAAGTGTCTCTGTGTGAGTGTGTGTACAGAGAGCAGAAACAGGTGTGTGTGTGGGCGTCACAGTCTGGCCCAGGCAGACTGCTCTCTCTTCTCCTTAGTCCTAATTGGAGAGGATGCCAGCATGCATGACCCTCACTACTCACTTTCAAGGCAGTTGGAGCCCAGAGAGTCTCTTCCTGCTTACTGCTGATGCTACACTCACATGATGTTTCTTTTCTTTGGGGAATATGTCTTCCTGAATAGAAATTCATGTGCTGGTATGGTGTTAGGAGTTATACCATAGCTGCACACATTTATGTTAATTTTATTTAAAAAAAGAGAGCGGTTTTGATTTCACAAACACAATTCTTCTCGACAGCCGTCATGTGCAACAGAGTAACAAGGAACAGAAACATTGGAGGAGACAGTGGCTTTGGATTAGATTAGAACTCTTAGATGTTCTGTTCTGTGGACGATGACTAACACAACACCGCCACTCGTGACCGCCTTGGCCGCAATTGTTTCATTTTCACTGAGTCTGAAAGGCACCTTTCGCAGCCAAGGAAACAATGTTTATATTCCAGGTCTGATGCATTTCCCTTCTCGATGTAAATCATCTTAATTACCAAGTTTAACCTTATAAAGACTTTAATGAGCTCATCCCTCCAACCACCATGTTGATAGTACTCATGCTCTATCTCTCATGTCTGGCTTTGGAACTGATAATCTGTCCATTCATCTCCTTGGCCCACCGTTAGACTGCTTTGTCAGGTCACATGGATATATTTACTGTCACCGCTCATTTAAATAATCACTGGCATGTCAGAACACATTATGGCTCTCTGTCATGGTAATAACACACCTCCATCGCTGTTGGGAAGCAAATATTAAACCATAGATCAATGTTTAACAATTTATAATGGACAGTATGTGAATGTCACCGTTTCCATTACGATTAGCCCATGGCGATATTGAAATAATTTAATATTCAAAATCCCCGGGAAAAATCTGCTTTCATTATTGCCTTTTTGTGACAAATCTTGATAAGAATCATGGCTTTATGTATTATGCACTTGCATGGCTGTTCCAGTACAAACTTCTGAGTGTGTACCATGTACAAAACCAAGAGACACTCTTAATACACCACTCAGTACACCGGTAACATCTGCTCTGCTGTTTCCTCTTAGAGAATGCCAATATTTTTGAAACTGCACCGTGTGTGTAGACTGCCCTTAATGTTGCTGTGTTTTATGTGACAGCAGTTAAAATGTGGGTGTTATTTTCAGTAAGCTTTAAAAAGCTTTTTGCCCATTTATTGGATTGAGAGAGAGATACACAGGGGGAGAGAGAGAGTGTCTAGGGTAAACTTTAATTTTGTGCATCTTAGATCTGATCCAACCTTTACAACTGCCCTTTCCAGTTGGATCGGACCATCTCATCCTAACCTCTCTCCTCCCTAATATCATAGCCAAAGTTTTCAGTTGTTGTGAATGCAGTGAGCCATCAGTTGGGGAATCCCCTTTGCATCCTCAGTCAGAGTGGTTGGAGGGTTGGAGCCGTCCTGCGTCCACTCCAGGGACACAGCGCAGATCAGCTGCTGCTGCTGAAGTGAGCATGACCCCCAGGGGCTTCTACCAAGGAACTCCGCCAGAGGCCTCCGCCAGGCTCCAGGTGAGTCTGATTAGCGCTCCGTGGAAGATGTGGGTCAAAAGAGAGCAGCTCGGGTTACCTCGAAGAAGAGAAGGAACAAAGCGAAATAGGAAGAGAGGGAGGGAAGAAAATGAACCGCAACAAATGCACTGTGGTTGTGTAGCGAGGGAGAGTGAGACAGATGTCAGGAGGGGTTTAAATTTCCCCTCAAATTAGCACGACACCCCCCTGTCTTAATTGGTCAAGACACCTTAGCTAATCCGCAGTTGGCTCCTCCCTCTTTGAGCCGGTGCCCTTTGCTCTCCCATCCTCTGGAGTCAGACAGACAAAAGCCAGAGATGAAAAACGAGGCCTCTTTCTTTGAATCCTAATGCAATTAGAAAGCTGTTAGAGGCCTTAGAGTAGAGTTTCACATCCCTTAAAAGTAGACATGAACTGCAAAGACCTTGGTGACCTAAGAAAGGCGTCTCATTAGTGGCCCAGCTGGAGACGTCCTCTCTCTTCCTCCTCTCCTGACCAGAGGAGGTGGGTAGCTACCAGACTCCTACCGGCTCTACAGTAGGCCTCAGACACACCTGCACATGACGGAAGCTGAAACAATGTTGAGCCAAATTTTTCTTTACCTGGTGATCTGTCTATTACAATGTACTGTAGACATACATAGTTTTACTTTGGGAATCATGTGTGTGTGTGTGTGTGGGGGGGGGGGGTTGTAAAAAGTTATTTTGCATTTTTTGAAAATAATTTAAAATACAAGGCTTGGATAAGGCTGTTTAGATGAAGAAAATGTTCAGCAAATGAAGAAATATGTTTCTGAAGTGTTTCGGACCTCTCTCCTGATAGTGATAAAACTCTTATTGGTTTGTAGTTAAGTTTGGTTGACTGTTTGTTTTACTACTCTATGTAAACACAACCAAACAGCATAAAGCAACAACGGTGTTAAAAATGTCACCTCTCTTTGGCGACACTTACTCTTCAGGGATTTATTCATACAAACAAAGTAATGAGTGCCGAAGGTAATATTTGCATCGCAACCAATACATGAATATGTATTATTATGTTTGAAGTCCCGCTGTGTCTCAAACCGCTATCACATTCCCCTTTATATACAAACCTGGGAGGCGTGGAGCAAAGGCGGATCTGAAAATCTGTTTTTTCAGCTGTTTTGTCGAGAACTTCTTAAACTATCATTAACATGGTGAGATGTGTCAGGACAGAGAGCCTTGGCCCAGAAGATTGCTCCTAAATGTTTGCTAAAGGGGGCCAGCAGAGGGATCTTGTAATATCCCAGCATAGTGATCAAACAATGAAATTTAATCAGTGGCCTCCAGTGTACTTCACATAAAAATGTGTTCTCTAATATAAAGTTCATTTCTATGAATATTAAAGCAGCATATCATCTTATGAATATTTCATTTATCTCCACCTTTAATAATGCAAAATGAGAATCGTTCATTTCCTCCTATAGATCACCAGTCTCATTTATGATTGTACTGTACATCACATATTGCATTAAGAGCCTGTGTATAGGGCACTGTAGGTGTTTCAGGAACATGTCCTTTCTGTGGTAGTGACTCCAGGCCCTCATGTCTCATCATGTTGGACCATCGTTTAGCCCCATGTGCTTCTCATTCCAGACCACAGACAGTTCAGGTATGGTTGAACAGGCTCACAGCTCAGCATCGGTCAACTGAAGCTTGCTCAGCAGGATCATGAGACTGTACATACACGATCATCCTAACCGTCTTGCAGAGAGATTTGTCAGGCTTCATACGGTAGGTGTGTCAATGGCCAATGCTTACCCAGAATCGTCATCCTATACTGAAACTGCTGAATGATTTAGCCTGGCAACCATGCTGTTAACAGTTCTCTTTTTGCTCCCTTTCGGCCAAGTTATGACTCAAGAGTTTCTGGTGCTTAATTACATGCTAGTTGCTTACCGCAGACAGCCTAAATAGCCAGCAGTTATGCAGGAAATCAACGCGTGACTTCATGATTGCATATTTTATTTGGTTATTTTCACTGTTGACGAGCTGCTCTTTGCAGTTTTGCAGAAACGATAACTTATGGAAAACAATGCGTGCTTAATCTGCGGTCCTTGAGTATAATGAATATCTCAGCTTCACTTATGTTTGCTGTAATCCCACGATTTACATTGTTAAAACCTGCAGAAACATGCTACACGTGTCAACGCTTTTCAAGTGTTTGACGACATTGTGTGTCAGAGAGGGTGCTGCAGGCGAAATGGTTTCGTATGTTTGAAGACTTGATCTCCCCTATTTCCAAACCCTTTTCTACTCATTATACAGTTGAAATTCGTCTAAACTGTTGACACCTCAGACCACATGTGTTTCTCCCTCGATCATGAGTGGACGCATCACGAGCCAGCCTGCTTTGAAGGCCTTTGATGTGGGAAGAAGCATTTAGAACTCCTCACACCTGATCATTAAGCAACTTTCTCTTCTGTCTCCCAGACGCCCTTTCTGAGTCCTTCTCTGCTGGTTATACAACTGCAAGCATACACAGCCATGCTGCCTGAAAGTACGAACCTAATAAGTGACAACTGTATTTAATATGCTGCTTTAATTCAACTCAGGCCTAATTATTCAGTGGTATACACCTGGCTCTCCACCGCACTACCACATTCCAGTCTCTTTAATGCCTTGGCGCAGGCATCAAAGCCAGGATTTTGATGGTATTTTGGCATCGGAGTATCTTGGCTGCAACTTAAACAGGATTAGAATGTTGCACACTTAAAAAGTGCCGCTCTTGATCTCAACATAATAGGATATTGTAAGGATACTTCAACGTCAAAAAGCACCAACAACTGTCCAGAAGCATAAACACGCTGGGGTTAAATTAGGCTTTAAGCCTATTACAATGAACATCTCATTTTGTTCCAGGAAGCAACATTTCATAAGAAAAAAAGTTAATGTGTATAATTTCTATGCTAGTTTCCCATGCTCAGCCATAATGTCCTACTGTACACTTTCACTGTTTTCTGTGCAATGTATCAAGCACAAACTGTCTCAATTGTTATAGAGCTTATCAATGTTCACAACAAGCTGTTTGGACCGAAGCTAACATGGATGGTACTTGCTTGCCAATGTTATTACAGGCCAAATTGGGTTCAGATATTGCTAGTCAGCACTCCAGATGCTGAATTCAATAAAACCCTTTCATTATACCTGATAGCACTGGCAAAGCAGACCAGTCAGAGGCTGAAGCCAGCATTCAAATGAAAAGAAAATCAATACACACTGTTCGCAGATGTGCATTTACATTGTTTACTAAATGCCGATTCATGTCCTATTCTGTTCTTATTTGATGTCCTATAACTGCCAATCTTTGGCACTTGGATGCAAAATTGATCCACAAGAAGGTTAGGAGAGGGCTACCGACACAGACTAATATTCTTAAGATACCTCAAGAGCATCAACACAGTTCAAATATCTATTGACTGTGTTTTGTCAAAAAGTTCAGAGTTGTGGGGAATGTCAGCGATTTCAAATATGCTTATGTTGATCACAACCGGTAGACCTGCTATTGCCTTAACATACTTTCATGTATTCTGCCCTATAATTTATACAAATATACGCTTTCCTACTTTAACTTACAGTATATCATGTTCTGATGACAGCCATGGGTCTATTTACTATCCACCTGATTGGATAATGAACACCTGTTATCTGTATTACATTTGTTTTACCCCGCTATACCTTCTATCCAATGACCTTCACATCTGAGAGAGAATTACCCAGATCTGCTGTGTGTCTGAACTGGACAGTTGTTATGTAAAGGTGCTCTTTAAACACTCCTTCCAATCAGATGTTTGTCTAATACTTATAAACACTGAGCCTAAACTGATCATGCACAGACATGGGTGAAAAGACCCATGACTGTCATCAGAACATGATATACTGTAGGTTAAAATAGGAATGCATATTTGTGAATAAATTATAAGAGAGAATACATGAAAATATGTTAAGGTCATAGGAAGTTTAGTCAACCGCATCAGAAATCTTGTGCAGATGGACAGAATTTTCTTCCATACAGTTTTGCAATGTGTGTCAGACATGCTCAGTTGTCTGGTTGGCCATATCATGCAAAACAAAACAAAATATAGAAACCCCACAACCTGGTAGGATCATACACACACAAGCACACCCACCCACCCACACACACACACCCCCACACACACACATATGCACACACACACACATATGCACACACACACACACACACACCAGTCACTACCCATGCAGAAGGACATACATCAAGCCGCACTGTGGACATCAAAGATCAAATTACAGCGCCTGGAATGAGACACATTGATAACTCCAATGTCAGTAGGAATCCAATCCAAATCTAAATTGTGCCCCACTAAAACGGCCCCCTTGATTAGTTCTCCAATAAAATCCATTTCCTGTCCCTGTGACTATTTTAGCCTGTTTATTTCCCCAGTGGTGTTTGGCAATAGCGTTCTCTCTGGACTCCATCTCCCTGGCCTCGGTCCACTCTGCAGTATGTCCACAGTCCTTTACTCCAGTCTGATGCCTCCACCCGTCTCCAACCATTCCCACTGATTACACCCACCCCATTGTGAAGCTTTCCAATATGCACCACAGCACATGCCTTTGTGTCCAGGCTGACCGGAACCAAACGCACCACGCTGCAGTTAAAATTGTTCTACTTCTGACTCCTTCCCATGGCTGATAGGAAGCTGCAGTGTCACACAGGAATGTCAGATATGTTGTTCAGATCCAGGTCATGGTGCCTCCTGATTCACTCTCCTTCCATGTCCCGATAAGAGTGAATTTTGCATGCTCTACTGCCTTCTGAGTCCTTATTTCAGCTTCAAACCCAGCACATACTGTAAAGTCACGTGCGACTCAAGTGTGACCAAGCCATTGGCGTGGTATTGTTTTGATACTGGTGTTTGGGCAGCAGCGGACAAGGCAGGGGGAGCTAGGTATGAACTCTGGACGTATCATGACCTCTTCCACAATCTGTTTTTACAAAGCGAAAAAAAGAAGAAGGGTTTACTGCCACTAATATTCCACGTAAAAGCAGCAAGTGATTTATCACTCGACTAGACAATAGATTCCATAGATTGTTTATCAGCCCTGCCCCTTTAGATATATATCCAATTGGCAGTTCCAAAAGCAATTTCTCTCGCCCCGGCCAGGGTGTGGGACAGACTGACACTTTGACGTGAGTCCTGTAATTGTCTGTCGCGCTTATAAAGTTTAGTCAGATGGAAATAGACCATCTCAGGATGTTTTACAGCAAAATTACCTCATTTAATGTATTGACATTATTGACCTTTGAGCGTGTGCAGAAGGGGTTTTGGTGACCTCAGCCCATGAACATGGGAGGGGATCAATACGACCGAGTCAGAGATCACTCCGCCTTCCTACCAGGTTGATTGCAGAACGAACTCCATTAAAAGTTTCAAAAGCCCAAAAGTCAAAGATTATTTGGTTGGGATGCCAGAGACTCCTGGTGTGAACCCCTCAGGCCCACTGACGATAATGGAGTTTGTCTGTGTCACTCTAATTGAAGGTGCACACAAGCCAATAACTCAAGCAGGTCTGTGTGGTAGGAGTTTGGATTTGGAGTGAAAGCTCATAGATTAAAACTCTGATCAAGCACGTCATTTTTGTGAAGGTTACCCCTTCTCCTGCCTATGAACCTATGGTCCGCCATTTATTATTGAAAGCCACTTCAATGCTATGAAGGCATAACTTTACATTGGGTCACTCAAATCAAAGATCTATAATCCGCACCCAATGAAGTTTGATTTCAGACTGTGGTGTCGTTGACGAAGTTACTTTTCCCCGAATGAAGGACATTGAAAATGAAGTTAAACGGAGTCACCGCAACAGGGATGATTTGATTTGCATTCCAGACAGGGTTGGTTGTAATTGCATTCACAAACACAGCACCCTAATGAAGGCATCGGTCTGGGGGGGGGTGGGGGGGGGTGTCCGTCTGCCACCCCTGCGTGTGTTCACCTCCTCCACCAGCCACTCTTCCCTCCTCCCTCCATCAGTCACCTCTCTTTCTGACTCTCCACAATACCTCCATTCATCCCCTCATCCATCCCCTTATTTTTACAACCCTCCATCCCTACAACTCAAGACCCACATTTGTCCCTTTATCCATCCCTCCATTCCTCTTCTCTATCCTTTCATTAATGCATCCATCCCTCTCCTCTACCCCTCCATCCATCTCTCTTTCGCCAGCCCCAAGTCTCTTTCCTCTCTATTTGTGCAGAGAAAGCAGTAATGGCTCTCTTTGTGTCAAGCTGGCCTGGCCAGCCCAAAGCTTTTGCTTCTTTTTTTCTCTCTCCTTTTATCAAGTTGTCTTCAATTAGCCCAAGTTACAGTTGTTTAATGAATGTCCTCGATGACCTTCAGCACTCGGAACGCCTCCGCTTCACTACGGAACCTCAACGGATGGTTTGCTTTAGTCTTGGGGTTGTGCGTGTGTGTGTGTGTGTTGTGTACCATCATTTGTGTGTAAATCTATGTGTCTGTGTAGTAGGGGGGGGGGTGGTGGTGGTGAGCTGGAGCAGTGACAGGTTTTGTTTACTGCTTGATAAATGGGTTTAATGGGAGTAGATAAAGATTTGGGAAGAGGTTTGGATGGAAGATGGAGGCGGGAGAGGTGGGTGGGGGGGTGGAAGGATGAGGCTGGGTGTTGGAGATTTATTCACTCCCCCAGCTGTCCAAGGGGTTTGACATGTCCGCTTACTGGCCTCTCCCCCCCCCTTTCCCCAGCCCCCCCCCCCCAGCCTCACTCCCCCTCTCTATTGACCCCACCTTTGCTTGCTCTCTTTCTCTCCGTCAGCTTCTCCCTTCTTTCTCTTCCTCTCTTTAAATGGATATTTGTATTCCCTCTCTCTGTGGTGGAGATAGCCCATTGGGCCCCTGTCTCGGTGTTCAGTCTGCTGGGACAGCTGGCTGGGGGCTGGATAGGGAGCAGGGATAAGGAGATTCAATCGGGCGTTGCAAATCAACTTTTCCACCAGCATCCTGGGCAGAGCTGATAAACCAGGTTTCTAATATCTGACCTGTCTGGGGGGGAGAGAGGCGAGACGAGAGCAGACAGTGAAAAAGAAGGGAAATAAACACATTGAAGTGATTCGGCTAATAGTTTGGCGATTGATGAGTACCTCTGCACCGTCATAAAAATGAAAGACTCCTGGTGGACTGAAATAAATTGTAGTTTTGTATGTAGGCGTTGTCTGGATTTCAGAGGGATGGCTGAGAAGACGGGTCTAGCCTGAATCTCCTGTTTGTGTCTCCTCACCTGTCAGCTCTCTCCCCCAGCCTCCTCCTCCTCTCCTCCTCCTTTCTGAAAACTGTTATCTGAGCTTTTCAGAAACTTAAATGGATGCCGGCCTGCTTACAAGAATCAAAGTCAATTCATGGCTGTGGAACAGGACAAAAGTACACAAATGCACTAGACTGGAAGAAAAATATGCCGAGAAATGTCAACTGATACTGGATATGTGTCTGTAAAGATTATGTTGCTGATGACAAGATGTAAAACACTTTTAGATGAAACGTCTTCTCAGGGCTACCAAAATAGATTTTTTAAGAAAAATTGAAAACTTTCTTCTGCGGGTCACAACATTGGAGAGTTTGTGTGGAGTTTAAATCTCTTGCCAAAGAAACAATTCGCTTTGTCAAAAGCACATTTCATAAAGCCTCTCCTCGAAATGTGATAAATGTTAAAAAGCCAGAGCATAGTCGGTCATTGTTTTCCTGCTATACTAGTCTACCAGTATGGTTGTGTCTCCAGGGCAGTGAGTGTGCCTGTGAGAAAGTATGTGTTCATGTGTGTGTGTTCAGATCAGGTCTCCCAGCTCAGTGTGACAGTGCAGACTGTGGCCTGACCTCTTCTGATGTTCCTGGCTACAGAGGAGTCCAGTCCAGGGATAACGAGCCATAGACATGCTGTGACAGCCAAGGGTGCCACACAATTATTCTACCGGAGAGAACTGTTTGTCCATGAGTGGCTATGTGTGTGTGGGTATGTGTCTGTCTGACACTGAGAGACGAGTGTGTGCATTTTATGGTCACTGTAAAGTGCGCATAGACTGGTGTGTGTGCATGTTTTTTTGTGTGTGCATGTTGTTTTGTGTATGTGTGTCAGTTTTTTGTATGTCTGTCTGGCTTCTGAAACTCCCTAGGAGACTGGGCAAGCAGGAATCTTCCTATTAATGATTGATGCATCCGATCTTCTGTCAAACTTCATGGTCAGAGTGGGGAACAAGGGAGTTTCGTCAACATCAACTCATTCACCCACAATGCCATGCTTTCTGTTTGTGTCTCAGGGCACAGCAGTGTTGTTTTTGCTTCAGACTTCAGATCTGATCTTAAACTTGACATGTCCTGCTCACTGACACTGTCATGTACCTTGTGATCAGCAGCGATGCTTGCAGAAACTTTTCCTAAATATTTTCACATAAAACAAAGAAAAACAAACATGTTTAAAAAACAATGACTGAAAGCATTGTAATAGTGTCTAATAGAAGACAATTCCCTTCATTAAAATGTAGCATTTGCAGTTTATTAGTTGATTAACACAGGCATTAAGGGTGTGTGTGCCAAACGCTGATGGAATGTTTATTTCTAGGAACATTCATGCAAGGTACATGGCAGACATCTTCCATTAATCAATGAACTCCGGACGCATAAATTAGTTCAACATCAAAAATGAAGAAAACCGAGTGATTTAAGATACCCTCACTGAATTGAATTTAATAATTGAATTATTTGAACAATGTCCTCTGAAAAGATGACAGTATTTTGTGCACAGCAGACTGTTACTATATTCTGCCTTTATGAACGGTGGCGGTGTTCCATTCCAACTGAGCCCTGCAGCGCATCAACCATGGAGAACACCTGAAAACATAGAGCAGCAGATTGGTTCTTGATAAAACGAATCATTGCTACTACGTCACCAGATCTCCAGCTAGGTAAACACCTAGTGAATAGTGTTCTGTTCAGCCTTGCCACGGCTTATCTAGGAAAACACATCGCATACAGGCCCAAGATGAGCTTGTCTGTCTAAAGCAAAGCTCCTGTCGGCCGCTCCCCTCCATTCTCCTGTCAGGTCAGCGCCCCATCAGCTGAAATTCCATACTGGCTACAAGTTGCACATAGTTATTACATCAAAGCGACTGCATAGAGTATTACAATAATCCGAGGGGTGGGGGGCGGGGAGGGGGGGGGTCTACAGGCATCAAACGCAGAGGAAACGGCTGTGGGGAAGTGGGGTCACAACCCTGCTCCGCTGCCTGGATAATAAAAGAAGGATTTGTGCTCAGAATAAAGGAGGAGAGGAGAGGAGGAGCAGAGAGGTGGTGGACTTGGAGGAGAGCGCATCTGTCTGAACAACATCCAGCCAGTCGGAAGGATTCATGTGAAATATGCTAAAGAACAAAGAGATGGAAAAAAAGACTTTAGAAGACATCAAAGTTAGGCTCTCATGTCTAATCTAAACAGAGTATTTGAAATGGACAATGGTTAAAGGTTTTTCAATTATTCAGTAAAAGGGTAGATTATTCATGCATACCTTATTGTATGGTCTTTATTATTTCCTCTTGATCAATGGGAAACATCTGGTAATATCCAAACAGCATTCATGTATAAAAAAAAAAATCAAGACAAGTTAGATCAGATGCTCATCTCATTTATCTAAAGCAAACTGATCTTCCGACTTCCACAGACTTGCGTCAAACTGATCATCTCCAACCATTTAGTAAACACAGCCTTCAAGGGGGTGGGATTATAATGCGGAGATGTGCCCACATCAAAGTACATGAATCAAACGTATATATAAACGAGAAAGTCTGAGCGCTGAGCTGCATCCTTTTGTTGTAAAAGGCACTTGGCTCACTTTTCTTTGAGACCGAGCTGACTGCGATGCCTCAGAGGAGAGCAAGCTTGCAGCGTATTGATCTGTGTGTGTAAAAGTTTCAGTTCACTGATTGCATATATAAAGCTGGAGTGCTTTTCAGGGCTAGCTGACTGTCTAGACAGGAAACCAAAACATCTATCTTTCACAACTGCTGTTGTAATAATTTTTGACCAACAAACAGTACCCCCCCCAACCTACTTGTACCACGTCCTGTGTACAGATTCAGTAGAAGCTATCTCAACTCCTTGATGAAATTTACCATGAAAAGAACATTACTCGTAGCTTTCTACTTGTAAGCGATCGACATTTCAAGTCTGGAAGGAGAAGGCGGTTGATGAACCCAGTGATGAGGAGGTGACTTTATGTTTTGTCATCTGAAATCCCACACACAATGATTCCACAATTCCTCCCTTTCTCTTTCCGCCCAACAGCAACTCACTGGTGATCCATTGTAGGGCTTGTGACAAGAAAATCATGTATTTCTACCTGAGTCTATCAGAGAAATGACTGGAAGTGTAGGGATGAGGCTCTAGATCAATACATTTCAGGGGCTGGGAGTCTTTCTGAAACGGAATTTCCACCATCCTCTGAGTTGTTGTGACCTTTATCTCCAAGGAGATATGCTTCTCTGCCAGCCCTGGTCTCCCTACTCCATGATTATCCTGTACGTCATGAAAGATAACCCGTGTGGCAAGCTCCACTTTTCTCTCCCCCCCTTGACGTGCTTCTTGCCATTATCTTGCCAATCCTCGCCCAGAACAAAAGATGTCACCGCATGGCCATCGCATACACCTTTATCCCACGCGCAGCTCATTATCATTCTGCTGGCTGTCTAAATTGCTCGCTACGATAATTGAATTTAAATGAGGAAAAAGGCAAAAGAGATTTTTTCTTCTTCCTCGAGCTGTGTTAACGGGCTAGTGTTAAAAGTGCCAACTGTTTTAATGGCCTCGGGTCTTAAAGTCCCTGATAGGCGAGGAAATGGATTCGAAATATTAGCTCATAATTAGTTTACTGCAAATTGCTTGTGTGTACTGTATCTCTCCACAAAGCAAAGGTTTACAGGATTCCTGTATTCACTCTCAGCACTTATCCATCCCACTCTGAGTTCTATTTCCATTTTGTTTTACGACGACATGGAGAAAGGCCACCAGACGGAGAAAAGGAAATAGGCATGAATGCCTGATGGGATTGGTGCCAAAGTAAACATCCACTGTTGTCCCCAGATGATTGGCCAATGAGAGCAGTCCGCTCGGGCGTCCGCAGGAACAGACACACGTTGTGAAGGATCATGCGGCGAGACTCGATGCATGCAAAAATCAAATGATATGCCACAGTCAGACTCCCTCTGAACAAAAACAAAATCAGGGTATTAGCATTTGTCAGCTGTGCCTCAATCAATGCTTTCTGTAGTCTTTTTGGCTTTTCATATCGCCTCAGTGGAACTGGAGATGGAGAGACCAAAGGAAATACCCATGTGGTGTTTAGATGGTTTTAGATGGAGAGATGGAAAACTCCCTCCTCCTCCAGTCCAACTTGTATCAATCTACGTAGCTGGTTAGATGACCATAGGGAAAGAAAACAAATGTATGCGGTCATGCTGGGCTGAGATAGAAAAAGAAATGAATTAGTATTTATCTCTCTCACTCTCTTCATTGACTTTGACTTATCCTTTACATTTGCTGGACGCCAATAGCCTGACTCTGAATGCAATTTCGTTTTTCGTCTGGGCAGAAAAGCAAGTGTTGGGTGGAGGTTTCTATATACAGTAAGAAGCACATCAAGTCCTTGTCAACGCTGAGCTAAAGTAATAACTCAGACATGCCGCTTACAAACAAGTTGGATTGAATTTCTGTGGAAAGAAGGAAAAAAGAGTTCCATAAAGAACCAGTCTGGTCTTGCATTATACAGTATCAAGCTGGCTTGCCTCTCTCATACATTGAAAGTACTATCTCAACATGCCATATCAAGGAACAAATTTGGCAAGTTATTCAGGCAATATCAACAATATCAGGCCTGTCTGGCACAATAGCGATGGAGGCAGGAACCCCAAAATGCATTACGTTTTCATTATGACCAGAGCAATGTGGCCCACAGGAAGGTGCACTTTCTGTGCACCCCATTTATTCTGAATGAAGAGGTGTTGGCTGCAGTTCGCTGACCTCTTATCTGATGGTGTGCCTCTGTCATTGAAGCCATCAGAGTGAAAGGATTAAGCCAGGCTTACTATATCGATATAAGTCCTGAATAGACACACACATACATTCCCGCGCACGTACACACACATCCACGTCTCACCCCAGCACATTGCTATGGACACATCGATACCACAGCGTACTCCTCAGAACACAGTGTAGAGGCAGAGCAGGTCAGGGCTGCTGGGTAGGAAGATATGTTTTCATCATCTGAGCAGATGAGGAAAAAAGGGGAGTCGATAGAATTCTCTCAACCAGATATTAAACAAATCAGCCACAGCCTTCAGTCTCTCCCTGAAAGTCAATAGTACAATGACATCACATTAAATGTGCACCAGAGTTTATTTACATCAGCGGTGTGGAGTGTGTGTGTGTGTGTGTGTGTGTGTGTTTGTGTGTGTGTGTTAATATTGAGTCAGTGTCTGCTTTGTTGCTGTGATGAAGAATTTAGAGGAGAGTTGCAGCAGCTGTAGATTAGAGAAGCAAAAATTGATCATTGTTTGTACTGTTACACTTGCATGGGTTTTACTGTTAGGCTAAAGGAATTATCTGCTTGTACTCCGGTCATTACACATCACAGATTACACATCACACACTACACACCCCACACACACCCACCACACACAACACACCACACCACACAACACAATACACACACACCACACACCACTCACACACACCACCAGCTACATGCAGCGCATTCACCATAAATGGATGGATAGCTCAGAATCTTATACGCGCGCACACGCACGGGGCCATATTTACATTTTATTGGCTTTTGTTACGATACTTGACCCCTTGCCCCCCCTTTTTGCTTGATCTTCAGTAAATGAGGAAATGTGCTGACGAGGGAGTCTTTAATTGAGCAGTTTCTGCGGTTCCTTGTCCACTCTGGGGGCTTCAAGTGGGAATCAAGTGTTGACTGATCTGACAGTTAGATATGATGACCTTCAGCCTACGTGCCTAAAATTGAATGCGATGGAGCCGCAGGAGTCGTTCTTGTTGGGGAATCAGGGGCAACGCGCAGAACCTGGACAGGGCCATAGCTTTCTTAGAAAAGGCATGACACATTCTGGAGCTGTAAAGCAAACGTTCGGCAACGACAAACATCATGCTGAATGAGAAAAGGGCCAAACATTTTAAAACATTGTTTCGATGGTTTTCCACTCTATTACACCTTGCTATGTCCCATTGATGAAGCATCATCCCCTGTCAACATGGGAAAGCTGGACTAAAAGCATGCAGACATTCTGATGGCTTGTTGATGTATCCGTTTCAGCATGCGTGATCAGAGTCGCGTGTGGAACCCTTCCCTGAACCCACCTGCAGGATAATCTCAGCTAATGGAGAATTTCATCAGATAGGACCAAATTACTTCTGCCACATGCATAATGGATTGTTATGTCTTTACACATCTTGCTCAAGATCAAGAAGATGTACTTATGTAAAAGAAAAGAGGGTCAACCCTTCTCCCCCCCCTCTGTCTCCCTCCACGCTCTCAAGCCCAGCAGTCTGAAATGCTTGCAGCTCACAGGAGGGTGCTGTCTGGCATCTGGGGACACATGGCCGACAGTTTGGGAGGATTATGGGCCATTTTGGAACAAGACCTCACTTCCAATTCAGGCGATAAGACGCACACTGACTAATGGTCCAGCTCTCAGACAGAGTCTCCATGTATTGTACCGAATTGTAGTAAGGTTTGCTGCCATGTGTCGTGTGTGTGTCTGTGTGTGTGTGTCGTGTGTGTTGTGTGTGTGAGGGGATATCGGTGCTCTTTTTCTGACTTGCAAGAGCAACCCATTTTTTGTGTGAAGGAAACACATCTGTTCGCCCCAGTACTGTGCAGTATCTACATACGACCTTTCTTCCTTCCTGGGCCTTTTGGATGCATGCTTGTTGGGGCAGTCAGTGCTTTGACAAAAAAAACACACTTTGTAGCTATGTTTAATGTGATCATCTCTTTCAGAGCTTTGTAGTTCAATGACATTTTCAAGAGCTGATGTTGAGTGGGTGGTGCTTAATTAGAATTCTACACTGAGTAGCCTGTCTTCTCAATTCACAGTTTTCTGTAATACTGGCGTAATCTTCAAAAGCTTTCCATCATGGGCGAAGTTTTTGCACCCTCAACCCCCCAGTCACACCACCCTTACCCCTCCCTCAACCCTCAAGCCCCCAGTCACACCACCCTTACCTCTCCCTTCACCCTCAAGCTCCCAGTCACACCACCCTTACCCCTCCCTCAACCCTCAACACCCCAGTCACACCACCCTTACCCCTCCCTTCACCCTCAACCCCCCAGTCACACCACCCTTACCTCTCCCTGCACCCTCAACCCCCCAGTCACACCACCCTTACCCCTCCCTTCACCCTCAACCCCCCAGTCACCACCACCCCTTAAACCCCTCCCTTCACCCCTCAAAGCTCCCATCACCACCACCCCTTAACCCCATCACCACCTATTACCTCTCCCGTAAAGACGCATCCCGGCA